>WWET01001609.1:62564-75399 GCA_011038615.1 Limnodynastes dumerilii
AAGAGCGTTCATGGCAGGTGTATATGTTAGGTCGAATAACTTTTATGTATAATGGCCTGGTAAACATCTGTTTGCTATAGTAAATCAAATTCTGACATATATAATGGTTGCTTGCATTTTCCCCTCATTTGTGGCATCAAAATCATTTCATTTATTGAAAGGTCCGCTATATGCATGTGATTTTGGTTCCATATTCACGAAGGTCTGGGCCATGACAAATCACTGACCATGATATTGGGGAATTGATCCATGTATTGGGTATTATAGTCTGAACAATGATTTGCTGAATGTTTGTGGAATGTTCTGAGGCTTTGTAATGACCAACAGAGGTCTCTGTGTGTAAGCAACTCTTGGGCACTGATGCTGTGAGCAGAATTCTGGTGCTCTGGATAGTGTTCTGATGGACTGAGTAGTGCTCTAGTGCTATGAATAATAGTTTGGCACTCAGGACAGTGCACTGGGTAGTAATCTGGTGCTACAGATTGAGGTCTAGTTGTATAACTAGCAGTCATGATCTCAGTAGGAGTCTGGTACTATGAGTAACAGCCCAGTGTTCTTGGAAGTGGACTAGTTGTGTGAGTTACTTCTGGCACTATGGTTATTGATCTAGTAGTATGTATGAGTAGTCTGAATTGTGATCAATGATAGGGGTAAAAATAAGCACACACTGGAGGCTTACCTGAGGATTAAGTGTCTGGTACCATTGACAGCAAATGTGTCACCCATTGTGAAATGAACCCCAACCTCTCAACCTTATTCAAGCAATGCTGTATGTTTTTACTCTCTATGTATCCCAGAGCTCTCCAGTTCACTATGATGGCAGCTGAAAAGTTAGAGCGTTGTCATCATTAATAAAGTTTCAAAATAAAAAACACGATTTATAGATGATTGCAAGCCCCGTGTGCAGGTAGATTGTCACAAGCCTTGACAACCGCCAGGGGCATTAATACCTGTGCTGCCAGGAGTGATTGTAATATCAGGGTGACCAGACTAAATTTATCTCTGCCACCTGAATTCAAATGTGAGGGAGAGCTCTGTAGATGCTGCTCAAGCTGGAGAGGATGACGATTATTGACAGTGTTATTTCTTGTTAATAATTTGCATATGATACCTTACAGTGTATAGACAGATTTGTTGCTAGAAGAGGAGTGTGTCAAAAAATACATTTCATTGAATAATTTGCAGCCCTTGCATCACAATTTAGTCTGTCCAGTTGTAAACTTTATTTTCTGTGTTCCTCATCCAGCCCTATATGTTTTATTGTGCAGGAGACAGGATCTCTCTATGAATGTCTGGGGGGGCTACTGAATTATTTTGTAGTAATTGCATTTTTTCAGCCCAGCCCTCCTGTGTCTCTATTCGGCTGCAGTTTTTTAACTGGGATATTGTCAAAGTACCTGATGACATTCAGTAAATGTCACTTAGCCAAGAGCTCTTCCACCTTTGTAATGGTTTCACAATGATGCTATAAAGCTCATTTGCTCTACAGCTGGCTGCATGTCAGGATGATCGGATAGCTTGCAATGCCCGTGATGTAATAAGCCCAATTTGACAACCAAACTTGATTTTAATAAACAAAGTAACTGAATTAGTTGCATAGGATTTGCCAGGTTGGGCATAATAAAGTTGTCTAAATGAACATCTGCACTGCGCTGGTTCCAGAAATCCTGTTTATCAGCTGCCTTGTTAAATTCTTCATACTTAAAACACAATTTATTTTGAGATTCTCCATCGGCTGCTGCTGCTGCTGCGGTCTGTCTCAGACGTTCACACACCTTGTTGTGAGCCAAGAACTTTAAGACGTGCCATTATTAAAGAGGAGTGCACTAATTCTATACCCTCACTCATGGCGGGCAGGTAAGTGGCCCCTGAGGGAATGCAATCTGCATTGCACAGACTGTGCCTCTTTTCTGCTGGTGCATTTTGAATAATGGAACACACACCACATGGATAAGAGGCTTCACTGCTAACTAGAGCTGTGCATCCGTCTAGAGACTGGCACAATGACAGGCTATGGAACAGAAAGTGGCAGGGGACCTCGGGCTGCAAAGTGTTTGTCCCTCCCCGAGTCCCAGTGTGGCAGTCGGCGACTAGTAGTTTGGCAGGCTTCGGAGGACAATGGCAGATGTGCTCTGTCACATACAGCAGACGGCTTATTAACCACACTGCCGCACAGGAACAACGCAGATGTTCTAAGACAGAGGTGTCTTCTTTGCCTTTTTTACCGTTCCCCTTTTCCTACATGAAACTTTACCTCTCTTACCCTCTGCTTCACTGCAATGACTGGGTACCACAGGGATGACTGGGACACTGGATTTCAGACAGGAGACCAAGGAACACATAGACCTGAGATGAACAAGGTCTTAGTGATTATCATTATTATTTAATAAGGATAAATGAGCATTTTTCTCAGGGCATGGTTTTGCAGTGTAAAATTATATTTCTTGTATGAGATTAGGCACATTTTTAAATTGACTTATTTGATAACTTTATTTGCTCTTTAAAATCTAGCTTGTTTTAGGCAAAATAAAGTCTAAATATGGCTGCCAGTCAGTGTAACCCAGACCTACAACATGTAATTACAGAGGGTATAATGCCACGTTGCAGCCAAAGGGGTTTTATTTGTTCATTTTTCCCAGCTTGTTTGCTAAATGCATTTGGCTTGTGTCATAGCACTGTGGTTACCATGGTAGCGTAGAATTATGACTCCTTAGTAAAATCTAGAGCACGTGTATTCTTATTCCTTAATGACACCTGACACTTGTACTTTTGTAGTTTCCAACTTATAATATTTTGGGTCAGATTCAGAGCTCTGATTTTCCTGCAACTGGATCCGTGAGCGTTAGATTCAGAGGAATCCCCCTTTACGGGCTGCACCATCCATGCTTTTTCCTCGCATGGTTGCACTTCTGACTTTCAGGGTCCATCTTACGTTCTCCTGACTCGTGTGCATAAATTCCCTTTCTCTATGAGTACTGAAAGATTTTTATAAATGCATTGCCAGTAGCTGGCAGGTTAGTGTTGACCTCAGCTGGCACAAGGGGAGAAAGGAGACCAAAGCTAGGGGAACACTAATCTGTCAGCTGCTGGCAATCTAAATATAAACAGAGGTGCAGATGTAGGGCATGTGCCCTGAGCACTGATGGATGCCCAGCTGATGAGTGTGCCATTGGTGCCATCAGCACTGGTCAATGCAAGAGTAGTTCCCTTAGAGGTCAGAGTCCGGTAAGCTGGGTTTTTCCCTTTTAATATAGAGCATGTGTGTACATTACTCTAGTGACGCCGCTGCCCCTGCGGCTATGGTAGTTAATCTTTAAGGAATGCCTATAATGTAAACTGATTAATACCACATTCACATCACCACCTCTGAAAAACCCGGGTCGTTCGCCTGGGTTTTTCCAGGAAGAAATGGCGGGTATAAAAATATCCGCCTTTTAAGTCTGCAAAAAAGCCAGGGAAATTCCTGGCTCTGACCCTTTCCCGGGTCTGCCCTGTCAAGCAACTGTCAATTAGCCCAAAGAGCTCTTATTGGCTGAGAAATGTAACTTTTTCAATAAACTACGGACCTGAAAGCAGACAGACTGCATTTTTATTTAGTACTTATAGGTCTCCTTTCTGGTCTGTCTGCCTGCAGTTCCACTATTGGCCCCTATGGACTTAGTGCATGCTTGTCTCCTTTCTGGTCTGCCCACAGGTGGACCAGAAAGTGGACATGCATATACTAAGTTAATAGTGGCAAATAGTGAAACTGCAGGCAGACGTATCAGAAAGGAGACCTATAAGTACAAAAAAAAATACAGCCTGTCTCCTTTCCCTGCGTGTGGCTCCCAGCTACAGATTTGTTTACTATTACCATAGCAACAGTAAAGAAATCTGTCCAATCAGGTGTCTTTGTGAAGGACTCAGGTTGAAAAACAACCCTGGACCTTTCACATTGCCACCTTACCCATGTGCGACCTGGGACAAATCCTTCTTTTTTCCCAGGATATTAGACCCATGTAGCTGAAAAGATGACATTTCACATCACCACTAAATACCCAGGTAAGAGGAAACACCCACTTGTGCCCTCTGTAGTGCCATGATGAGATTGGCATGTGTGGTTATTGGGAAGTACAATCCAGTGGAAACTGGGGGAATTCTGCATCCAGTCCTTAATCATGTTCATATGCTCTCTGCCACATTGTTACTGATTTATTTTCTTCTCCAGTTTGTGAATGCAGCGAGAGCCGCGCAATTGTAGATGTTGGTGCGCCAGCTACGGATTTAGATTAAACTGCTTTTCTGTTATTTTCTGTGCATCGTTGTCCCTGGATATTAATAATAGTTGCCCAGGACTTCATTACATTTTCTCTTTCTAGTATTTTCCATATTCCTCGCTCCTGTGCGGCTCCTTCTGTCATTCACACGTTATGTGCACAGAATTGCCTTTCTGTTATCAGATGAAGAAGTATTTTGACATGAAAAGATGCAATGTGACAAAATAGACAAATAGTGGCACAGACATTTGGGATTTGTGACAATCGTTATAAGATGCATTTCATGTGTGGCAAATTAACTCCTAGCAACTGCGCAGTCATTATCTGTGATCGGTCTAGTAGCGCGGGTAACACTAATGAGGGCTGCAGCGAGTTAGACCGCGATTGGGCTGCTCACATTACCTTTTAAAATTTATGTTAATATCCTCTGCTTATAAAACACGTTCAGAAAATAGGACATCATATAAGGGGCTAAATATACAATTGACTAATCCATGAACTTTTCAAAGGAGATTAGTCTGTAATGAGAAATAAACAGTCCTGATAGTTAAGGCAGTAAATCCACCATAAAAATGAACACCAAGATAAAAAAACTTTTTTCTTTAATTATGAGTCCAATTTTCTTAAATCTATTCCAACAGAATTAACTTGCCATGTGCAGACCTACAGATCTCCACAACCATGTGACTGCAGCATAGCCACCAACTTTTTTTCTGGTGTTGCATGTCTCGTGAAGGAGGCGTGGCTTTGATCTGCTCTCATTTGCATGTATGATGAGGTGTATTTTACACCTTATCATAGGAGATAAGAACTCACAGGAGAGGGTCCTGTCACCATAGTGTCACAGGAGAGGATCCTGTCACTATAGTATCACAGGAGAGGGTCCTGTCACTATAGTGTCACAGGAGAGGGTCCTGTCACCATAGTGTCACAGGAGAGGATCCTGTCACTATAGTATCACAGGAGAGGGTCCTGTCACTATAGTATCACAGGAGAGTGTCCTGTCACTATAGTATCACAGGAGAGGGTCCTGTCACTATAGTATCACAGGAGAGGGTCCCATCACTATAGTATCACAGGAGAGGATCCTGTCACTATAGTATCACAGGAGAGGGTCCCATCACTATAGTATCACAGGAGAGGATCCTGTCACTATAGTATCACAGGAGAGGGTCCCATCACTATAGTATCACAGGAGAGGATCCTGTCACTATAGTATCACAGGAGAGGGTCCCATCACTATAGTATCACAGGAGAGGATCCTGTCACTATAGTATCACAGGAGAGGGTCCCATCACTATAGTATCACAGGAGAGGATCCTGTCACTATAGTATCACAGGAGAGGGTCCCATCACTATAGTATCACAGGAGAGGATCCTGTCACTATAGTATCACAGGAGAGGGTCCCATCACTATAGTATCACAGGAGAGGATCCTGTCACTATAGTATCACAGGAGAGGGTCCCATCACTATAGTATCACAGGAGAGGATCCTGTCACTATAGTATCACAGGAGAGGGTCCCATCACTATAGTATCACAGGAGAGGATCCTGTCACTATAGTATCACAGGAGAGGGTCCCATCACTATAGTATCACAGGAGAGGATCCTGTCACTATAGTATCACAGGAGAGGGTCCCATCACTATAGTATCACAGGAGAGGATCCTGTCACTATAGTATCACAGGAGAGGGTCCCATCACTATAGTATCACAGGAGAGGATCCTGTCACTATAGTATCACAGGAGAGGGTCCCATCACTATAGTATCACAGGAGAGGATCCTGTCACTATAGTATCACAGGAGAGGGTCCCATCACTATAGTATCACAGGAGAGGATCCTGTCACTATAGTATCACAGGAGAGGGTCCCATCACTATAGTATCACAGGAGAGGATCCTGTCACTATAGTATCACAGGAGAGGGTCCCATCACTATAGTATCACAGGAGAGGATCCTGTCACTATAGTATCACAGGAGAGGGTCCCATCACTATAGTATCACAGGAGAGGATCCTGTCACTATAGTATCACAGGAGAGGGTCCCATCACTATAGTATCACAGGAGAGGATCCTGTCACTATAGTATCACAGGAGAGGGTCCCATCACTATAGTATCACAGGAGAGGATCCTGTCACTATAGTATCACAGGAGAGGGTCCCATCACTATAGTATCACAGGAGAGGATCCTGTCACTATAGTATCACAGGAGAGGGTCCCATCACTATAGTATCACAGGAGAGGATCCTGTCACTATAGTATCACAGGAGAGGGTCCCATCACTATAGTATCACAGGAGAGGATCCTGTCACTATAGTATCACAGGAGAGGGTCCCATCACTATAGTATCACAGGAGAGGATCCTGTCACTATAGTATCACAGGAGAGGGTCCCATCACTATAGTATCACAGGAGAGGATCCTGTCACTATAGTATCACAGGAGAGGGTCCCATCACTATAGTATCACAGGAGAGGATCCTGTCACTATAGTATCACAGGAGAGGGTCCCATCACTATAGTATCACAGGAGAGGATCCTGTCACTATAGTATCACAGGAGAGGGTCCCATCACTATAGTATCACAGGAGAGGATCCTGTCACTATAGTATCACAGGAGAGGGTCCCATCACTATAGTATCACAGGAGAGGATCCTGTCACTATAGTATCACAGGAGAGGGTCCCATCACTATAGTATCACAGGAGAGGATCCTGTCACTATAGTATCACAGGAGAGGGTCCCATCACTATAGTATCACAGGAGAGGATCCTGTCACTATAGTATCACAGGAGAGGGTCCCATCACTATAGTATCACAGGAGAGGATCCTGTCACTATAGTATCACAGGAGAGGGTCCCATCACTATAGTATCACAGGAGAGGATCCTGTCACTATAGTATCACAGGAGAGGGTCCCATCACTATAGTATCACAGGAGAGGATCCTGTCACTATAGTATCACAGGAGAGGGTCCCATCACTATAGTATCACAGGAGAGGATCCTGTCACTATAGTATCACAGGAGAGGGTCCCATCACTATAGTATCACAGGAGAGGATCCTGTCACTATAGTATCACAGGAGAGGGTCCCATCACTATAGTATCACAGGAGAGGATCCTGTCACTATAGTATCACAGGAGAGGGTCCCATCACTATAGTATCACAGGAGAGGATCCTGTCACTATAGTATCACAGGAGAGGGTCCCATCACTATAGTATCACAGGAGAGGATCCTGTCACTATAGTATCACAGGAGAGGGTCCCATCACTATAGTATCACAGGAGAGGATCCTGTCACTATAGTATCACAGGAGAGGGTCCCATCACTATAGTATCACAGGAGAGGATCCTGTCACTATAGTATCACAGGAGAGGGTCCCATCACTATAGTATCACAGGAGAGGATCCTGTCACTATAGTATCACAGGAGAGGGTCCCATCACTATAGTATCACAGGAGAGGATCCTGTCACTATAGTATCACAGGAGAGGGTCCCATCACTATAGTATCACAGGAGAGGATCCTGTCACTATAGTATCACAGGAGAGGGTCCCATCACTATAGTATCACAGGAGAGGATCCTGTCACTATAGTATCACAGGAGAGGGTCCCATCACTATAGTATCACAGGAGAGGATCCTGTCACTATAGTATCACAGGAGAGGGTCCCATCACTATAGTATCACAGGAGAGGATCCTGTCACTATAGTATCACAGGAGAGGGTCCCATCACTATAGTATCACAGGAGAGGATCCTGTCACTATAGTATCACAGGAGAGGGTCCCATCACTATAGTATCACAGGAGAGGATCCTGTCACTATAGTATCACAGGAGAGGGTCCCATCACTATAGTATCACAGGAGAGGATCCTGTCACTATAGTATCACAGGAGAGGGTCCCATCACTATAGTATCACAGGAGAGGATCCTGTCACTATAGTATCACAGGAGAGGGTCCCATCACTATAGTATCACAGGAGAGGATCCTGTCACTATAGTATCACAGGAGAGGGTCCCATCACTATAGTATCACAGGAGAGGATCCTGTCACTATAGTATCACAGGAGAGGGTCCCATCACTATAGTATCACAGGAGAGGATCCTGTCACTATAGTATCACAGGAGAGGGTCCCATCACTATAGTATCACAGGAGAGGATCCTGTCACTATAGTATCACAGGAGAGGGTCCCATCACTATAGTATCACAGGAGAGGATCCTGTCACTATAGTATCACAGGAGAGGGTCCCATCACTATAGTATCACAGGAGAGGATCCTGTCACTATAGTATCACAGGAGAGGGTCCCATCACTATAGTATCACAGGAGAGGATCCTGTCACTATAGTATCACAGGAGAGGGTCCCATCACTATAGCTCCCCTGAAATCAACATGGTTTAGCCCAGGTGTAACTAAGTTCATGCACTTTACAAGGTCTGGATCCAGTCCCCTGATTGTAAATTGTCACTTCAAATATGAAATGTTTTCAATGTTTTTTCAACTAAGAGAATGAAAAGAATGACACTTAATATATATTTTATATATATGCTTTCTAAAAAGGACAGGCTCTAATAAGTGTTTGAAAGATAGGGCTTGATAGCTTCCATATTGAATCGCCACGCTTAAGTAACACTGCCTGCTAATGTCATAATGCCATAATGTCTTTTATATTATTTTTTATATATATTTTTTTTAGTTTTTATATATAGTTTTTTACTCTCTTGCTACAAGTTAAAACGCGAAGACTGGAAAATCAAATGGACCTATTTGCACACCTGCATTGGCTTCTGTATTGCCTGCAGCGTTCACTGGTATTACCTCTCGTTACAATATACCGAAGTGCTCATTAATTACAGAATACTGCAGGGAAGTGTGGAGAATGGGGCTCTAGCTAACAGTGTGGGGGCCTCTGCTTTCTGCAGTGAGCCTATTAGGACCAGAGTCTCGGTACATTGTCATACTACAGGTTGAAAGGCAGGAAATGCGTATTTGTTCCTATTTTATGTTATTATTTGTACCCACTGCATGTAGTTCCCCAGGAAATGATAAGTATTTTATATTCTGTTTCTTTGTATATTCAGTAAGTATTGTAGTAATTGTGTTCAATAATTGTAAATCAACTAAAAAGAACCTGTGTATGGTGCAACCATTATACTATACACTGGTGGCTGAGCACCGTTTAGGATATGGCTCCTCTGCTGTTATAAACTATAAGATGGATGCAAGTACCAGCGAGTCAAGGTAGTGCAGACAGGGTCTGCGTCAGGGGCCAAAGTAGCCATTATGTGTTCACTTGTGGTTATTGTGGAAGCAAAGCTAAAACATTAATGCTTTTAACGATTTTGTTATAGAAATTCTATAAACATAAAAGGCAGCTTGCGAGTTCAAGGTTTGCTTTTTTCGTTGTTTCGTTTCTATTTTTGCTAATGTTAAAAAGAATAAAATTTAAATAAACAGAAAGTCACTGATTGTGTTGATAAACTGCAGGAAATAATCCATCCTGTCAATGTTCCATTTTCAATACTCAACCTGTGAGTCCTTTCAGGCCTCTGATTTAGAGTAATCTTAATAATGAGAATGAAGTTCTGCTTTCTGCTGCAGTGCCCATTGTATGTCAAAGCTAGAGGGACCTCTAATGTATCTGTGGAACTATAGAAGCCAGCATAATCTGCAGCTGGAGAGGCCAAACAGAATGGAGAATGGCTAAGCAAACCCCATAAGCAATGCTAGGCCGCAAAATCACTTTGCCGGCTTCCAGCAATTCAGAGGTGAGGGCTGCATCACATGGTAGGGTCCTCCAAGCTTCGGATCCCAATCTTCTCCTGGGGTACTGACACTCTCCATATTCCTGGATCCTGATGAGGAGACTCACTGGGGCACAGCCTGCATGTTGTAGCAGCTTGATCTCCAGGCCATCGCCACCATTTTCTTCCAAAGCTCACATTAGAGGGAGTTAATTACATTTTTTTTTACTGAATATTGTATGACCTGCAAATGAAGTTATAAATATCCAAAGGGCTCTTGTCAGAAAAAAAAGGTTCCCCACTCCTGTTATTGAGCATAAATGCCCCTCATATTGGCTCTTAAAATGCCTTTGAAAGAGGGTATTAGGAGCAAACCTTTATACATGGTTGCCAACTCTCCCTGAATATCAGGGAGTCTCCCTGAATAGCAGGTGATCTCCCTGACTCCCTGAAGTGTTGGGTAATCTCCCTGATGCTGATTCAGTTACAGAAATGATTGCGGTATGATGACAGAATTTAAAAATTGTGCTCTATTTCCTTGCATTAAGGCCTATGGAAGTGGCAGATGAAGAAGTCATTGATCTCCTATGCACAATAAATACTGAAAATATTTATTTAGTGACATTTTAACAACCAATAAATTCTGATGCGGCCATTTTTTATGGAGAGAAAGTTTGGCTGGTGGTGCTAGACACACCCATGGGTGGAGCCTTGATAGTGCCATCACAATGTCCCTGATATTCATTTGCAAAAGTTGGCAACTATGATATTATAATGCCAACTAGTCAGTTCTCATCCTCATTCCTGCAGTCATTTTACATGATTGAAGTTACTAGACAGCATCAAGGTTGCCCATAATGAAGGGAACATTTTCGGGAGGTCACATACATGAAATACTTCAGAGTGCAAAATCTGTCTATATTTATGTGCATTGTGGACTAGTTCATGTGATTTCTGAGGAATTCGTCCTTACCATGGGTTCATCATTAGTGACTCTTTCCGCTGTGATTGCATAGACCTGGTGTGCCAGTCTTGATAATTATGTTAACACAGAGTGTTCATAAGCAGCTGTCATCTAAATGAGGAAATATCACAGCTCTAGTTACAGCCACCAAACATGAGCACGGTCAATTAAGACAGAGAAACAACTCACTTAATATATAGCGGCCTTATTGCATCAGAGGCTGCTGAAAGCAGATTTTATCTACAAAAGCAAACAGAACGGCATCAGCCCTGGCGGGTTCATTATAACCAAAATTACTAATAGATTGGACACGTGCATATTCTAAAAAAATAGATATATTTGAATTGATCTTGGCGCCTTCATTATGCATGGTCTGTCATTTTCCTGACTTGTGGATTGGTTTCTGTATAGTTATGCTGTAATGTGGAGGGATGCTCTGCTGGATCGTCTCTAATATTATAAAGTGAAGGTACAGTCAGGTGGACACTTCTTCCCATGTCTGTGTGGGTTTCCTCAGGGTGGCTCCGGTTTCTTCACACTTCAAAATATGCTAGTAGGTAAAAGTGGCTGCTGACAGAAAATGAACAATAGCGTGTTTAGTAGGGGATTTGTGGTTCCAGGGGATCAGGTGCTGATGTGATTGACAAGTAGTAAAAATAATTTGAGGGTGGTATGTTCAGGGGAAGTTTTAAGGAAGGGTTGCTCCATATTAAGGGGGGTGGGTGCAACAGGTAGTCTTGTTGGGCCAAGTGGTTCTTATTTGCTGTCAAATTCTATGTTTCTATGGGTGAATTGTTTGCTGTACAGTTGTATTATAATGGTGAGGAACAGGCGAATCCATACCCACAATTCTATTAAAATATGGGGAGAGATGGATTGCTTGGTCACTGTACAGTGGCTGTGTTATAATGTGGAGGGACAGGTGCGTGGATCGTTTCCTGTATAATTATATTTCAATGTGGAGGAAGGGTCAGGCGGATTGTTCCCTGTACAATTATATTACACAGTGGGCGGACAGTCGGGTGGTTTGGTCGTTATACGGTGGTATTGGTATAATGGGAAGGCGCAGTCGGATGGAATGGTCTCTGATGATATTTCTTATCATATAACATTAAATTGACAGCATGTTATGACTCTCGTGTCCCTCTGTAACCTATTTTCCGAAATCTGTTTAATATATGAAGCCAAAGTCTCCAGCCAGGATCTGAAATGCAATTCCCATTGTAAGTTTCATGCCAGCAATGAGTGAGATTTGTGCTTCCTCTCTGAGGTCTCTGGATGAAAAGTTCACGTGCCTCATTCGAGTGACATTCTATCCTGAAAATTTTTTGGCAAGCCTGCGCTCTTTACGCCCTCCCCTCAGGAACTTGCGACTGCGAAAGTTCAGTTACTTTTCCTTCCTCAAACTTGTCCAGCTGACATTTTCCAAATAACAAGTTTCCCCTTTTCATTTTTGTTTTTGAGACTGTCTTTTCAGAGAAGCTGGGCAGAGGTGAGGAGGACGAATCTGCTGTGCGATCGACCTTTGGAGAAGACCGCTAAGGGTCTAATTAAAACTATAAACGGACAATTACGTCTGATGTGAGATTCAGGGATACTGTGTCTTCCTTCTTGCTTTTGTCATAGGTATGACACAGCTCTGTGACAACTTATGTCTGATTATATTACTGCTTTGGGCAGTGCCGCCGAGACGGGGGGGTACTAGTTACCCAGGCCAGCACCTGGCGAGGGGCCCGGGAATGTGCAGCACTGGTGGTCATTAAAAAAAAAAAAATGTTTTAAAAATCCTTCCCTTTATTTATGTGTTTTATTTATTTCTGTTTAGAATATGGAGATTTTTTTATGTGAGGGGGGGGGGGGGGGGGGGCAG
>WWET01001609.1:99703-121166 GCA_011038615.1 Limnodynastes dumerilii
TATTGATGAATTGTATCTGCTATTTATTATTGTGCACAGTATTTTAATCAACTCCCCCTCTTCATCACGTGATCACACTGCAACCTCCCCCTTTTCTTAGCACTTATCCACATCAATATCACATCCCATTCCCCGTTTATTAATTTTCGCGCCCAGGTCCATATATATTGCTTTTTCAAATGCATTTTACTTGTATTTTATCTTGGTAAAAAAGTATTGAAAACAGTGTGAGCTGCAGTCCTGTAAGTCTCACAGATGGCAAGAAACCCCAATATGAAACAAAATAATGTTCTCGGTCCAATACCTTTGATGGAAAACCATGAGCAAAAAAAAAGATTAAAGGTCATACCCTGCACATTTTGCTTCACATACTAAACCTTGCTTTGCTACTGTGTTACACTAAGCAGTTCCCGGCAACACTTGAGGAACTAACCTCCCATGTTGATCATGACCTAGTTGGATAAGGACAAGATGAAAGATAGTAGAGAAACACATGTTCAGTTGGAAGCTGTCCTTCTGATCACTTAGCTGATACATTCAGTGTCTCAGACATGGTTGAAGGGCTGACGTTCACAATTTGGAAGATTAATTGTTGACTTTATACAGTGTGCTGAGGGTTTCTAGCTGACACACATTCACATAATACCAGACCGATAACCGCACATACTTCCAGGCAGAAGTGTCAGGAGAATGAATGCATCTTGTGCTGTCTCCTGGTTCTTATTCATTACCATTGTAGAGGAAATATTGTCATTAATCTCTAATGGAATCCCCTATAATGTATAATACGGTGACTGTATATACATTCATTTCCTGCATCATCCCTAGATCATTACTAATAGTCTATTGCTCCTCAGTATATAAACGTATGTTCTGGTATATGGTACGACAACAGAAACCAGACAGTATATAGGGGGACCACAAAGCTAACTGTCTCTCTACACTAATAAACAGCCCTGATTTAACAGCAGTGTCATTTCATCTTCACAGGCAGGTCACCTTTGACACAAATGAAAGGAATCTATGCCAGCTATGCCATGGGAATAGCATAAATAGCACAGCATGGCCTATAACAGGCTTGGCCAACCTATGTCTCTCCAGGTGTTGTGAATTAGGAAACCCAGCATGCTTTAACTGTTGGTACCTAAGAAATCATGCTGGGATTTGTAGTTTCACAATACCTTGGAAAAGTGGAGATGTTGCTTATTGCAACCAACCAGCTTCTAGCTCTCACTTTCCTTTTACATACTAGGCAATGTCAGCTAGAATCTGATTGGTTATTATGGGTAACATCTCCACTTTTCCAAACCCGAAGCTTAATAATCTGGCCCTCTGAAGAGCCACTGGTTGTACAAGCCTGGCCTATAAAATGACACATAAACATTGGGGTAGATCCAGAACTCCGCTTACAATCCGTTCACTAGCGTAGCGTATTTACGCGAGCGTGCCTTCTATACACTCCCCCAGGCACTCCTCTTGCATATACGTACTTTGGCGGCTTTACGCTTTCTAAACCATACCTTAACTTTTGGCAGCGTAACAACACTCGTCCGCTCACGAACATATCGTCTGTGTGTAGTTCCGCCGCTAAGCACGCCCATACTGTACTATTTAAATGCAAAAGGCCGCCTTCGAAGCGTAACTTCGATTGTCATAAGGCACGCCACCTCGAACGTTCTTACGCTGCTAATACGTGAAAGGCCCTTACGCTCAGAGTTACGTAGCGTAACATCTGTAGTGCATGCTCAGTACATACCAAATCACGTTTTTACGTCTCCGCCAGGCGTAAATACACATGGAAACGTTGTTCTGGATCTGCCCCATTGTCTTCATTTGCAAATGGAGAATTTAGGAAGCTTCTGTGACTTCTATTAATCTCACCACCTACAGCAGGGACTAAGGCCCGGATTCATACCCGAGAACTCCAACAGATTTCCGTATACTACATAAGGATAAATAGAGAGCAAAGATAAAAAGTGACAGTAACACAATTCACATTTCATGTTAAGAAGGCTTGAACAGTGTTTGCCTGCCGATACATCTGGAATCTATACGTGTTCACTCTTGTTCCAATTAATAGCCTGACTGAAAAAAATTATCTGGATGTCAAGATCCTGTGTGGTATTCAATGTGACAGCTCTGGCAAGACAATTTAAAACCAGTAGTGAGCCAGGGAGGAGCCAGCCTTGGTTTAATTGCTTTATTGCAGTAAACAGCAAGGGCTGTCAGGACGCATTAGTCTGTCTGGTCAATGAAGAAAATATGTCACGTTTAAGTTCATGTAAATCTAGGGTAGGGAATGTTTCTAAGGTGGAAATGGCCTTTACTGTGTCAGCAAGCAACAGTTTTTCAAGAGAGTTCTACTTACATCACAGGTCTGTGTGTGTGTGTGCTTGTGTGTGTGTGTGCTTGTGTGTGTGCTTGTGTGTGTGTGTTTGTGTTTGTGTGTGTGCTTTTGTGTGTGTGTGTGCGCGTGTGTGTGTGCGCGTGTGTGTGTGTGTTTTTGTAAAGAAAGTGAAAATGTACATCTCAACAAAACCATGTTGAACTGCAGGGGAAGGAAAATTTCAACTGTGAAAATAGACTAAGGGCTAGATTTACTAAACTTCTCAAAAGGAAAAGTGGAGATGTTGCCCATAGTAACCAATCATATTCTAGCTCTCACTTTTCTATTACATACTAGAGAATGTCAGCTAGAATCCGATTGGTTGCATCTCCGTTATTAGTGTGAAGAAGTTCCTTTTGAGAAGTTTAGTAAATCTACTGCTAAGAGTTGAAAGGTGAAGTTTCCTATCTCAACTCTAATTTACAGAAAAACATAAAGCTATCTAGTGTGAGTTCTATGTGCAAAAGCTAAATATTTTTCCTGCATGCAAAAAATGTAGATTTATTTGCACCCCTCATATTGCAACATGGTTTATCGGAGGTCTACACAGGAACCTGTTTTGCCCTTACTCTCAATCTCTGGATGGGCACCAGGAAATTTTCATAAAGAAAAGCTCCTTTATTCCTTTGGCAAAAATCTATTTGAACACCCTACAATATTCATGGGCTGCTGCAGCACTCTACGTGTTGTAAAACTACGTCTCCCATCATGGCTTGCCAGGAATCACCTGTGCTTAGGCCATGGGTGGCCAAGCTCGGGCCTCGTGATCTACCAACGGTCCATGTCTTCCAGGTCTCCTTGTTGGAGCACAGGTGTGTTCATTACTAACTGACACATTCAAAAAAATCTACAGTTGGTAGTGATTATCTCACCTCTGACTCTCTGAGGAGACCTGGAAAACATGAACCGTTGGTAGCCCACAAGGCCCGAGCTTGGCCACCCCTGCCCTAAGGGGTTTATGTTTTTTTGGTACTGTACACATTACCATATGCATGTTACAAATGTTACCTTGCGATTTCAAGAAACAAACCTCTTATGTGTTTACTGCTTTAAGAGTGGAATCACAGTTACAAAGGGTCAGCTATTATGTCCTGGGTGAAAACCTTGGTTTCGGATTGCCGGAGCTGCACTGAGCTAAATGATCTACCTAGGCTCATTTGTAAGAAGGTGCCAAGTACAGTAGGTGGCACTAATGCTTTAAACCCATTGATTCTCACCGTGGTGCCTTTATTCCTTAGAGACGACGACTCTCTCCCCCACTCTGCCCTCCCGCTTCCCCATCTCTTCTCTCCAATCCATTGCTGGCAGCAGCCGCATAAGTCTGAGTGCAATGCTGGAAAAGCAATCCATTGCCTTCAATCAATTTGTGATTGAAATGTGACATTTGGATGGAAAAAAAAATCCATTGCTGTGTGGTGTTGGAGGCTTTGACTTGTGAGAAAATAAAAAATACGGCTTTAGTGTTGTTTTGAAGAATAATGGTCTAGGGTTAACCTTTCCTTCTCCGAGAAATTCTGACACGTTCAGCTATTGCTTCTTCTTCACCTAAACTCTTTAATTACTCCAAAGAGAGACTTGTTAAGTTTATAAAGCAATAATAACACAAGTATCTGTGTAAGGCAAACCTGTCGAAACATGAATCTCATGTGTTTTTACTGGAGTATATTACACGCGATTTAATGAATCAATAGGAAGCCTTGGGGACAGTTTATATAGTACAGAGACATATCCATTTTCAGGCTTCATCCCTGTTTGTTGTGAAGAAGTTACTGTTCACAATCCAGGAGAGTTTGAAATGATATCTGTGTACGGTATAAATGACAGGGAATGTCCCACGCATTGTGATTTTTTATAATGGGTAGGTATGACACTTGGCATACTTAACTATTCATTTTTCGAAAGTCCCCCACTGGACCCACCCCAATGAAGAGGTGAGTAACCCTCAGCCAGGACATTTAGGGATAGGGTCAGCCTGTGAGTAGCGGAGTCTTAAGCTTAGGATGCGGGGAGGAGAGTCTTGGGGTCAAGCTGTGTGGAGGGAAGTCTTAGGGTGAGGCTGTGGGGAAGGGAGGGTTAGGGTATTGGAAGTGTAAGGGTTGGGAATAGATTTATACTCTCCTTTCAGTGCAGCATCTTCTGTCTGGCGGGGATCAATTGCTTTGTCTCTGAGGCAAAGGGGACGTGCTGCTGTTGGTTACAGGGACGGGTTGTGGCAAGCTGGAGAAGACTTGGGCTATGGGAACGGGCTGCTGAGGCCTAGAAAATGTAAGGGTTGGGTGCAGAGAAAGGGAAAGTTAGGCTGCGGGAGATGGTTGGATAAGGTTAGGCTGCTGTATATATATAGTTAAGGGGCCTGATCCACAGGTGCGTAACTAGGGGTGTGCGATAGGGGCGGGCACCAGTAAGTTCATTTTTAAGGTGAAACTGGTTAATTCAAGGTTGGGGACCCCATTTTTTCTTTTTGCTCCTGGCGCTAAATTTTCTAGCTATGGCTCTGCTGATCCAGACTTAATAATGACAACTGATTTATGCATGCTGCATTTGTAAATATGGCTGTGGGAAGGCCCTGTGTATGCGCACTGCAGATGTTACGCATCGTTACTGTAATCGTATGTACCTTGTACGTAACTCCGTATGATAGGGGGTGACATCTCTACGCAAGCCGAATAGTCACATAGGAGGAGGAAAGCATTTAATTGTACAGTATGGGCTGTATCACCAAGGGGATACGTACGACAAGGAAAACATGGTTCTGAACACGTAAGTGCGTTAGAGGGGCTGCATTATCCTTAGTAATGAGTAACTTGAGGACGCTGGCGTATGTAAAATGACCATAAGTCTTGATCAGGCCCATGGTTAGGCTCATGGAAAGGTTAGAGTGCGGGAGACAGGGGGTTAAGGTTAGGGTGACAGGAGGGAAGCTTTAGGATAAGGATTAGAGATAGGGAAAGTACAATCTGCTGAAATATTGCTTCTTATCATAATGTGAGCTGTTGCCATTCTGTTGTGTGGACTAGAGAACCTCACCTGTATTTAAGGACCGGATACTAGCTTAGAAATGTGGCCGTATTTAGCTCTTTGCTGCTTTGTTATTGCATGTGTGCGAATAGGGCTTTCAGCAATGGAAGCCATTCTGTTGGTGGGGGCGGGTCTCATACAGTGAGTACATAACGGGGGGGATTTAAGGTCTGGGTTAGAGGCCTTACATACACTGGTACATGCGCCGGTGCGGCTTTGGAATGCTACAGCAGTTGGAGCTCTGAGTGCAGCAGTGCCCTGCATCCAGTCCATTCTATATAACGAAGCCATACAGATACCTCCTAGTAAGGGGTAACTCGCTGCCTTTCTGAGCCATTCAGTGTGTGTCAGTTTACCCAACACTAATCTTACAAATTGGATTAAACGATTTGGTGCATTTTTTTTTGTTTTGCTTTTGTTTGTTTTTTGTTTTGCTTTTTTTTTTGTTTTGCTTTTGTTTGTTTTTTTTGTTTTGCTTTTTTGTAACAAGTAAAGAAAAGAAGTGGAAAGGTGCCATCCGCTGCAATAAACCTGCTTGTATGTTCCTGCCCAGAGCAATATATGTTTTATTGTGCAATAAATCAGGGCAATGAATTTTACTTATTCCCCATCCACAGCTACTTGGTGCTGTATTGTAATTCCACGCTGGCAGTGTTTAGTAATTAGGTAAGAAATGTCACCATGGGAAAGGAGCTGTTACTGAGACGGCCTGAAAGGTTATGTGACATTTGCTCCTTAAGATGTGACAAACAAGTCAATTCCTAGTGCTCAATATTATATGTGCAACATAAGTGCAATTGTAAAACTAATTCCAAAGACTCAGGCCGCTATTACTAAAAGTTAATTTCTTTAATAAAAGTAACCTTTTATGTAATGATTAGTATAGACGCCATAGCTCCAACTACAAGGAACAAAGGAGAGGTCCGGCGCTCCAAACAAGCATTATATAACACTGTGTGTCAGCACATACATAAAAAGGAGGTTTAGTTCACAATAAAGCTATAATGGGTTTATCACCTGCCCAGCGTCAAGGCACCTCCTGTAGGTGAGTTCCTATCCATCTGCTATATGTGTACTCAGGAGGTCTGTATTAAGACACCCCTGCCAATTGAACAGTGTGCAGCGGCCATGTGTTATATAGTCTATGTTTGGAGCGTCGGACCTCTCTTTTGTTCCTTGTAGTTACACAGTGCTCATTTTGGTCCTTGGCTGCACCTCTCCCTTTATATATACACTTGCACACATTTCATATATTGAATTTGAAGCGTGGCCTGTGGTTTTTTGTTACTGATACTATTTTCACTTTGGGAGCCTGACCCCTCCCCAACATGGCCACTGCACACTGTTCAATTGGCAGGGGTGTCTTAATACAGACCTCCTGAGTACACATATAGCAGATGGATAGGAACTCACCTACAGGAGGTGCCTTGAGGCTGGGCAGGTGGTAAACCCAATATAGCTATATTGTGACCTAAACCTCCTTTCTATGTATGTGCTGACACATAGTGTTATATAATGTGTGTTTGGAGTGCCTGACCTCTTTTGTTCCTTGTAGTTACACAGTGGTCATTTTGGTCCTTGGCTGCACCTCTCCATTTATATATACACTTGCACACATTTCATATATTGAATCAGAAGCGCGGCCTGTGTTTTATTTGTTTTATTTTGTTACTGCTATAGCTCAAACGCCTTCCAGTCTCTATCCAGTCCATACAGCGTTTCTCACAACACTGTCATCGGCCTAGATCAGCATAAAGGACCTTGAGTTTCTCTTTAGTTGTATGTGTATGTGTATATTTATTTTTGATTGTAAGCTGTGGTACCTGTGTTTTAGCCTTGGGGCATAACCAAGAGCCTTGTAACTGAAAGTCTGACCTGATTTACACCACCTTTTTCAGATCTTTATCTTGATTATTTCCCTAAATGCTCATCCCAAATAATTGTGACACAAAGTGCATTAACCGCTAAAACAGCATAGGACCCGATCCTAATACAACACAAATAGATGTGTCTCTCTCTTTGTGTAAATGTAGATATGTTATCGTTAAACCAGTTTTTATATAAAACAGTAGTTTGAATGGTTAGTGGTGTATCCAGTTATCCAATGTGGAATAGCGAAAATGAACTGATCCTAGAGATGAGAGTAACTGCTCTAAAAAGTGCAAATCTGCCCCTAGACAGACCATGTTGCAATGTGAGGAGTGCAGATGAAGTTTATTGCATGCAGGTAAAATGCAGTCCGATCCTGCTTATTGCACACAAATACTAAACCGCTTTACTGTTAAACTCTAAATTTAGCGTATAAGACATCAGCTCTCAATCATTCTGTTTGCACATTTTAAGTTGGCTTCTTCCCTGCAGTACGAAAGGTTTACTCATCATTCTGTTATGCCCAACACTGGATCAGCCCCTGAAAGAGGGAAATGTGCAGATTTGTCTGTGACTCAGCAACGCTACTATTGCCTCTGAGGGGGACGTACAAGATTAAAACACCCATCTTTACAATTGAAGTATAAATATAAGACTTAAAAGTAAGATTAAGAAGACTTTTCTGTGTTTCTGAACAGAAGCTAGTATAAAACATAATTTGTCCAGAATAAAATTTACTGCTGTCCCGGATCGTGTAACTGTTGTATATTATTGGTACCATCTCTAGAAGTATCTTGACATTTGTGGTCAGTAGAAGATAGATGTATTGTCCCGTGATACAAATATTCCACCCCTTGTGTATACACTTAATAAAACCACAGCAATATCTTCATCATCAGCTCACAGAAACATGAGGAATCCTCAGCCCTCCCTTCTCTGCGGCCTTGTCTGGCACTGTTCCTCGTAGTGTTTAGCAAGCGTCATGCAAACAGTTTAGGAGTCTTTTGGCTTCCGACCACTAAGAGACTGAAGGGAGCTGTAAAGCACAAAGATGTCAAATTGCTTGTTACCCACCTGTCTCAGCTCTCTACGAGCCCTGTCGACCGAGCGTGAAGCTGTGCCTGTTTAACCCACTCACTGGCAAGCAGGAAGACCGCCGGAAGGAGAGCAGGGCTTATCCCAGTAAAAGTAAATTCAGTGGGGGACTTTTATGCAAGTCTTTGAACTGGAATACAAAGTCTTATAACCCACTCAGGTCCTAAGAGCAATTTTTCTAGTACGTCTGAAAAAATAAAATAAAAACAAACCAGGCTGAAGACGTTAACCCGTACAAGTGTAATAGGAATTTTATTTATTGTGTGTATATACTCACTACCATCTGGAATAATCATGCTTATAGTTCCTCTAAAAGAATCGCCTTTGTTTCCATACGGATTTAAAACCTATGATGAGGTTATGTTGAGAATGTCAATGATCTGATGGTAACTGTTTTCGGTGTCTTTGCAGGAATCAGCATGAACTTAGTCTTTGGAAAAATATTTACACATCTGGGGCCGGATCCAGAACTACGTCCGTCTTCCATAGACGATACGCAGATTACGTACAATAGCTACTACGCAAGCGCAGTAGCTACTGTTTATTGAATAACGTCCGTCTATGGAAGACGGACGTAGTTCTGGATCCGGCCCCACATCCTGTGAAATTTTGTTATGTGTGTGCCCAACCTTACAGTACTGTCAAGTACTACTTTCTGTTTGATGTAACACCTTAATTATCATCTATGCTTTACAGGATAATTAAGCAGTCACCTGAGATGAGATTGAGTTGAACAGTTACAATAGGGCAATATTTGGATTGTAAGATTTTGGGTCAGTAAGTAACAATGGTAAAAGATATTTGCAGATGGTCAGCACATGAATGATCTTGCTCTTAATGGGCAGATACCTAATACCCTGCGTCCAGCAGCATGTTGTGGCATCTGCATTGGGAAGAATGATTTCCAAATTATTGAAGATATGCAGGCAGTGAAATACGAAACGTGCATTTTAAAGCTTCTCTCCAAGTAGCGTGTAGGCAAAACGGCAGGTTTCCGACTAGGGACTGAAGACTTAAACCTGACTGCACTTTAACCCTGTTTTCAGGAAATTCACATCAACCCCAAGATGCTGTGTTCTATATAACCTGTAATACCATTGGTGATCAACAGGTGGCACTAGACTCTAATGTGGCCCATCAAGCTGTCCCATGTGGCCCTCTTATCCTTTGCCTAGTTCAAATGCTGCGTTCATGTTACAGTCAAAGCTGTCTACAGAGACTGCGATTAGACACCTTGTTACAGATCTACATGAGTTACAATAAGGATAGGATTACACACAGTCCGTCCATTCATTGATCCCACTCTTCATCCTGTTTTTATTTGTTGTTAGGATGCAGACTTCAGTAGAACAAGTGATGGCAATCGCTTAACTAGTGACAAGCCGGTATTTTGGGTTACTGATCTGCTATTGATCCAAGAAACTGTTGTCTACAATTAGTCTTCAGATAGAAGAGCCGGTGCTGGTTGTTAGATCTCGTACATCACACAAGGATTTTTACAGATTGCTTCCACTGGGATGTGATATGTACGTGGTGTTTACATTCTCTCTGCTCAACATATTACTGTTATTGTGTTCCATAAAAACAAAAAACCAAACTATTTGTATTAGTGACTAAGAATGCAAGCACATTATTCAGCAAGCAGTTTTACTATTAGTTTGAAATATTGTTATGGACATAACTTGTAGAGGGTGAGGAATAAAGAAGGTACAATAGAGAAGAGAGGGCAGGTTTGCAATGTCGCATTGGAAAATGGAAGAATGTAGGGTTGATCCAGACTTCCACACAGAGCCATGCGGAACTGCGTTTCCATACCCCTGGATCTTCATTATCATGCACCACCCTGCCGGTGTGACGGGGATTCAGCATGCAGATGTGATGGGCCGGCCCCTTTTACTGAAGAACTTACGATACATAACATTTGTGCCGAGGCTACGTGTCAAGGAGACTTATGCAGGAGACTTGTGTACGTCCCCTTCCGTCTCTATTTGAAAATAGGGGCCAATGACGCTGATCGATCGACCTCATTAACCAAGTGGCACTTATCTGTCTTCACATTCTATGTTTCCATGATGCTTCTGTCAGAGGAGGGAGCTGCTTCACAGTACACACTAATGGTGTGCCCATTTTCCATGTTGCCATCCAGTACATGATTCTTGCAGGTCTTTACCCCTGGGTGCCTGGTTCTTTGAGTTTGCTAAGTGTAGTGATGATTGAAGCCCAGAGACCCGTGAAGGGTATTATATTATTTTTATATATAGATTTATCTGGTCCATACATCTCTATAACACATCCCCCCACACCCGCTGCTGGGAGTCCCCTGCCTTGTAAATAAAGCCTTTCATTCTGAGTGCTAGCAGGAATAACCAGTTGAATAGATCGAACATACTCTTGTATGCTTCCTGTTGTTACTATACGTTGTTTAGACACATGGCTGATTTGACTCACTTTCAAGAACAATAGGTGGAAGAACAGACACGTTTTGCTCCACTTCGTGATACAAGCGGTTATATCGCGGATATATCACTAAGGCCAATTGCTGAATCACCCTCTGACACCAACTGATATTCCCAGTCAGACAGTGGTGTGTGGGTCTTATTCTACTGTGACCAGAACGATTGCAGGAATCTATTCATGGGAATGTAGAATATATTACAACACGTTTTCTCAACGCAAGTCTTCATTCTTGTATATGTAGAACATACATGTAACACAATAATATTAATACAAAAAATGATGCTTTGAAAATATTTACAAGTTTCATATGTTAAGAGTGGATAAGCCCAAGGATTTACGGAAAATTTTCACCATAGGACGATGACCTTTTGAGGCCAGCAAGTTATAATAGAACCTAAGATATTGACATTAAGATGCCGTCTGTAAAATGCAGAGGACATTGGGGTAGATCCAGAACTACGTGTGCCGTACGTTTATTCACGGAACGAATTTTCGTGCACGTAAATTCGTTACACTCCCCACGGCACACCCCTTGCATGGATGTATTTTGTCAAGATACGCTTCCCAAACCCTACCTTAACTTTTTCCAACGTAACCGCTGTCATACGCACACGTACGTATGGGCTGAACGAAGTGATCCGCACACGTACGTATGGGCAACACGTATTTACGCAGCTAAGCACGCCCATACTGTACACTTTAAATTAAATGCCACGCCTACTTCACGTATTTCACACGTAATTTGGAGTATTGTAAAATTGGCACGCCCACGCGTAAGTATTTACGTGACACATACGTGAATGGCCCATACGTTCACAATTACGCTACGTGAATGTGCGTATTTTCTATGGTGCGCATGCGCAGTGCGTACTAAACAGCGATTTTACGTGTCCGCTTCGAAGCGTTGTTCTGGATCAGGCCCATTAGAATGATCTGTGTATTAAGTGACTGTTGCTAGGATGCATAGTAGTCACTATAAATCGCTTTATTGTATTGTTAAATACTGGTCAGTAGATGATGTGTTTTAGTGTGAATTTTTTACATAACATTTGCTCTTGAGCTGCATTGGATGTACACAGCCATACCCACATTGTGTTATTATTGCATTTACTAAGTTTCTTCCGTGCTGATCATGCTTAAGTTTTTCTTTTTGTTTTTTATCGCTGTCTATAGTGGATCCAGCCACTTGTATATTTGTTTGCAGGCTAGATCCTTAGTCTAGATTCAATCCAAAGTTACCATTTATCAACAGCTGCATGAACTGTGGTGGGACTAACTGAAGGGTCCAGCGATGTCTTTATAGATATCACCTGTTATCTGTGGTCTTTCTGCATGTCATTGTAAGTTTGAACAGGCACGTTTCTGGAGAAATAGAAGTAGAATATCATCATCTTACCCATTACAGACACACATAGATCTTTCTCATTCTGACCGTGCGATGTATTGTGGAAAAGGTTAATTGTTGAAACTGTCTGAAACAGTAAAAATGATCTCTGAAACTTAAGTATGTAGTCAGGGCTTCTGTATGGGGAGGGGGCTTTTCTATCTGTGTTTATTTTCTCCCTCCAACCAACCGTTCTACCGGCATCCCTGATTTACTGACCAGAAGTATAGTGTTTGGCCAGAATACTGTCATTATTTAGTAAACACATGTTGAAACTGAGTGCATCAAAATCACATAGAATGTTTTTGTCTCTCTTTAAATAATAATTCATTGCCTTCAGACATTCAGCAGCTTACATTATTTTTACTAGCCGCCTAAAGATATTTATCCCTTTCACAAAATATATTTGGAGGTAACAATATCTGCCTCAGGACACAGGGAAGGGGGCATGATCCATACCCCTTTCTGGTCACAACGTTGTGTGACATAGTTGGCGGTCAAATAAACAAACTTTGACAGGCTGCTTATTTTATTTTATTAACAGGTTTTTATATAGCGCCATGAGATTATGTAGAGCTTAACAATTTAACAATCATTATAAAAAGACTGGGTGGGTAAGAGGGCCCTGCCACAAGATGACACACGATAGGATATTAGGGATTGATACATAAGGGCAAGTGCTATAAATCACACAATGGACCAGCCAGCTTGCATGGTAAAAGTGCTCTGTGCTCCTCCGTATGATCCAGTCACACAGCAGTATCAGTAACAGGTCCGAAGGGAAATTTAGTATAGAGTGAAAGTGGACAAGTTTGTTACTCATGAAAGGAGAGACATATAATACAGTAGTTGTAAATAGTATAGACAAATGATAAGTAGGTTGAGGAGTTTGGTACTCTTGTCTGAAGAGGAGCACTTGAAAATTCTGAGAGTAGAGGATAGTCTTAGTGGGTGAAGGTTATGCCAGAGAGTGGGTGCAGCCTGGGTGAAGTCCTGTAACCGGGAGTCCATGCATTTGTTTAGTGTCGAGGAGAGCTCCTGGGAGGATCTGAGAGAGAAAGCTGGGATGTATCTTGAGATCTTGAGATGAATGAGGAGGATATTATGTGGGTGTAGTCTTGTTGATGGCTTTGTAGGTTAGCAAAAGAATCTTGTATTTGATTCTGTAAAATACAGGTAACTGAAAGTGGAGAAGCTTTTGAAGAGCGTTTAGCAAGAAAATCAGTCTAGCTGCTGGATAAAATATGAGCTGTAGGGGTGTTATTTTATAAAATGGGAGTCCAATAAGGAGAGCGTTACAATAATGCGGGATGATTAGTGCATGAGCGTTTTTTAGATGTATGTAACAGGATGTAGAGACAGATTGTATGGGGGGAACAAAGGACAGTTCAAAGTCAAGGGTAACACCTAAGCATCGAGCTTGAACTGCATAAGGAAGCAATGCCCGGTGACGTGTTCCCGGTTTTTGCCTCCCCGGTTATACCAGGGTGGGCACTATAAAAGATCATTACCTTCCAGAGTGTTGAGGTCAGGGGGTGTCTGACCCCTCTGCATATTATCTTTTCACCTGGCTGATTCCATACCTGCTATCCGCACCACCTTTGGTTCTATTAACACATTTAAAGTCTGCATCAATTCTAATTCAATACATACATGGCCTTTCTATAAAGCCAAAAAACATTGTGTCTTTATTTGGAAATAAGTGCATGTTGGGGAAGGCCAGTCAGCTGTTGGTAGATTAATATTACACTTATACTATCATTTATAATGAACGAAATAATATACTCTTAGGACAATGTCACCTTATTGCTTTGTTTTTAAGCTTGTTTTTGTGGACAGAATAATCTACAATAATGTATTGATGTAGACATTGATGTCATTCAAGATTAGTTTTCCGTTTTTTCTTTACTTAACACCGTTCAACCCTACTCTTCTGTTCCAACAGCTCCCTCGTCTGTCGGATACATTGACTGATTGTGGTATCTCTCGTCCCAATCTCTGGTTCTCAGACACCAGGCCCTGGACCTCTGCCAGAGCAGCTAGAGGGAGAACAGAATGGCAATCAGTGATTGATTTGCTTAGAGAGAGTTTTCCTGGCTTTGGGTTTCAGTAGGCAACTTACGCTCTTTGTCGATTTCCACCTTAAAATAGTCTGCGGTTAGCGAAGGCATGGAACCTGCTGCTGCCTGCTGTGCTGAGTGCCTACAGGGAGAAGGCTGACAGGCAGGAAGTCTGGGCATTGTACCCGTGGGGTCTGATCCAGCACTACGCTGCCCGGCAGGCTAAAAAGCCGATCTGCGCATGCGCCGGGCAGATGTGGATCGGGCGTCCATAGCAGAAGCGTAGTAACACTGGAGGGGGCATTCCCCTCGGTTACTACACTGCAGTTAGTGCAGGTAGGCGGCGGGAGGGAGGGTAATGAGGGAAGCATCGCCACCGTCCCAGCGTATTAACGCACAGTAAGCGACTGTTCATATTCTGGGGCAAGGGGGGAGTGTCGGGGAAGTGCAGTGATGGTACGGTGAGCGTTAGAACGCTCAATGTACCATCGTAACTCTCTAAACCACAACACTGCCAGTTCTGTACAGCAACATTACGTAGGATTGCCTCTGGTATTGGCCTCTGGTATTGGCCTCTGGTATTGGCCTCTAGTATTGGCCTCTGGTATTGGGGCCTCTGGTATTGGTCTGTGTTACAGCAGCAATGACTGACCTCTGATTGCCAGGAGTTACCGTAAATGTATGACTGAAGCTGGGAAACTCCCAGCATTATGGAAGTGTGGGTGATACTGAGGAATGCCTATACTGTAAGTCACTCCCAGCGTACTCCAACAGCATAGGCAAAGCTTATAGCCAGGCAGCATGATGGGGCTCTGGATCCTGTTTTTAGTTACGCTCTCCTATTTGTCTTAGCATATAGTTGCCAAGTCTCCTGGAATGTCCAGGAGTCTCCTGCAATTCGGGCATTGCTCCCGGTGTCCCGGCAGTGCAGGCGCATCTCCCACATTTGTTCCTGAGGTAATAATCGAATGCAAATTATTGCTTCAAGTCGTGCCGCCTGCTTATCAATGGACTGGATTTAGACCTCCGCTAGATCTGGGAAATCGGCGCTGTGTATATGCGAGTTACCGGTCTATGATCTGACGTGTCACTCTCCCCTAACCACGCGTGACCTTCGTTACAGCTGAGATTCTGCTTATATGCTCGTTAGACCGAGATATATTGTTCTAAAATCCCCGATCGCAAACATTTTCTCAGGAAAAACCTACATTCAGCACTATAACTGTCATGTAAACGTGAATCACTGATCGATTTTTCTAGATAATCCCTGCTTTGCTCGCGTGGTGTCTGTGAATTCATGTGTTAACCAGCAGCAGAAATGGAAGCACAACAAAGTAGTTGAATGTGATTAAGAAGTGATTCCCCGAGCGCCGGGATTATTAATATGTAGCTTTGAATAAGTGCATTTATACACCTTACTCAAGCGGTTGTTAATCGCCCAGCGGACTAGAACACTTGTGCATGGCTGCGTCTATTCCGTCGCTTTAGAGACAAGACCAGGGATGATTTCTGAGCTGTAATATAAGGAGGGGGCTTCAAAAAATGTATCTGTTCCAGTCTCTCCTCTCCTTGGTATACAACCCTCTGATTTTTGTGTGTGTATCACCCTTTTAAAGCTGTAGTGTTGGGGATCCTTAACATATAGCAGCCACAGACAACCTCAAACAATATATAGTAACATTTAAACCCCTCCTTAGGGAAAGGGATGATAGATAATCGTCCCATTGGCCACATAAAGTCCTATTTTGTCTCTGTTGGAGAAATAGCCCTATTATCTGTTGTTGAGGATGGCCTATTTATTAAATGTAAATTCTGTTCATGTAAAGGCTGGTGCTGTCTGAAAGCAGAACTTGGGGTATAATACAGAATTTCAAAAAGGTTGTTTAGATTCATTATATAATAAAAATTCCCTTTAGACGGATCACTCATTGCTCAGTCCAGACAAGCTAGTTGCATGTGAGTTCCCTTTCCACTTCTTGAAACATGAACTGCAACTCCTTTACACCAAAGGTGTGACTCCGCATTGCACCATGTAGATTCCCTTTCCTCCTGACGAATTCACTATTGGGTCATGCCTACAACATTTTACCATGTTCACAGTATTTTCCATGGTTATTAAATCCTCCCCTTCCAGAGGCTTCATATATAATCATTCCTAGTAGATCTGAGATGTATTTCTTGTCACTTTAGTAGCCAGGGCTTTAAACTTTTTGTGATGGATGTTAAGGATCAGTTTGATCCTTACTTTTTTTTTCTGCTATTTTCACTAACAAATTACCCTGTCCATATATATTTGGTGTAGGGACCCTCCAGCCATATCTAGTAGCAGCTTTGATTCAGCCTATGCAATGCTTCCATAAAATGATGCTGCAAAAAATGATTTACTGATTGCTTGCATTGCTACCTAAGTGTTTACCCAAAATCCCAGCAGTGTTTTCAGTGATATAATGGAAACTACTTATTGCTTCAGGGTAATCAATAATTGCTTGATAGTTGGCAGCAGATGCGATACAGGATAGTTTCAGACTCTATCATCCACTCATTTCATATTTTGGGGAACTCTTGGTGAAAGGTGGCAGAAAGAGGAGGATTTGCAGTCAAACACTCGATGGAAACTTGATGTAAGGACATGCAGACGTCCCACTGCAATCATTTCTCCCAGAGAAACAATCAATCCGCAAATAACACTCCCACAGCAGACATATTATTAAGTTCCACTCGTTGGCATTGTTCGTTGGAGGGCTCGCAATTTAAATAAAACGGAGATTATCATCATCATTTTTTTATGAACATAGAGACGTTTCTGTTCTGAGCGATGTAGATAATAATGTTCAGTTTTTATGTGTTATGTAAAAAAGAGCGACATGCCGTCGTGCTCATTTTTAATTCATTAGTACATGGTACAGATTGGATGCGGCTGCAGAGCAATTTAACGAACAATGTGTTATTTTATAGGTGCAGTTTCAGCTGTTGTAATCCCCCTCGCACCTGTTGCGAGCCAGTAACGGTTATAATACCTCAGTTAGCGGAATGTTACTAACACAATCGTGACCGACAGAAGACCCTGCATTCTGCGCAGATCTTAAATTATAGACAAAACTCTCCAGCGGTGAATTGTTAGAGAAAAAAAGAATATAATTGAAAAACTGTAAAATGTGGTGTTTTTTGTTTTACAGACACTGTATATATTGTAAGTTTATGCCGCACACGATATGATTTGTTTAAGCGGCCCGTTATCATGCAGTGTATGCCAAGGGCTAGTTTTTCGGAGGTGCCAGCAAGTTGATTCTGATGTGTTGTGTTGTATAGAAGACAGACTGAGGTCTGTGTGATGTGGGTGCAGTTATTCATTATCTCTCTGTTTTTCTTTCTTTCTCCAGCTCAGTCCTCTTCCTTCACCCAGCAACCACAGGACCAGGTGGTAGTGGCTGGGAGGCCAGTCAGTCTTCTCTGTGCCATCCCTGGGTACCATGGCATAGTACTTTGGATAAAGGATGGTCTGGCACTTGGCGTCGGTCGAGACCTTTCAGGTAAGTTTACATAATATGTGGAGCAAATCTAGGTTAAATGCAGACCAACTCTAAAGCTGGCCATACACTAGAGTGATTACTGATCTGGTCATGCAGTTATCAGGTGAGTGGGCCAATTATCCCTCTAGTGTGTAAGCAGACTGAATTTCTAAAACGCCCAATAATCGCTCCAGATCGATGGTGTTATTGCTGTGATCTCCAAACTATTATCGACAGCAAGCTCCTGATATTGAGTAAAGTGCAGCCATTTTCAATGAACAGACCTGTGTCTACATCTCCTGGCTGGAGTTTCCCAGTTATCGGCATGTACAGTGCTAATGAAGCTCTGCCTTCAGACTAAAACGCCGGCCAATATGTGTAGGTGCCACTCACTACTGACCGGACATTCTGCAGCCAGAGAATTAGCCATGCAGTCAATCAGTTTGATTTGATGTATTTTGAACGGGTGGGACTATAATGCATACACAACTGTGTTAACGGTTTCCATTCCTCCCTTTAAATATGGGTACAATGTAAAATGTAATAAGTCTAAGGTGTGTTTGTTATTGCTGTTACTTTAGGCTACCCCCGATACTCTGTAGAGGGTGACCACTTGTCTGGGGAACATCATCTGAAGATCCAGCGAGCGGAGCTGCAAGATGACGCTTTATACGAATGCCAGGCCATACAGGCCGCCATCCGATCGCGTCCAGCTCGTCTCACTGTACTGGGTAAGTCTGGATATTTTGTCTTTATGCTTATGATAGATATCTGATATATAGGGTTGTATTCTGGACTCCCCCTGTGCTCTTACTGAGGGAAACACCCACTACACAGTGTGAACAGAACAACGGGCCTGATCCAGACCTACGCAGGCCAGCGGTAATACGTCAGGCGTAAGCGTAAGATCGGCTGAAAAGACAATCTGCACATGCGCCAGCCAGAGTCCCTCGCCATTCCTACGCTCATATTAGTGGAGGTGGGCGGAGGGAGGTAGATTAATGAGGGAGGAAGGAGGGGTTAGCGGGCATATGCTCCTGTGCGAGCCTATTTTCCCTTGCTTAGGATGGCTGAAGTTAGGGTAGCCTTCAGCCGGCGTAAGTGAGGGAAAATACGCTCGCACTGGGGGGAGTGCACGCCGATACGCGGTGCTTTACTAAGTACAGCGCATCGGCGTAGGTCTGGATCAGGCCCAATGGCTCTATGGAAACACCAAGACAGGGCAAATGGATCGGACAATATGTTGCTTTCAGGAATGTCTTGCCTTAAATCTCAGCTGCTATTGTGTCTTGTGGTTGTTACTGTGTGTAAATAGAGAAAAGATCTGTTACATTTAGATGTAGCGCTGAAGAAACAGATCCAGTAGAATGATTTAATAAAACAATAAACATGTCTGTATAGAGCTTTGATTATATGTATACATAGCACTCAGCAATAGACATTACCGTGTAGCTTTCCATTTTGTCTCTTTAGTACATTACGTGTTGCATCTATGGGGTGATCCATGTCATGTCTGTCTGTAACCTTTATACCCTGCATTAGATATATCTGTGTCAGCCTCCACTCCCTCACTGCTATACAGGTCTAATGGTACAATAGCCGACAAGAACCCTTTTACCATAAAATGTTGAACGCTGATTGCTCGAGTGCTTGCAGTTTGCTCCATGTACATCCGGGCTGCAGGTGTCATTTTTTTGGTTTTGTAAAGACAAAAGCAATTGTAGCTACAACCCTTCAGACAAATATCTTCAGACCAATCGCAGGAAATGACTGTACTGTATAAGTGTATCTAGAGCTTATTATAGGAAATTTACCTGAGAGCAGCCATTTTGGGCTTCCTACGTTACTTTGCGCTCATCCAGGCCTGTTTGTAGCCAGATAATAGGACATCTCTGGGAAACAAACAAAAAAAGCAACTCCTTTATGTCACATCAAACGTCTAGCGAGATACAAGGAGAATTTGCAGTTCTCAGTACTTATTCAAGATATGACAGCAGATGGGCATAAACGTCTTTCTTATTATTTATCAACAAAGTGCACAATAAATGCTGCAGGAAACAATACAGCAAAGTGCATGCAGTGTTACAGGACAAGCTGTACTCGCATAGGATTTAGGAGAAGGTTCACAAATCGCCAGTTTAGTAACAGCATCACGGCTGGCTTACTGTTTAGCATTGCTGTGTGAGAGCACTGTCGTGTTCTATTCCCAACTAGTGCCCGCTCTGTATGCAGCGTTTAGTTTCCACGTATGTTTCTCTGAGTTCCTTTCTTCTGATCTTGGGTTGGATCCAATTATTTTTATTTTGACTGTTTCTACAAGTATAAGATTCAGAGAGATCCACAAGTAAATAAAGACACAAGGGAGGGTAAAAGGTATAGGGTTTGAAATCTATTGAAAGTGCCATATATCCATACAATGGTACAGCCGGGTTGTATGCAGTAAAACAGTTAAGTGTTCTGTATGATCCAGTCACACAGCAGTGTTAGTAGCAGAACTGAGTGTAATCTTGGTATAGAAGGTGGAAGTGTGCAAGTAATAGAATGAGAAATCGGGTAGCAAAGTGGTTATAAATAGAGTAGATGAAGGTTTAGCGGGAAGTTGAAGAATTTGGTAAACATGTCTGAAGAGGTGAGTTTTAAAGGAAAAGTGATCTTGATGGGTGAGGAAGCTTATTCCAGAGTGTGGGTTCAGTCTGGGAGTATAGAAGAGAGTTGTGGATCCTGTGATGATCTGAGAGAATGATTTGGATATTGTATTTAATTCTGTAAAATACAGGGGACTTATGTAGTGACTGATAAAGTAGACAAGACGGACAGTTCTCAGTCAAGAGAAATTGAGAGACCAGAGAGGCAGCTTCTGTTGGCAAGTGGAAATATTATTTGAAATGATAAGAGAACATCCAAGATGAAATGGCAGAAATATATTCCATGAATTCTGCAGGCTACTCAAAATGGGCCTGATCCAGACCTACGCCGATGCGCTGATGCGCTGTCCTGAACGTAGTAATGCTGGGGGACGCCCCCTCCAGCGTTACTATGGCGCTGCTACGGATGCCCGATCAACAATGGGGCGTTGCCGTAGCTACGCCGGGCTACATCTGCCCAGCGCATGTGCAGATCGGCTTTTAAGGTGTAGGTCTGGATCAGGCCCAATGAGCTGGATCCAGACTTAGTTAAGTGCTTGAACTTAGTTACTCCTGGGCTAAACCATGTTGATTGCAGGGGGAGTCAAGTTTATTGTATACTTTGCATGCAGGGATATATCTTTGAATTGCTTACTGCACATAGATAATGAACAGCTTTACTATCACACTGTTATTTAGACTTGGGATAGGAAGCATCACCTCTCAACTCTAATACTGTTTGCAACAGATGAAATATGACTCCCCTGCAATCACCATGGTTTAGCCTAAGAGGAACTAAGTTCAAGCACTTAACTAGGTCTGGATTCAGCCCAATGAGCTGGATCCAGATTTAAGAGTTCGAAATTAAGAGTTACTCCTGGGCTAAACCATGGTGATTGCAGGGGAGTCATATTTCATCTGTTGCAAACCGTATTAGTGTTGAGAGGTGATGTTTCCTATCCCAAGTCTAAATAACAGTGTGATAGTAAAGCTGGTCAGTATCTGTGTGCAGTAAGCAATTTAAAGATATATCCCTGCATGCAAAGAATACAATTAACTTG
>WWET01001609.1:121625-136104 GCA_011038615.1 Limnodynastes dumerilii
TTGGGCCTGATCCAGAACTACGCTTCCCCGCGATTTTACGCGTGGCGGAGACGTAAATTCGCAGATTTGAACGCACTGCGCATGCGCACCATAGAAAATACGCACATTCACGTAGCGTAATTTTGAACGTATGGGTGAATCACGTATGTCTCACGTAAATACTTACGTGTGGGCGTGCCAAATTTACGTTCGTCCAAAATACGTCTGCAATACGTGAAGGAGGCGGGGGGGGGTATTTAAAGTGTACAGTATGGGCGTGCTAAGCTGCGTACGTTCACGTAGTCTATACGTCCGTTCGCGGACGTACGCAGTTACGTGTGAAAAAGTTAAGGTAGGGTTTGGACAGCGTATCTTAACAAAATACGTCTGTGCAAGGGGTGTGCCCAGGGGAGTGTAGCGAACTTACGTGCACGAAAATACGCTCCGCGAATAAACGTACGGCACACGTAGTTCTGGATCTACCCCAATGGGTGTACAGACTTATTAGTAATCGCATATCTTGGTAGATCCAGACCTAAGTGGTTATTACGATAGAACACTTAGCGTATTTACGTTAGCATAATTTCTATTCACTCCCCTCGGTTTACGCTGCCCAAACCCTACCTTAATTTTCCATAGCGTAACTACTGACGTATGTAATGGATTTATGTACATGACGGCCATACTGTCCAATTTAAATGCCTCCTTCCGCCTAAAAAGCGTAATTACAGCTGTCGTATTGATGCCCCCACCCCTTCGTATTTACGCTGATGGTACGTACGTTAGGAGTTACGTGGAGTAACATCTGCCGCGCACATGCACAGTAAATACAAATAGCCAATTTGACATAATCGACTAGCGTAAATATGCTAATGTACTTAGCTCAGGATCTGACCCATCATTAATAAAACTATACCAGAGGTAAGTAACTATAGGTCTTGCAACTCTCTCTTTTTGGACTCAGACAACACAGAGAGTACTGCCAATAATGCCGGGGGGGAGTCGCTGCTGCAAAAGTTCTATTTTAGAAAAAGAGACAGACGAAAGCTAATTTTCGTCTGTCTCTACTTCAAAAATAGCGCTATTGTGAAATTGATTTGATTGATTGATTCGTTATTTATTTCATTCACTGAATAACAGACCTGTTGCACCGACCGGACAAGTGAATAGGAATCTATGGGGAGTTTTAGGGTTAGGCTGTGGGAGGGGAGTCTTAGGGTTAGGGTGTGGGAAGTGGAGTCTTAGGGTCAGGCTGTAGGGAGGGGAGTCTTTGGGTCATGCTGTGGGGAAGGGAGGGTTAGCATCAGGGTAATGGAAGGATAGGGTTAGGGTAAGGACAGGTGTAGGAATAATATTTTCATGGGGAGGCAACAGGCAAGGGATTACTATAGGGCCTGGAGCCACTTTTTTCCTGAGCCTGCTCCAGATGCCATGGCTCTATGGGCTCTTATTACTAAGAAAGTATAAACGTAGCTCAGTCAAGTCCGAATTGTCTCTCTGCGAACTTCTGAGCTACTTTTATACTATTTACTAATACTCACCCTCCGCTGGTTGAACTTTCTTCTGTCATCGCGGACTTTCTTCATGTGACTGGAAGGTCTGCACATGCGCAGTGGCTCTCTGCTGGGACTAAAAAAATGAAGGGTAGACGCGTCTTCGGTCCGGTAAGTATTTAAAGCTATTATATTGTTTTCTTTTATTTCTGTTGTTTCTTTTTGATTGTTTTTTTTTTTTAAGTCATCGGTATTTACGTATATTCCAGCAGTCTCCCCATATATATATACCCCTTTTTCTCCCCCTAATAACAGCTATTAGGGGGTGAAAAAGGGGGTTATATGGGGAGATTGGTGGAATCGAAGTTTGAACAGAAGTCTGAGATGTCGTTATTTTAATGCTCAGAGCAGAGTATAAAACTCCGCTCTGAGGGTTAGTAAATAGCAGCCCAGGTTGAAAACAACGGGCTGGCGAGGACAGGAAAAGTTTGACTGCATGGCCATGGAAACTGTTGATTTCCATGGCAGTGCAGCAGTTGTAAATAGCAAAAAGTTCATTTTTGGAGTTATAACTTCATTACTCCAAAAATGAACTTTTAAAAGCTTTAGTAAATAGAGCCCACAGCCTGTAATGGATTATTAGTGAAGAACTGGGTACCTAGGCCATCTAAGTGTTGATAGTGGGCTCCCTGAATGAATGTGGCTGGAGAGAATGCTTTGTACATGTGGACAGGAAATCGATGCTACTTGTACAGAGACCAGTACAAAGGCTTGACAAGGGCATGGCAGGGGTAAGTGTGCAGTGGCTGCAGAGTTTTTACTGAGTCTTAGCCATAATAACTTGCACGGTTGTACCAGGAAACACCTGGGACCAGCTTCTTTCAAGACCAAAGATTACACACAATGATCAATCAATTCCAAGCACACAAATGGAATCTCAGTGCAGTATCAGATCACTCTGAAACAAGTCCACTGGGATGGCATAGTTTATTAGGATCAGTGCTGCTAGGGCGAACATCTATTTGAATCTGTATTGCTTGGTCCTTGAAGTGAGCACAAAATGAAGTGCATTATTAAGGGAGCCATGTGACGATACCAGAAGAGAAAGCTGCCATCACGTAGGCAAGCCCTGCTCACCGCAAACCTATTTAAACACATCTCCTCTCCCAGAGGACATTGATGTCTGGCCTCAGAGGTGCAAAGTGTTGCCGACCCGTCTACTAGATTTTCCCGGTCAGTGGACACAGCCGAATGCATGGTCATATAGGACTTTGCGAGTCATTAATTGATTAGGTAAACGACAGAGAAAGCAAATGATTGTTCCTTAACGTGGAAGGAGCTGTGGGCAGATGAAAGGAGAAAGGGACTTAACTACACATTTTCATCAAATAGACAACTTCAAGTATTTAGGTCACTGACTCTGAGGCCTTATCCTGGAACAGTGTTCACCATTAGAAGGTTTTTTTTTATAATTGTATATTTCTGGAGTTGCAGGGGTTAAAGTATTTGTCAGCCAATAGGAGCTGGTGTTGTAAGCACGGAACATTTATGTTCTTCCTCTGAAGACAAGTACAATGACTTCACTTGCGTTTATAATGCCATTTTGCGCCCGGGTACGTCCTCTACTCGGCTGGCAGCTTTCATTTCTGAGGAGTTCTGTCTTCGGAAATGGGGCGTCGGAAATGGCCCTTTTCAAAAAGGGCGGTTCTTGGCGACGACCCACACCCAGTCTAGGCATTGCCAAGCTGACTTGCTGACTGGCTCTGCTTTATTTCTAACACAAATGCAGAGTATTTTTGCTGGTCATTAAAGACTACGGGTCAGATTTACTAAGCTGCGGGTTTGGGATAGTGGAGATGTTGCCCATAGCAACCATTCAGATTCTAGCTGACATTTTCTAGTGTGTATTAGGAAAGTGAGAGCTAGAATCTGATTGGTTGCTATGGGCAACATCTCTGCTCCCCCAAACCTGCAGCTTAGTAAATCTGGCCCTACATGTTCCCATGTTACTCTCCTAACTTATGGCCTGATCCAGACCTCTGTGTGGTCTGTAAGTCTGCATGTTAGAGGGGAATGACCAGAACCCTACCTTAAATTTTCCACACGGATCTGCGTCCATCTCTACACAGATCTGTGCGGCAGCGCACACCGCCACCCTCTCTCTAATATACATGCCTATCCCTGCAAATTAAGGATTCGGATTAAGGATCTCCTAGTGTACGGAACTAAGTTCGGAATGCTAGGAGATCCATAGTGACATCTGGCAGGCAGCTTGCAGAAGTCGGATGTCTTTAGTAATTTAGGATCAGGATGTTAGCTATGACCTTTGTGTTGTACAAGCAATGTGGAGAGAGAATAGGAAGTCGTAATTGACAGCAGTAACTCATTGCTGGAGCTATAAAGGCTTTTGCCACCATCGGTTACCAGGTTCTGCATATTGTTTGCACGTAGGGGGGGGGGTGTTTGCTGCTTACTTGCAGATGGTAAAGAACCGTGTCCCGTATATTAGAATTATTGCATGAAGATTTCCTTTTCTCAATTTCCCAAGACATTTACATAGATTATTATGAATATTACTCAATGCTTTTATGTAGCTAGAACCTTATTCCGTGTAATCTTGTTAATACGGTGCCTGCTGATCTGGGTATGGAAAGACATTCTGCTCATTTATGACATGTATTTCTGGGCTGCGTCTTGCAGACACTGGAGCTTCCCGAGGTTCGGCCACCTAGCACGCTGTGTATATTTAGCAGTCTGTGCTTGACATAATTTGTGAATTAATTTTACGCGCATTTAATTGAGATAGTTAACCGTTTGCAGAGTAAAGCGGAGAGATGGTTCCCATAGTTGGCTATAAATGTCTCATTAGTTATGACATGTTCTCCGTAGAGAGCTGTCAGGGAGTGGAGTCTGCAGTGAGACACGCTGATTGTGACTGATGTGCATTTTCTGCATGGTTAGAGATGGTGCCTGTCAATCATTAGAATTCATTTAGCAGGGGGGTAAAAGGTGAAACGCTGGCTGCGCAGAATGAGGTATGAGCGTGTGATGCTGGATCTCTAAGCCTGTATATCTACAGTCATCTATGTGTGTCTGCGATCTCCTTATATACTCATGTGGAGAATACCTTTACCAGGGTTACACATGACCATAAAACTGGTCTTTCTGACACCTACTCTGGGAACGCTATTTGGTTTCTGGAGAGCGATGTGGCTTTGTGTACATGATCCTGTAAATACAGTAGATGTACCTGCTCAGGGTCTCTAAAAGCTGTTTTTACATTTTATTCTGTATAAAATATATTTCACTTTTCTGTCTGAGTGAAGAACCAGGTTAGCAAATGGGTGGCTCCGGTTTCTACCTGTGTCCACAATTGGAAGGCCTTGGCTAATAATAATGGGCCTGATGCAGAACTACGCCTCGGAGCGAATTTACGCGTGCCAGAGACATAAAATCGCTGTTTTGTACGCACTGCGCATGCGCACCATAGAAAATACGCACATTAACGTAGTGTAATTGTGAACTTATGGGCCATTCACGTATGTGTCACGTAAATACTTACGTGTGGGTGTGCCAATTTTACGTTACTCCAAAATACGTCTGAAATACGTGAAGTAGGCGGGGGTTTGTATTTAAAGTGTACAGTATGGGCGTGCTTAGCTGCGTAAATACGTGTTGCCCATACGTACGTGTGCGGATCACTGCGGTTACGTTGGCAAAAGTTAAGGTAGGGTTTGGAAAGCGTATCTTAACAAAATACGTCCGTGTAAGGGGTGTGCCGAGGGGAGTGTAACGAATTTACGCACACGAAAATACGCTCCACGAATAAACGTACGGCACACGTAGTTCTGGATCTACCCCAATGTGATTAAATGTAAGGTTTGGTCCTGCTCATATGAATTTTGCCACAGGATTAATTGGGAAAGTGATGTTCACTGAGGTTTTCTTAGCAAGTTGGGTCATTTCCCTGTCCCTGCACACAGGTCATGTGAGATTATTGCTTATTTGTGATTTATCTATATCTGCATGGAATACCCATGTTCATATACACAGAGTGGGTGGCCATGTCCAGGCAGAATAGTAAGATGGTCCTGGCAATCTTTATCTCAGTACATATGTCTGATGGGGTCTTCAATAGCCCAAAGAATGCTATGCAAAGAGCTAAATGTGTAGAGTTCAGTACCAGGTAGGCCAGACAAAGTAAATAAGACGCTAGGTGTGAATTACGTAGACTTTGCCCCTGTGACTCCATGTGTCTCTGTATTAAATATATCATCAGAACTCTCACACATTCACTCAACACCTCTCTAAAGCCATGTCCAAGTATCTCTCGCACCATCGTCCATCTGGAGGTCACTTCAATCTTCAAGGTATATATGATGAAGCCGTGTCAAATGATGTTTGTGGCAGGGACATCTACAAGGGCATAGTCTAGACCACCAAGTAGCAGGTCGGTTGGGCACGTAGTGTTTTATCGTAGTGAGAAAGTGGCCATAAACTTCTGCAAACACCTTATAAAATGCCACATTTTCCTGAGTATCCATTAGGTTCTGCCTTGCAGAAGTCCCTTCTTGATACGTTCTCCGTGTGTTTGTGTCTGAGCAGGAAATAAATCCTGTATTAAAGACACAAGGCTGCGAAATGAGATTCTGTGTCAAATTGACATAAAAATGCAAAACACCAACTTTAAAGAAGCCTGTAGCATTTTTCATACATTAGGCGAGAAATGTTTTCAGTCCCATTAAGCTTAGCTGCCTCTTGGCTGTTTTCTAGCTCAATCTGTCCCTGCCACTGGCTAAAGACTACCCACATTGACAGATAGTGCGCCGGGCACAGTTAATCTGCCAGATTTCAGCATAGAAAACCATAGGCCTCCCAAGACCTCTCGCAAAGCGCATTTTTTACATAGCAATAATATACCAGAAGAGCTACACTCAGATTTTTTTTTTACAGCACATTTGGAGCTGTAATGAAGGAAAGAGGAGATGAATAGCTTCCCTGTGTTCAACTAGAAGCCTCATCATTATATATGTAAATTATAATTTCATGTACATAATATTCCATAAAGGGCCCTACACGTGTACTAAAAAATATAATTGCTGGGCTTTTATTGCGCTGCTTATTTCCTAGTAAATCACAGCAGCCGCCGATAGCCTAGGAACCTTCATCCTGTACGTGGCGGCGGCCATAAATATCTCCTAACGTGTGATACATTAGACGTGCAGCCTTTCTGATGAGGTGTCCTGTAATGTATCGGGAAGCCACGTGGGGCACTATCATTTCATCCCTGTAAACCACTAGACAATGAGCCACTGGAAATATATTGCTCACATTGTAATAGAGACATGGGGGTAGATCCAGAACTACGTGTGTGCGTACGTATATTCGCGGTGCGTATTTTCGGACACGTAAGTTCGCTACACTCCCCACGGCACACCCCTTGCACGGACGTATTTTGTCAAATTACGCGACCCAAATCCTACCTTAACTTTTCCTAACGTAACAGCATACGTCCGCTAACGGACGTACTGACTACGCGAACGTACGCAGCTTAGCACGCTCAGACTGTACACTTTAAATACCACCCCCCGCCTCCTTCACGTAAAACCCACATATTGTTCACTAGCGTACATTTGTCACGCCCACACGTAAGTATTTACGTGTGACATACGTGAATTACCCATACGTTCTAAAATACGCTACGTGAATGTGCGTATTTTCTGTGGTGCGCAGGCGCAGTGCGTAAAAATCTGCGAATTTACGTGTCCGCCACACGTAAATTCGGGGAAATGCGTAGTTCTGGATCTGGCCCATGGTGAACCAGTGGTAGAAGTTGCTTTAAATTGTTGGCGTAAACGTACCTGCCACTCTCCCTTTTCCACCTGTGGATCCGCGGATCTCTTATGCTCTATATTTGTAATGTACCAAAGCTGTCCTCCGTATGACATCCTCTACATATATGTACCGGAGGATGTAAAGCAATGCTAAGGTGGGCAGGTGAGGAGGTATTGTGACCCACCTGAGTCACCTTCCTTGCACCACTGCTTTGCCTCCAGGGAGAGGCGCTGCTCTCAGGAATAGCATTTATTTGCCAATAACGATAATAATAATTTGAATCTCTTATGTTGATGTTTAACCTTAGTAACCTTGATGTCTATGTATTTGTTAAAGACCTACCACTTCGTCTGCCAACACATATAACCTATAACAGTGTTGGCTAACCTGTGACTCCAGGTATTGTAAAACTACGAGTCCCAGCATGCCTTAACTGCAAAAGCATAGTGGATACCCGATAAAGCATGCTGGGAATTGTAGTTTCACAACACCTGGAGTGCCACAGGTTAGCCAACACTGACCAATAACTTTAAGCAGATATCTATAAGCCGTTTATACTACACCATCCACCTGGAGTGCCACAGGTTAGCCAACACTGACCAATAACTTCTAGCAGATATATAAAAGCCGTTTATACTACACCATATACTTAGATATCTATCTCCTCACTGCAATCATAGGTTATATATGATTTCTCCATATTGCTCCACTTAAGATATAATTACCTATGCTCAGAAAGACACTTTTTAATGTGTGGACATATAAATAACAAAACAGCTCTTTGTAGTTATGTCTACAACTTAATCTTTTTATATCTGAACCATCACCCCCATCCTCTCTATACTCTCCCATTACCCATAATCCTTTTATATTCCTACTTATAATCTAATTATATGTGCACCAATTGACCAAAATTCCTTTCCTATCCATAATGCAATTATATCTACACTCTCCAAATACACACAATCCCTTTATATATTATGGAAAATCCTATTATCTCTGCAACCACCAGCGCTTTAACACTACAACCTGGTCTTTCATTCTGCAGTATATACTGGCTAAACAACTTGACATCCACCAAACATCCATCGTGTCTTATATTTTACCCTCTATCCCTTCATGGCATTCTTGATGGCGCTCGTATATACTGGCATCCTATCTGGTGCTATAATCTAATTTTCAAGAAATATACCTCCATCCATTGTCCAAACTACAGCCCCTGCAGGGATCACAGACTCATTAGGACACACAGGAGAAGGTAACCACCAATATTAGATCCTTAAAGGGTAATGGCCCAGATCCAGAACAACGCTTGTGAGCGAATTTACGCGTGGCAGAGACGTAAAATCGCCTTTTGGTAAGTACTGCGCTTGCGAACCATAGAAAATACGCTCAGTAGTGTAGGTGTGGGTGTGCCACATGGGCCATTCACGTATGTGTCAATTGTGAACGTATGGGCCATTCACGTATGTGTCACGTAAATACTTACGTGTGGGCGTGCCAATTTTACGTGAGTCCAAAATACGTCTGAAATACGTTAAGTAGGCGGGGGTTTGTATTTAAAGTGTACAGTATGGGCGTGCTTAGCTGCGTAAATACGTGTTGCCCATACGTACGTGTGCGGATCACTGCGGTTACGTTGCAAAAAGTTAAGGTAGGGTTTGGAAAGCGGATCTTGACAAAATTCGTACATTCAAGGGGTGTGCCGAGGGGAGTGTATAGAAGGTACGCACACGAAAATACGCTACGCAAATAAACGTACGGCAAACGTAGTTCTGGATCTACCCCAATGCCCTATTTCTTCCCTGCCCACATACTGTGTAAGCAGCATGCTGGCTTCTTGGACCTCTGCTGCATAATTGGAATTCATGTATTTATTTTTATGTTGGAGGTGTTCAGTCTCATCCTGTTCCTTCATATCTTATGCAGCCATACATGGTAAGATGGAGGAAGTGGCTGCACAATAATTGTATTACTAGCACAGTAACTACTCCTGTCTGCTTTATGGAGTACAGCATTGCATTAATTTTAGTTGGAGAGAGCTTTAAGAAGTATCCCTGGGTCTAGCTGCCTGCCGTGTGAGTCACTGGGAGCAGAGGGGCCTGTTATCTGGAGTGTGTGCTCTATACTGCTTCCAAGTCATTATCCTTACCAGTTATAGACCTATATACCATCCATAACCTGAACATGTTCCCAGCTGCCACAGTGTCTCCATTCTGCACCCCAAAGCACGGTGGCTGTATAGGGAATTCTGGACCATAACGATGTGTAGGATAGAATGAGATATAAATATAAATGGTGGGATGTGAGGCGTCGTTATAAGAGGGTAGGGGTTGTATGCGGAGGGGCTCTGTGTGTGTGGTTGTTGGATAATTATTGGAAATGGTGAGGGAGGATGAATTTTTAATTGCAGAAATCCTCATATGCATAGTGCATAATGTCATTGATTTATTGGCTTCAAATACATCAGTCTCAGAATAAAATAAGAGAATTTCTGCCGCTGAGATCTGATCAATTTGTAGCATGCTTTTACATTGAAGAAATGTGTAATTAGTCTTGTGAAGCATATTTACTCATTCCCCTAAGTGGAGCAATCTCTGTATGGTAAGATGTGTACAGAGATGACGGTGGCATTGATATTCCCCTGTATGCAGTAGAGCCCTGCTGTACTATGTGCGGATTGTGGATCCGCCACCTGGACCCTACCTTTCAGCACTCTGCATCTCCAAGCGGATTATACGTAAGGGCTTCGCTGTAATTTAAATGCCTATATCCACCCCCATGGCGAGATCTGATATCCACACGGTACACGGCATTGATCGATTGCATTCCATTGCAGAGCTAATGCCACAGTTAATAACTTAGAATCCAGCCCTATCCTACCTTAAGATTTCTGTGTTGTCTCCAAGTCTGGGTGTAAGGTCACAAGAGCATCTTTACTGTAAAACCTTAACTATTAAAATAGAAGCATTGCCCATAGTAACTGATCCAGAAACTAGCTCTCAAGAGTTTGTACCAGAGGCGGAACTGCCATTGGTGCAACAGGTGCAACGGCACCGGGGCCCATGCTGATACAACGGCCCGCGGTTGTCATCACCGCACCATCGAAGCTCCTCACAGTGTTACCTGGACCAAAGCGTCCTTTTTGCACCTGGACCCACAGCTCGCTAGTTCCGCCTCTGGTTTGTGCTACATAAGATATCTGAAATCTATGGGCAGCAACAGAAAGTTTGCCTCTTATTGGAGATGGGGTTAATTTCCATTATTTTCACCTAAACATTATTCTATTAGAAGAAACAAGGAGGTAGAGAGAGAATAGCGCTGTTCACCTGTATTGCTTCCAAGACACAAAATGCCGCAGTCCTGTAGAGATTTTTTTGTCTGTGCCATGAAATTGTAGGAAGCTGGATGTAAAAGGCTATTCAGATGAATGATTTCAGTGCACAGGAGCCTGTAGTTATGATAGCTGCTCTATGAAAGACACCTTTCACACACGCTTTCTGCAGAACAATGGAACTCCATCCAAGCTTTATATATTGGAGGGAACAGCTCTGGCTTCTATTAGCATAGCCATTTCTAAGCCCTGGCAAGGGAGACCAGGTGCGGGAGTGCAGGAAGGTCAGCGCATCGAACAGGTGATATCCTATGCGTTGGATGTAGTTGTATGCAAATAAGCACGGTTACATGTGATTCATAAGTGCAGCCGTCTACTGTGTGATATGCTCTTATTGCTGCATGTATTTGCCAGTACTAAGCAACATAAAATCTTCTCTCATCCGAATTTACCATACAGTACTCATAACAATGGGCATAAGTCTTTGCTTGTATAATCCGGGCAAGACTGGAAGTCTAGAACTCTAGACACAAATCAGCAATAGATCCTTACTGATGAGCAATCACATTGTACCAACTCCCACACTCACTCTGGCAGACTTAAGACAGTGTACCAATGCAGTGTCACAGATGTTGTCAGTTGTCTTAAAGTCTGTAAGTGCCCTGGGCCAAAAGGATAAATTGAGCTTTTGATCCTGGATTTTAAACAACTTTAACATAAAATATTAACTAACTGGTGCCCCCTTAAGATTTTTGCCCAGGGCGACTGCCCCTATTGCACACCCCTAGTATTGTCCCTTCTATATGGGTACACGTGCTGATTTACACACTTAGCAGCTCAAAAAAAATGCAATGTAAAAGCTTACCTTACTTTGTTACGTACGCCAACCTCCCCATATGCTTAATGAGTGTGACGATATCTTTGTCAAAATGATCTATATTACGATTTGTACTATTGGGAACGGGTTCCTATGGCAGACGGCCCTATTTCACCAAAATACCTGTTCCCAATAACAAAATGTTCTCTCCCCAACACTGGCAACCCACACCCGATTAATTAATAATGAGCATTTTATATTTCAGCAGATTGATTTTATTTTTTATATTAACCACAAATATATTTGGTGATCTCACAGAAGTATAGGAAGTTTCTCTGGGTAAGCATGGTGCTTATTGGTATTGTATTGGTAGTGCATTATATTATATTGGTATTGTATTAGTAGTGCATGATATCGTATTGGTAGTGCATGATATCGTATTGGTAATGCATAATATCGTATTGGTAGTGCATGATATCATATTGGTAGTGCATTATATCGTATTGGTAGTGCATGATATCGTATTGGTAGTGCATGATATCGTATTGGTAGTGCATTATATCGTATTGGTAGTGCATGATATCGTATTGGTAATGCATAATATCGTATTGGTAGTGCATGATATCATATTGGTAGTGCATTACATCGTATTGGTAGTGCATTATATCGTATTGGTAGTGCATTACATCGTATTGGTAGTGCATTACATCGTATTGGTAGTGCATTATATCGTATTGGTAGTGCATTATATCATATTGGTAGGGCATTATATCATATTGGTAGTGCATAATATCATATTGGTAGTGCATTATATCGTATTGGTAGTGCATGACATTGTATTGGTAGTGCATTATATCGTATTGGTAGTGCATTATATCGTATTGGTAGTGCATTATATAGTATTGGTAGTGCATTAATATCGTATTGGTAGTGCATTATATCGTATTGGTAGTGCATTATATCGTATTGGTAGTGCATTATATCGTATTGGTAGTGCATTATATCGTATTGGTAGTGCATTATATCGTATTGGTAGTGCATGATATCGTATTCGTAGTGCATTACATTGTATTGGTAGTGCATTACATTGTATTGGTAGTGCATGATATCGTATTGGTAGTGCATGATATCGTATTGGTATTGCATTATATCGTATTGGTAGTGCATTATATCGCATTGGTAGTGCATTATATCGTATTGGTATTGCATGATATCATATTGGTAGGGCATTATATCGTATTGGTAGTGCATTATATCGTATTGGTAGTGCATTATATCGTATTGGTAGTGCATGATATCGTATTCGTAGTGCATTACATTGTATTGTTGGTGAATTACGTTGATATTTTGTGGAATGCTACGTATTGGTAGTGCATTATATCGTATTGGTAGTGCATTATATCGTATTGGTAGTGCATGATATCGTATTGGTAGTGCATTATATCGTATTGGTAGTGCATTATATCGTATTGGTAGTGCATTATATCGTATTGGTATACATTTTTTTTAAACCATAGTCTTTGAAAGCTGGAATTTTGAGGAATAACGCTAATAATTTGTGGAAGTCAGTATATTGATGGTGAAATTCCAGCATTGCTGTCACTGTCAAGGCGCCAGATTAGTTCTTATTTAGAGACCAAAGAGAATGCCTAATCTGCTAGAAAAATATTTACTGCTTCAGTGTTATCCACAGCGTGTCCACCAGCCTTCAAAAGCTTCCAAGACCGACAGCTGGACTTGTTTGCAAGCCACTATTAGTTGCCAGCTGCAGATCACTGGATCTGGTGCTGTTTCCTTTGCACTAAGTCACTCTTTATTATCCGGGGGGGGGATCGACAAGCTCCCTCATCCTCCTCCACAGTTTGGCCTTTGAATCTATTCTGTCGGAGGCCATTAATGTTTAAATTTATGGGAATTGGCCCGGTGAGAGCCAGACATATATAAGCAGTGATGTGAGATGTTGACAGTGCTGTCAGTTCTGCAAACCAGTCCAGGTGTTATCAAAGGGCTTGAACATTGGAGGTAAAATCTCACCATCTTCCCAAATGCAAATATTTGCGTCAGGTTTTGGCAGCAGTAAAACGCTGCTCTTGCCAGCTGTTTTATCAACGTTGCTTCAGTGGCTTTTAAGTGCTGCGGTGTCCATCAGAATGACAGATACAATCCAAAGTGGCAGCACCTGCGACAATGACAAAAAGTTTGCAGAAAGGAGCCCAGAGAAGCACCCACCTGTATTTCTTGGGAGAAGTCCAAATGTAATTTGAGCGCTGTGTTATTTAATTGCTCAGGGAGCCGGCAGAACAGAGAGTTACAGACGTCTGAACAAAGTTATGTTACATATTCCCTGCTCTTTACTCCCACCAACAAAGACACCGAAATGAGAGCACATTGATAAAGCCATTTATTGTATTCAATAATAATATGTCTTATGTGTATCTGTATTTTTATTTTATTCAGTAATATTATGTCTTATGTATCTGTATAACTATAACCCATAACCCATTCTGTAAAATAAATGGCTGCAAAGACGGTGGTGTAGATCCACAAGTATGTACAACGGGAATTGCGCACACCGCATGTGTAATTCCCGTCATCTAACTTGTGCGCATGTGCACATACTTATGCTTGCATACCGGCAGGTATATGTAACTTTGTTACGAACGCCAGCCGGTATGCAAAAGAGGCAGACACCTATTTTACGACGGTCGTATCTTCGCATAGAGGCGGAGATAGCCATGTAAATTAGGTGTCGGGCTGCCATAGCCATAAGGCAGCAGACCTAGTCGTAAAATGAAAGATAGGAATCTGGACACATAAGAGACCGATAGCGGGGAGTGCCGGGGGCGTACTACACTTGCATGCCCCAGTGTGTGTGTACATAATAGAATATATTACATACATATATACATACATACATACATAGAAACATAGAAAGTGATGGCAGATAAGAGCCACATGGCCCATCTAGTCTGCCCATTTGTTTATTCAAACCTATACTGACCCTAGACCCTTTTTACCCTC
>WWET01001609.1:136314-147554 GCA_011038615.1 Limnodynastes dumerilii
CCTTTTCTTTTGAAAAATGGTACCCTCCTCTAGCTGGTCACAACCCTTGATGTATTTTGAAAGCTGCTATCATGTCCCCCTCTCCCTTCTCTGCTCCAAGCTATATATGTTTAGTTCCTCTAGCCTTTCTTGGTATGATTTGTTACAACGGCCATGGACCATTTTAGTTGCTCTTCTTTGCACAGTCTCTAATGTATTTATGTCTTTCTGGAGATATGGCCTCCAGAACTGAACACAGTATTCTAGGTGAGGGCGTACCAATGATTTATAAAGGAACATCACTACTTCTCTCTTTCTACTACTAATTCCTCTCCCTATGCAACCAAGCATCTGACTTGCCTTTCTCATTGCTAACATACATACATACATACATACATACATACATACATACATACATACATGTGGGGTCTATGCTTTGCATCCTGTAGGGTTTTTGAAAGTTACTAGAATGTGGCCCCTATTTGTGAGCTCGGTCAGCTGGGTACACACCATTTTACAGCGGACATCCAACCTACATCTGCTGAAACAATCGGCTTAATGTACACAAGCCTTCAATGTTCAGGTCGCCTGATGTGCACACACGTATTTACATAATGACCGGCAGACATAGTGTATTCACTGAAACAAGAAATATAAATAGAATCATTGCTGCTTGTTTTGTGTATAGATGCCATTTGCTGCCTGCCCCGCTGAATATGCCCACCCCCCAAACGCGCCAGTGCTCCATGACGTAAGAATTGAGTTTAAAGAATTGGAGCACTTGTAATTTGGTCCTAAATAGAGCTGGAAGATCACCTGTATGTTTCAGGAATTGACAAAGAATATTTTTTTCCCTTGAGGTGATGACATTTTGACACTAAACTGAGAGGTTAAAGACCCTAAATCTTTAGCCGGGAAAGATCAAATGAATCTTAATCCTTTCAGAGATGTGCTGGTCTTGTGATGGGACATCTATCACTCATGCCTAAGACTGCAGGTGGATCGCAGGGGCTGTGATTAGCCGTGGAAGTGGGATGAAATGAGGAATAGGATTTATTGGCATTGACTAGAAGCCCAGAAAAGAAAATATGATGGATTGGAATAGACAGAGCTGTCACAGGAGGGTTGTATCAGTCCATACAGGGGCCTCCTGTGGAAGGAATGAGATAAAGGATAATGCTTTGCATCAAGTTCAGGAGGTGACCACACAATGAATACAGTTAGCATGGGAAACTTTGGATGTGTACGACACGGGAAATGCACCCATAAAGATGATTACAGAGGACTTTAATAATCTTCTGCCTGCATACACTGATATGATCATTCTTCTCAGCGAATATCTTCTGCTCACACGTGAACTTCAAACTTCCCATTATAGAAAAAAACATTTTACAGAGTGGACGGAGGAATGTAATCCATACAGTTTACAGTCAATAGACTTTTCACAATAATTAGTTTGAAAGGAAACATTGCTAATTCCAACTATTGCATCGATTATATTGAACTATACAACACTGCAGTTCCACAAAAACTGGGTTAGGTTAAATTTGTTCTTTTAATAGCAAGTTAATTATATATTGACATATTATTATCCTACTAGCCTTCCTGTGAATATCTAATATCCTGTTGGTTTAAACGCAGGCAGTATGCCATATACCAAAAATTGTAAGATATTTGAAAATCCCATTCCTAGTAATCTATTAATATCTGCTATAATTTATTATTATACTCTCACAAAGACATTGGAGTGACACTCGCACCATGCTGGCCTGCAGCAATAACTGATTGACACATGCATTCAATGGAAAAGTTTCTTAAAATACAACAAAAATAAAACATAGAAAGGGAAGAAATAACTCATGTACTGTCTCACGTGATATCTCCTCTGCTGAAAGGCTAATAGGGTGCATCACCTTTCTCCTTTCACACATTATAAAGAGATTACTCAAACTAATGCCCTCAAACCTACCCACCCCAAATCTAAACTCATACTGGTACACCCTGATGTATGCTCTCCTGCATCCTATACTGCTCACACCAATACACCCTCACATCAACCCTCCTACATCCTATATACTGCTCACACCAACACACCCTCACACCAACCCTCCTACATCCAATACTGCTCACACCAACACACCCTCACACCAACCCTCCTACATCCTATACTGCTCACACCAACCCTCCTACATCCTATACTGCTCACACCAACACACCCTCACACCAACCCTTCTACATCCTATATACTGTACACACCAACACACCCTCACATCAACCCTCCTAAATCCTATATACTGCTCACACCAACACACCCTCACACCAACCCTCCTACATCCTATACTGCTCACACCAACACACCCTCACACCAACCCTCCTACATCCTATACTGCTCACACCAACCCTCCTACATCCTATACTGCTCACACCCTCACACCAACCCTCCTACATCCTGTACTGCTCACACCAACACACCCTCACACCAACCCTCCTACATCCTATACTGCTCACACCAACCCTCCTACATCCTATATTGCTCACACCCTCACACCAACCCTCCTACATCCTATACTCCTCACACCAACACACCCTCACACCAACCCTCCCACATCCTATACTGCTCACACCAACACACCCTCACACCAAGCCTCCTACATCCTATATACTGCTCACACCAACACACCCTCACATCAACCCTCCTACATCTTATACTGCTCACACCAACACACCCTCACACCAACCCTCCTACATTAATCATTCACACCCTCACACCAACCCTCCTACAACCTATGACTCATACAACTAACACCAATCATTCCATTAACTATACTACTCTCACTAGCACACCCTCACATCAACCCTACTACCTCCTATACTACTCACACAAGTACATCCTCACACCAATCCTTCTACAATCCCTCCTATAACACTCGCACTGGTACACTCCCATTATTGTGTTAGCTCTCAGGAACATGGCCATTATTACCCTTTTCTTTGTGTGGCACAACAGAGATCTGCAGCTCTTAATCAGTGATGATATTATATAGATCCCACTATTAATTAGGTCCCATATGGCTTTCCATTATTATCTATTCCTCTTGATAGATTTTCTATGTGAGTGGCAGATGGGTCTGCTTGGAAGGACTTCTAGATTCTCTAGTGCTCTGACCCAAAGTGTTTGGTGTTGGATGCCACATAGATGTTATTTATCTGTTGTTTTGAAGCCCTTGTGTGAGACAAAAATGTGTTCCCCAATTCCTGCTTGGGAGCAAGTCATATTTCTCATTTTAAATTCAATAAGTGAGGAACTCCTATAAAAACAAGTAGCTGTGATAAAATCCTTCTCTCTAACACGTTACTGCAGCAGGAAGCATGAACCTAAAATGATATGGCATTCTGGGATTTGTAGTTCCCAAGCTAGAAGACCTGTAGTCTGTCCCTAGTATACGCAAATTGTCAGGGATTCATATGTTGCTGATTGTAGAAGAGGCAGATGTGGCGGAGGCGTGAATACATCAGCTAAAGGACGAATCAGATAGGAGAGTGCCGCGTGCGCAATGTACAGTGCATCTTGGATGTGAGCTGGGTGCTCTGGAGGAAGTATAGCCTCTCAGCAAAGCCCTTTGTTAGGTGCTCATTTAGATATAAGAGCTGGGGCGTAATGATCAGCACAGCTGCAGCCTTGTTTCTTTCTACACCCTCGCACAGTATATTATTTAGGGAGTTCTAGAAACAGGTGCAGACTGCAAACCCCTCTCCTTTGCATAATATTGCATTGAGCTCAGTGGGACACCCCTTAGCAGCACAGTGGTCACTTCCAGTGCTTTGTACTATGCTTGGGAGGCAGCTAAAGTGCCCTTTCCTCTAAATTACTCCTCAATTATCCCTTATTACTGAGTCCAGACATGAGATCTGCAAATATCCTGATTAGAACAGTGAAATTAAAGTGTTGCTTTAAAAGACAACACCATCCAATGCAGTATATATGTTACCAAAGGCTTGTTTATGAATGCTTAGTTGCTTTAATAACTTTTATATGGGAGAGGATGCATTCTCCATAGACAGGACATAGTGATTGACCTTTATACAAAGAGCAAGTTCATCTTTTATACAAGGGGTGTTAATTAATTTAAAATGTTTTGCATGCAGGGAAAATACATTACTTTTACACATAGAACTAAAATACTGCATAGCTTTATGTTTATTCTATAAAATAGAGTTGAGCTAAGAAACTTCACCTCCTAATTTTAATATAATTTAAATCTGCCCCCCCTTGCAATTCACCATGGTATTGCTCAGGTCTACACTTGCACCTAAAAAAAAAGGTGCAACATCAGCCCCAATGTGTTCAGCAATCCAGCAATCACCATGCACCTCCTTCCCAGCATCACATGCAGTACAGAAAGTTTTATTCTTATTTAACTTGTTATCGACAGAAAAATAACTATTTCATATAAACGCACTTCTAATTCCCAGATAGAAGGAGATGTCGTATCATTATTTACGTTACTTAGTGATTTGCTGAGTGACTAAAATAGGGGACAGATCAAGAATGTGAAAATCTATAGCAGAAAATGATTCTCAAGTGGCTGTTTATTTAGGCTTTCATCTGGAAATTGAGCTTTATTGAGTCACTTTTTACTTGAGGGGGTGATAAAATTACAGGCAAAACACATTATTAGAAATCATCTGGGACAGTCGTGGAGGTGTCCTCAGGAAACGTGTGTAAGGGGGGGGGTTCTAAAACTAAGGCTTACTGGCCCAACTACACCTCTGTCTACTCTCCTTACAGCCCTCGTTTTATTCAGTATATGTTTTAGGAGTGCCCACATTGTATTGCATCTACTCACAATTGTAAAACCAGAGTTGTCCTGCCATCTACAGGCAAGATGCGTCATTTACCTGGCCTACGTGTCACATTGGAGATCTGCAAATATCTGGATTGTGTTCTGGCATCTAGTCTAGCAGATTTGTGGACAACCATGATGTAATGTATGCACCTGCTCTAAATCGCTAACAGACCTCAAACAGGGGGGTAAATAGGCAAAAGATAGGAATATATATTGCACTTTAGACAGTCACAGGACATGCTGGTGTGCTTAGTCGATGGGGCTGATTCAGAGTTGCACTTCCACCTTTTTTTAGGTGTATGTGTAGACCTGAGCAATACCATGTTGAATTGCAAGGGGAGGTAGATTTAAATAGCAAAACCAAAATTAAAATTAAGAGGTGAAGTTTCTTAGCTCAACTCTACTTTATAGAATTACAGTAACATAAAATTATGCAGTATTTTAGTTCTATTTGTAAAAGTCATGTATTTTCCCTGCATGCACATTTTTTTTAATTAATGAACACCCCTTACTTTGAAAAATGGTTTAGCCGAGTTGTACACTTCCACCTAAAAAAAGGTGTAAGTGCATCTCGGAATCAGCCCCAATATGTCAGAGTGTACTCCACCATCACCACTGCGCAGACCTTCCATCTACAGAGAAGCCAACAGAAGTAGCACATTTATTAAACACAAGCTGATAGCCCTCCAGTCTTGTGCTATACGTATAAGCCACTTGTCTAAAGAGTCTCCCAAGAGTATAAGAAAAGCCTTTTACCTCTCTAGTAAATAAACTGCGCACTATTGGAAGAGAAAGAAGGACAAGGTGTCCATTTTGTAGGTGAATATACTGAAATCCACAATTATTTTTAATAGCTATTGAGCAACACTAAAAGTAGAATGTTCTATATTTACTAATGAAGTCTTGGCTATTTTAACATAGTAAAGAAGCGAAACTAAAGTGAGGTAAATTGGGCATATCTGAAGCTATGCAATGTAATAAGGCTAATGTGTTTTATGACTGTGGTCTCTATATAGAGAGCTCACATTCTAAAAAACATTGTTTAATGGTCTGTTGTGTCTGTATAATGAAGCACCACGCGTTTCTCTATAAAGTAGTAATGTTTCGGCATGGATAAACAGAAGCTTGGCTTGGCAGGGGAGGCTGGGATTTCTTAGAAATGTGTTTAAAATGCAGCTACATTTAAGTAATTTTTTTTATTTATTCCTGCTTTTCTAATTAGTGATTTGACTAAGACTATTACAATATATTAACATATCTCTCACATTTGGAAGAAATCCTCAGTCCTACAGCCCAAATGAACTTAATGAGTAGTTTACCTTAGCAGGAAATATAACAAGGCATTCACAAAGGTATATGTGTTAGAAATAAAGCTTAAAGGGAAAGTGGGATGCAAATGATCAGCTAATGATCTGAAATTCTATTCACAAAGTTTAGTTCCTGTTTATGACAGTTTATGTCGAATTCTTTGCAAGATCCCAATGAGACTGAGAATTACAAGTCTTTAAGAAAAGAGTCAGATTTAAAAGTCTGATTTTAACATTCAAAGTTGGTTAAATGCTGTAAAGTATTCCTGGCTGGCTGATTCATCTAGACACATTGTTCCATGAAGAAACAGCCTTTCTTCCCAACGCATTTAGCTGCCAGAGAGCATTATTCCAGCTGAGGCCTTGGGGGTGAACGGGAGGTGTTTAACCAATACAATATGTCACAGAGGTGCCAAATCTTGTGCTCACGGTTCAGTCCTTTGCTGCAACAGAAATAATCAGAGGTCACAGTAAAGAAGAAATAATGAGTTGCACTGTAGAGTACACACAAACATGGGGGTAGATCCAGAACTACGTGTGCCGTACGTTTATTCGCAGAGCGTATTTTCGTACCCGTAAATTCGTTACACTCCCCTCGGCACACCCCTTGCACGGACGTATTTTGTCAAGATACGCTGCCCAAACCCTACCTTAACTTTTTCCAACGTAACCGCAGTCATACGCACACGTACGTATGGGCTGAACGAATTTACGCAGCTAAGCACGCCCATACTGTACACTTTAAATACCAGCCCCCGCCTACATAGCGTATTTCAGACGTAATTTGGAGTAACGTAAAATTGGCACGCCCACACGTAAGTATTTACGTGACACATACGTGAATGGCCCATACGTTCACTATTACGCTACGTTAATGTGCATATTTTCTATGGTGCGCATGCGCAGTGCGTTCAAAACAGCGATTTTACGTCTCCGCTTTGAAGCGTTGTTCTGGATCAGGCCCATGATCGCTAAATCATTTTGTTTCTGTTTAAAAAAACACAACCTTTTTTGATGAAGCTCCATGGGTTATATCTGTCCTGTGACGTCCTTTCCTCTTCTATCAGCTATCCTATGACCTCCAGAGAGCTGTGAGTGTGACCTTGAATAGTGTTTTCTCTCCAGAGAGGTATTGAAATGAGAATATGCTCTGTGGAACAATGGGGTAGATCCAGAGCCAAGTGCTTGATACGTTTCATCGCTAGCGTATTTTCTATGCTCTCTCCACGCTCGCTCGTACGTACTTTGGCCGCTTCACACTTCCCAAACTCTACCTTAACTTTTCAAAGCGTAAGTCTTGACGCACGTAATGGATTCACGAATGTAACGGCCTAACCCGGCCCATCCTGCGCAATTTACATGCCTCCCTCCTCCTACCATACGTCACTGCAGGTGTCGCGTGGATGAACCCGCCCCTTCATTCGTAGTTATGCTGATGGTACGTACGTTCAGTGTTATGTGGCGTAACATCTGCCACACACACGCGCACTAAATACTAATGGGCGATTTTAAGTCAGCGGCTAGAGTACGTAGATCTGGATCTGGGACATTGGGCCAGATCCAGAACAACGCTTGTGAGCGAATTTACGCGTGGCAGAGATGTAAAATCGCCTTCTGGTAAGTACTGCACATGCGCACCATAGAAAATACGCTCAGTAACGTAGCGTAATTGTGAACGTATGGGCCATTCACGTATGTGTCACGTAAATACTTACGTGTGGGCGTGCCAATTTTACGTAAGTCCAAAATACGTCTGAAATACGTTAACGTCTGAAATACGCTATGTAGGAGGGGGTTTGTATTTAAAGTGTACAGTATGGGCGTGCTTAGCTGCGTAAATACGCGTTGCCCATACGTACGTGTGCGGATCACTGCGGTTACGTTGGCAAAAGTTAAGGTAGGGTTTGGAAAGCGTATCTTGACAAAATACGTACATTCAAGGGGTGTGCCGAGGGGAGTGTATAGAAGGTATGCACACGAAAATACGCTACGCGAATAAACGTACGGCAAACGTAGTTCTGGATCTACCCCAGAATAGTTCGTACATAAAAGATTCTATTACTTGCTATTTAAATAAATAAGAAAACCCTCCTGTTTGAGATCGCTGCATTAATGCTCAGTCTTGTTTCATTACCGTTCATTCTCATTGCAAAGTGCAACAGCGTAAGCCCGTCACTATATAAATGACTGTTAATAATACAGTAATTGCTATAATTGCTGGGTTCACTGCTCACCTTCTTCCTTTACAAACTAAAGGATATACAATGTTTTCTTAGCCTAGATTTTGGAAATTCTACTTTTGTAATGTTAGAATTGGAGAATCAGTATGAAAACAATGATGAATTGGTACATGCTGCGGAAACACTGGGGACAGCACTTTATAAGTCATATGAAGCCTCTCTGAGTTGCAGGTGACTGGCCGAGCACCTTGTATGATGATATGACGGGTCACCTTGTCCCAATATAAGGGTCTTTTGTCATTGATAAAACAAAAGGTATCCTTATAAAACTATCAAGCTCAGTCATGGGGCAGACATATTCTCCTCCACTGCTTGCTTGGATGCTTGTGATAAATGATCACTGTCCTGGAGATACAGCATAATACCGCAGCTGAATTATAGATTTACGGTCAAATTATCAAGAGGGAATACAAAATCATAAGTGGGACAAAAGGCCAGTGGCTCTCATGTATTTATACCCCCATTCCTGGAAGGAACAAGACCAATTATCTCCACCCTGTCTCTGCTAGGGTACCGCACTGACCCCACCAATCTCTGCTCTCGCCACAGGACCTGGGTGTTGTCATGGACATCCGCAAACGGTCAGTCCCCCATGGTAAATAATCTAGTCAGCCCATCACCGTGTGCTATAAGATTTATGTCTCCTAAGGATTTATATGACATGTAATCCAAACATGAATGGACAAGACTGTAATTACAGTATGAGGGACAACATTGTGTCCTATCAGAGATTGTAAACTTCACTAGAGGATTGGCAGAATCTCGTTCCATATGTTTAGATGGGATAGAGCTCCCAGACTTCCATTAGAGCTGGCCGTACTCCTGCAGTGGGCTTTGATGACCTCATTGCTGCGTTAAGCCCCGACCCTACTGCATTGGAAATAGTCGCCTGGGCTTGATGATATCAGTGAAAATCACATCATAGGGACCTCCTACGTTACAGTGCTGGAGGGGAAAATCTCATGCTACCAGGTATGATTTATAGGACACACAGCGAAGCTTAAAAGGCTGAGGTAATCTGCAATAGAAATCGTTAAAGCGAGGACAGATTATCTGGCGGTGTCTATATTTTACCTTGTTCCAATGCTTGTGTCTCCGCGTCTTAAGAGAGATTGATCATTTACCTTTATATCACCATCTGGGAATAATAAACCTATTTCTAAATAAGCAAAACTCCTGATGTCACCAGTTTAATGAGTTCTTTTTGTACATTAATATTTAGAAATCGGATGTATGAGTGAGAAAACATAATGTGTTACACAAGAAAACACAGTAATTATGTCCCTGAGCTGCTCACACAGATTTTCCATATAATTATGACCATTTAGCTAGTAGTGTCTTATTCTCTGAGGACTATGGGGGTAATCCATAAAGTTCCTGCATACGGTGGGTCAGATAATGATCTCAGTCTCATGCTGGGTATAATTCTCTTATAATATCATGACTAATGTCAGAACACTTTCCAGGAAGGGGAACGTTCCACACAATGGTGTAGTCATTTCAGCCTCTGTGCAATGAGTAGCTATATACAGCTGGCGCGTGTCTCCAAATATGTTGTGGTCTTTTTGTGTTAATGTGAAATAGAGTAAAAAAAGAAAACGGACATTTTAAGGTCACGTTGTTCTAGAATGTTCCATGTTGGGATCATGCACTGACATATGCGTAATGCTGATTTTAAGTGTGAGCCTGTATTGTTGTATCATTTGGCACCAGTAAATGGCGCGGGTGTCTTCATATTATTGGGGTACCTAAGCTGAGTATAAAATGCTTGCTTTATTTACATTATCAAGCCTCTGTATTTCTTCTGTACCCATATCACTAAATATAAGCTCTTATCCTCACCTGATGATGATTTCAACCACTGGCGTAGCTAAGGGGGGGGGGGGTTTGGGCCCCCCCCATCGTAAATGAAATTTGCGCTAGACAGAATGGGATTTCCATAGTAGGTACTCAAAAGATCGGTTGGCAAAAGGATCCACCCTCTTAAAGAGCAGTAAACGAGGAAGGCGCTCTTCTAGGAATAGTGTGAGGACGCGGCAAGTACACAACGCACACATAGCCAATTTATAGCTTACGCTTGGGATGGCGCGTTGTTAGAGACATACAGATCGCATCATGGGTAATATTGTAGTAGCTATAGGTTTAGGTAGCACAGTACAGGTAAAGGTAATATTGTAGTAGCTATAGGTTTAGGTAGCACAGTATAGGTAAAGGTAATATTGCAGTAGCTATAGGTTTAGGTAGCACAGTATAGGTAAAGGTGATATTGTAGTAGCTATAGGTTTAGGTAGCACAGTATAGGTAAAGGTGATATTGTAGTAGCTATAGGTTTAGGTAGCACAGTATAGGTAAAGGTGATATTGTAGTAGCTATAGGTTTAGGTAGCACAGTATAGGTAAAGGTGATATTGTAGTAGCTATAGGTTTAGGTAGCACAGTATAGGTAAAGGTGATATTGTAGTAGCTATAGGTTTAGGTAGCACAGTATAGGTAAAGGTGATATTGTAGTAGCTATAGGTTTAGGTAGCACAGTATAGGTAAAGGTGATATTGTAGTAGCTATAGGTTTAGGTAGCACAGTATAGGTAAAGGTGATATTGTAGTAGCTATAGGTTTAGGTAGCACAGTATAGGTAAAGGTGATATTGTAGTAGCTATAGGTTTAGGTAGCACAGTATAGGTAAAGGTGATATTGTAGTAGCTATAGGTTTAGGTAGCACAGTATAGGTAAAGGTGATATTGTAGTAGCTATAGGTTTAGGTAGCACAGTATAGGTAAAGGTGATATTGTAGTAGCTATAGGTTTAGGTAGCACAGTATAGGTAAAGGTGATATTGTAGTAGCTATAGGTTTAGGTAGCACAGTATAGGT
>WWET01001609.1:158528-185385 GCA_011038615.1 Limnodynastes dumerilii
ACCGCTGATCCGCCCGTCGCAGTTAAGGCAGGCTTATGGCAGCCCGCACGACAGAGGGGAGTGACAGGGGGTGTGCACTCCCCTCTGTCTCGCGTAATTTCAGACCCCCGCGCGCACGGAAAGCACACAGGGGTCTGGATCCGGTCCAATAATACTATATAATAGTGGGCACAAAAAAAAAGCACATAAGAAAACAATGTATATATAATAGAGAATAGATGGGCTGTTAAAGATGCCTATAATGGAGAATCCTAATGGTTGTTGCCTGCTTATAATTATGCTAAACTCAGAACTGAGCTCAGTATCTGCAGAATACCTGGACAGACCAGTATCTACCATCAATATTACCCAGACTCTAAGCGAATTATAGATCATTTACAGTACCTCAGAGCCCTGTAGGTATAGCCATTGTCACTGTAGGTATAGCCATTGTCACTGTAGGTATAGCCATTGTCACTGTAGGTATAGCACCAGTGGTCTCGTATACTTTTCTAAAACAAAACTGAGCAAATTCCTTGCCTTATCTTTTGTCACACGTTTGACAGTAATATGGCATATTTAATAGAACGTGATGGGATGGATACATTTGAGTGGCATCTTTTTAGCTTCTCTGGATTGAATGGTCACAAACGCACAGAGGTACATGCACCAGGTAGAGAGAGAGAGAGATCGCTTGAATTCACCGTCAGGGACGTTTAGCAGACCGTAACATGAGCTACCTCCACCCTGAATAATGCATCCTCTGCCGTTAATCGCTTCATTTGTAGCATCAACATTTTGATTCTCTACAGCTGGAAATATTAAGTACTTTGCAGCCAGAGGCTCATTTGATTAAAGTTTGTGAAAGCTGCATGTCAGGGTTTCCTGTGTATCTATCGCTCTTGAATTTGTCTTCACGTCTGAGAGTGCCGTAATGAGTGGACATTGGGTTTTTAGCACATGAGAGATCTCTAGCAGGGAGACACTGGGGCCAGAGTGATTAAAACGGCGTCTGGCAGGACTGAGCACTTGATGAATGCTTTCTCTAATGCCGGCAGCATCTCTATCACACAGCTATGCTGAGGACATCCATCTTACTCCACAGAGAGCTCCGCTAATGGCAGATGCAAGATTCCCCCCAGCGGTTTTTAACCGTGAACCTATAAGAAGGGGGTTGCCACCACTCTCCAATCAATATAATACAAAAATAACCCAGTTTCTACCTGCTTTGTGGTATGAGAGTCTGGCCTGAATTCTGCTGAGCAGTAACGATCTCCTGCACTTTCTTACCTGAATCAGTCCTAAGGGCTCTATTTACAAAAAACGATTTTTGAAGGCAAGATGAAACCGTTTCATCTCGCCGCAATTTACCCGCAATATTTTAAATTTAAATCGTGGTATTCACAAAGATACGATTTTACCACGATTTATATCAAATCATACAAGTTGCTGTGATTTTGAAAGGGCTAAATCGCGGTGGTTTTCTATTAGATCTTTAAAAAATCCCAGCAAGTCGCGGGAGTTAAAAAAAACCACCAAAGTGCTGCATGGTTGAAAGCCTTAGCCATGCTGTGCTGATAGAACTACAAGTGCCCAAAACTTTTATTCTTTTACAGCACCACACACTGCATCCATACACTTAGGAGAGGGGACGGTGACCACCAGAGGTAAGTGCACACATTAGGGAACAGAATTAGTCAGGGAATATGCATTTTTTACATGCACACTTACTGTAATGTGTTAATGTATGTTTGGTGCACACTGTCTTTTTCTTTTACACACACTACACACAGCGCAGCATGGTTAGAAGCCTTACCATGCTGACGCTGATATTACTACAGGGATAAGCAATGCTGAGCCTTCTAGTTCTATCAGCACAGCATGGCTAAGGCTTTCAGCCATGCAGCACTTTGGTTTTACACACACAAAAACACATCAAGTATATGGACATGTGTTTTTGAGGGTCAGGGACGGCCGCTTACATTAAAACCGCACCTCTCTGGATGCAATTTTTTTTTTTGTGATTTCAGGTCGCACTAAAGGCGATTTCTTCAAATTGCCTTTAGTGAATACAACGATTCATTTTTTTTTCTATGTTTAGAATGGCAAACATCTGCACGATTTCTGTCCAGTGATGTTTGCCATGGCAATTTTTTTAAAGCTATAAATCACACGATTTGACCCTTTGTGAATACTGCGATGTGAGTTTAGAGGCTCTAAGCGCAGGATGTCAGCTGACATATTCTGCAATAAGGGGGGAAATTCCCCAGTATAATGCTGCTTAATATTTTATATTCATACTACATTATTACAATGTATAGTGGGTGAATGTCAGGGGTCAGCGGGTACCAGGGTACAATGTATAGTGGGTGCGTGTCAGGGGTCAGCGGGTACCAGGGTACAATGTATAGTGGGTGCGTGTCAGGGGGCAGCAGGTACCAGGGTACAATGTATAGTGGGTGCGTGTCAGGGGTCAGCGGGTACCAGGGTACAATGTATAGTGGGTGCGTATCAGGGGTCAGCGGGTACCAGGGTACAATGTATAGTGGGTGCGTGTCAGGGGTCAGCGGGTACCAGGGTACAATGTATAGTGGGTGCGTGTCAGGGGTCAGCGGGTACCAGGGTACAATGTATAGTGGGTGCGTGTCAGGGGTCAGCGGGTACCAGGGTACAATGTATAGTGGGTGCGTGTCAGGGGTCAGCGGGTACCAGGGTACAATGTATAGTGGGTGCGTGTCAGGGGTCAGCGGGTACCAGGGTACAATGTATAGTGGGTGCGTGTCAGGGGTCAGCGGGTACCAGGGTACAATGTATAGTGGGTGCGTGTCAGGGGTCAGCGGGTACCAGGGTACAATGTATAGTGGGTGCGTGTCAGGGGTCAGCGGGTACCAGGGTACAATGTATAGTGGGTGCGTGTCAGGGGTCAGCGGGTACCAGGGTACAATGTATAGTGGGTGCGTGTCAGGGGTCAGCGGGTACCAGGGTACAATGTATAGTGGGTGCGTGTCAGGGGTCAGCGGGTACCAGGGTACAATGTATAGTGGGTGCGTGTCCCACATACACACTTTTTCTGTGATCTGTGTAGATTACCCATACATTTCATGCACCTATTTTTATTAAGCTATAAATGGATTTGGGAATCCTCCAGTTTGTGTAATGGGGTACACTGCTTTACTTTACTGTCCCCAGTCTGTGCTTTTCAGCGGTATATTAATATAATCAGCACGATCTTCAAGCCTATAAATAGTGAACACATCTGGATTACCTCTGTATCCTAGAAGTGTAAATCCATCATCTCTGTCTGTGAGAGCAGTGACATTGAGTTCATACTTTTTCCTGCAGTAACATTGTTTAATGTATGCTTTTATTCCAATCTTCCACCTACCACTTGTATTCCCCACACAGACTGAGTGCTTAATAAGGGCCCACAGCATGTCCGAGAGTGTGACAGCCTTCAGCATCGCCTGTCTATCAGTGCGTCAGTCCTGTGTGTCCTGGAAGCACTCTGTATTTTCTGACTGTAAACAGACCACATTAATGACATTAGTGTTTTATTAAGGCAGCTGCACACGTGCTGCTAGTCATTTACCTCGAGGCGTTTGTAATTGAATTATAATTGCAGCGTGATAGGGAAAGTTGGGGGCAGTCGATCACTTTGTGATTAATGGTGACAGAGGACAGGAACTGTCAGGCGTGTTTGCTCGGGCCCCCAGTCTCAGGGGACATCTGGTCAGCTGGCTGCACATTTCATGCAGCACACGAGTGTCTGAACACCTTGTCTTCGCCTCTGCTGTGTGAGGAACGCTGTGATATTAATCATTTCCTCTGCCCAGCAGTGTGACCCTGTGCTTTAATGGGCATCCATTTTTATGCATAGTGGTGAAGCAGGCACCAGGCCCTCTGGATGTAAAGAGGTTTCCAGCGAGGGCAGGAGTTCATCGCCTGCGCTTTACGATCAGCAGTTGGGAAGGCAGAAGGCTGTTTGTAAAGATAGCAGCTATTTTAGTCTATCTATCATCATTTTTATGGAAGGCCTTAAAATCTATTGGCATGCATGTTTATTGTTTCCACTGAGACGAAGCAGGCGGGCAGCAGCTGGGCCCAGGGCACTAAGCAGAGCTATGGCAAGCCTCATGAATGATGCACCTCGTGTTTTTAAGAAGCTCTAATGGGCAATTCGGGATTATTGTATCACCCCCATATTACGTTATGTCATTTAAATTAAATCTGTTTTACACCCTCTTAGCATAAAATGAGTGTGTGGTGCGAAATAAAGTCCTTGACATTTGAAATGCTAACGCTCCTGTTAGGGTGTCACTAAACCTCTACATCTTCAGCACATGAACTATGAGAATGCATTGCTCAGTGCAGCTCAGCCAGACATGGGGGAGGGGGGTCACTGTGGACGCCAATGGTGGGGCCCAGTGCAGAGGATGCTGTTGCGGTAGGGGCATCTGCTGTCACTGATGTCATTGGTGCTAGTGGCCACACTGAGGAGCAGGAGTATAGACTACATGCAGCAATTGTATTCTTGGACTATAGCACAGCAGTGTAGGAGCTGATGCAGATGAGGAGACTAAAGTAAAGCATTGTAAGACCAGAATCCAAAAGGTGGCAAGATAGGAGCTGTTAGTCTGGATCCTGGGCTGTTGACGTAATGTTTGGATTAGAGATGACGAATGCTTTTCATCTACTCTAATCTACTATTTATTTATTTATGTAGTTTTTTATTTATTTAAATAGTAGCTCTCCACAAATACGTACTCACACACCTACACTGAATACAGAAACCCCATATTGCATTTCATAATCCCATCAATCCTTGATTAAAGTTAATGTAATGCAGCGTTGCAATAGGTTTTACTGCCTGGAATACATTGAAATCTGACCTCACCAGATTACATTAATAGCCCCCTTTAACTTCCAGATAGCTGTAGTATGTGATATTACATAGACAAGCCCCAAATCTAATCAGAGTTCACATCTGCATTACAGAACGGGGAATACAATAGCTTATGCAGATAGAAATGAATGTTTCTGTTAAAGGTGGGTGGAATGAATGAAATTCAGCACATGATCAATGGTCTTCAGTAAATCACATGACTGTTTAAACTACCAAAGAATTTCATTCTATAGACTAGTAAAGTATATTATATCTTCTGGGCACTGGAATGGAAATGTATAAATCTACATTCCACTGAAGAAACATTATTCCAATGAGTACTTTCATATAAACTGCATTTATTTATCTCATAAAAAAGTGCCACAAAGGGGTACTTATTGACACATTAATATACGTGTTTTTCCGGTTACGTCGTGTCATGAGAATACTGTTCTGGGTGTTTGAGGCATCACTCTGTCCAGCTATGACCTCTCACCTCTCTCCTTATGGAATATCTGTGGGAACAATCCTGCTGGTCACCGGCCTGTCTTGATTTTGATCTATATTCTTATGTGGGACTTGTCTATGCAATGTTATGAGTGGTTGTCTAGTGTAGGGGAGTGTGCATGGCGGCAGCTGTTTCCATCTCACCTGATTGCCTCTGTTACACAGCGCTTTGCCTCTCAGCCAAGAAGGATCAATTTTCATGGTTTAGAAAACACTTGAATACTCTTTATGTTCTGTGAGATTAAAGATAAAATTCCGTGTGCAAAATCATATTCTTAGTTCATCTTCAATTTAGCAATGCTGAGTCACACCGCCCTGCTATTATACACTACTGATTATCACAGGGTTTTGCTGAAACAACAGCCAAATTCACAAACATCTCTGCAAATAATCCTGAAACAGCATCTTCTAAACTGCTCTCTGCTGTGCCAAACTTAATCACACCTGTAACATGCAACTGGCTGCTAAAATTACCACACTGAGGCTGGAATTATGGTGAATTACAATTGGAATGTATTATCTAATCTTAGACAGTGACCAGAATAGTGTGTCTTGGCTTCATTCAGAGCTTACACTTTATACATAGAAGCCCAGTCGTGCAGGCCCCTTCTCCTCACTGTGTCTAGACTGTTGGCAAAAATTTGCCCATTGAGTCTGATGTATTCAGTGAGTGAGTCCACTCCACAACTGTGCCCCAACTTTGCTTCACATGTTGAATGCTTGCTGCAATTTGTCTTCAAGCCATCACAACCTGTACCGAAAAATAACCAAGATCACGTTTCTTTTTCTTATTTCTTTATTTGTTACTGGGACTATGAACACAATCTCAGAATATTAGCCATCACCTATTCTCTCTTGCCACCTGGCTTTACTGCCCTCTGTTCATGCAAAGACGACTTGTCCCAAACCACCTTAACACAATATTCATTAACTTATTGATACTGTAAGCAATGTACTTATTTTTACCGTTATCAGTCACGTATTTTAGTGACTATAATTGGCTATTTGAATGGTTTTATAATCTAGCATACAGTGTATCCACCAAAGTTATTACATTTTAACCTAGAAAAAAAGTGTCCCAATTTAGTCACGTTCCATCTGTTATATCTGCATTTTGCGGGTAAATGTGTATAATCAAACACAAAATAGTCTGATGTCTGACGACAACTTATAGTGAAAGTTTAATTGTTCATATTATTGTCCAATGAAGACAGTCAGAGAGGTTTTGAACTAACAAAAAAAACACACACAGGCCGGTCTTCTAATCCAATATATGAAATGTGTACAGGTGTATATATAAATGGAGAGGTGCAGCCAAGGACCAAAGTGACCACTGTGTAACTACAAGGAACAATAGACAGGTCCCACGCTCCAAACACACATTACAGAACACTATGTGTCAGCACATACATAGAAAGGAGGTTTAGGTCACAATATAGCTATATTGGGTTTATCACCCACCCAGCGTCATGGCACCTCCTGTAGGCGAGTCCCTATCCATTTGCTATATGTGTATTCAGGAGGTCTGTATTAAGACACTCCAGCCATATTGGGGAGGGGTCAAGCTCCCAAAGTAAACTGACAATAGAGGTTTTGAAACACAACTTTGAGCTGTTTGAATTGTCAACCATTTACATACAGAGCATTTCTTTTCTGTAGCAAGCAAGCTTGACTGTCCCTCAGATACATCTTACAAAAGGACATCATTATAAAGGAAGTGGTAAGAAAGTGATATAACTTAGTGGGGTTTCTCGCCTAAAATATTGCACATTCTATGCGTTTTTTAAATAATCCTTCAATGCTATTTTTATTTTAATGTAAAGATGTTCCTCGAGAAGGCATTGGCAACCTCTGGCACTGTAGATGTTTTGAAACTATAAGTACCATGATGCTTTGCCAGAGGTCAGCGGTGAGCTTGCTGGGAGTTGTAGTTTCAAGCACTCTACAGTAGTTGTTGTGAAACTACAAATCAATACACACACAGGCATAGCGGATACCTGGCTTGATGGGACCTGTAGTTTCTATACCTGTTTTATATATTACCTACCTAGAAGCAGAAGGCCTGGTGAAAAGATCTGCATCTCTCAGTGACTAAAATGAAACGTGAGGGATTGTTGTGTACTTTTCCCCTGGGGTTGTAGGAAAATAGTCATAGATCACAGAAAAATAACAAAGGAGTTTGTGCCATATCAGCAAATCTGAGGAGGAGAATGAAAGATGAATGTATATCTCGGAGCAGGAGAGACAGAAGGGATGAATAATGTCAGCAATACCTAAGAAATACCAGGAATTGGAAATAGGTGTAAAATGAGGGACGCTGGGAGTGATGGATGGGAAATATGTCAGTGTTTCTAAGAGGCGGATGAGAAATGCACACGTCACTCTGGGCATAGTCATTAATATGGAGACAGCTCCAGACAGTACACAAATACAACCCCAGGAATAAAATACCTCAGGATCTGTGTGGTCACATATATACAATGAGTATGATACCATCCATCCTCTATTTACATGTCAGCATTCTATAGAACACTGATCATTGGGGTGTTAACAAAAAAACATACAATGGGCTGGATCCAGACCTAGTTAAGTGCTTGAACTTAGTTACTCCTGGGCTAAACCATGTTGATTGCAGGGGAGTCATATTTCATCTGTTGTAAACAGTATTAGAGTTGAGAGGGGATGTTTCCTATCCCAAGTCTAAATAACAGTGTGATAGTAACGCTGGTCATTATCTGTGTAATATTAGAGATGAGAGGTGATAAATAACAGTGTGATCGTAACGCTGGTCAGTAGCTGTATAATAATATAATAGTATTAGAGATGAGAGGTGATAAATAACAGTGTGATCGTAACGCTGGTCAGTAGCTGTATAATAATATAATAGTATTAGAGATGAGAGGTGATAAATAACAGTGTGATCGTAACGCTGGTCAGTAGCTGTATAATAATATAATAGTATTAGAGATGAGAGGTGATAAATAACAGTGTGATCGTAACGCTGGTCAGTAGCTGTATAATAATATAATAGTATTAGAGATGAGAGGTGATAAATAACAGTGTGATCGTAACGCTGGTCAGTAGCTGTATAATAATATAATAGTATTAGAGATGAGAGGTGATAAATAACAGTGTGATCGTAACGCTGGTCAGTAGCTGTATAATAATATAATAGTATTAGAGATGAGAGGTGATAAATAACAGTGTGATCGTAACGCTGGTCAGTAGCTGTATAATAATATAATAGTATTAGAGATGAGAGGTGATAAATAACAGTGTGATCGTAACGCTGGTCAGTAGCTGTATAATAATATAATAGTATTAGAGATGAGAGGTGATAAATAACAGTGTGATCGTAACGCTGGTCAGTAGCTGTATAATAATATAATAGTATTAGAGATGAGAGGTGATAAATAACAGTGTGATCGTAACGCTGGTCAGTAGCTGTATAATAATATAATAGTATTAGAGATGAGAGGTGATAAATAACAGTGTGATCGTAACGCTGGTCAGTAGCTGTATAATAATATAATAGTATTAGAGATGAGAGGTGATAAATAACAGTGTGATAGTAAAGCTGGTCAGTATCTGTGTGCAGCGAGCAATTCAAAGATATATCCCTGCATGCAAAGAATACAATTACCTTGACTCCCCTGCAATCACCATGGTTTAGCCCAGGAGTAAGTTCAAGCACTTAACTAAATCTGGATCCAGCCCAATATTGTGATGCTGAAAGTAAGCTCCCAATCTAGAAGATTGTATATTGCGATGGTCCACTTAATACTTCCTCTTACCATGTAGTTAGCATGTCACAGACACTTTACTAAGTATATTTATAAGCCACCTCAACAGATAAGAACTCACCACATTTCCCATTCTATTTATTACAAGGTATTTCTCCATATTCTCGCAAAGCAGACACCGTGCAGCATCCTTTATTGACATTACAGCCAGGTTACTAACATATTTACTTACATGTTACTGGGGAATCTATTGTGAATAATCAGATACCTAGAAATGTACAAAGTGACTGATGAAAAGGACACAGACGGCTGTGCTGGACAATGTAGGGCATCATTTTCATTTAAAGCAAAAAGTTGTCCAAATGTATTTACAAAGTAATGTTGTAACTGCAGGAAATATTGGTGACCTGTAGTCACAACACAGGAGAGTTATATATTTGCATTACAGTCTAGCATTGAGCTTATGTCAGGCATAGGCAACCTTCACGCGTGGAAACCATTAGGTCAGCTGTGCCTATGCTGTATGCTTTACCATACATCTGGAGTGCCGCAGTTTGCCTAGTGCTTGGCTTCCGTTCTAATGTTGGCTTCAAAAGATTTGCCAAGGTGCAAACTCAATATTAGAATTTTAGGGGGTGTATTTAATGTATTTGGTACCAGGACATTTTCCCTCCATCATCTCCCAGGTAAGACTGCCCCAGACGCTGAAAGCAATCTGCTTCTGAAGCTTGCAAAATGGCTGCTCCCCTGAGAAATAAAGGGGGACAGGAAGGCTCTGCAGCCAGTATCAGGTCTCCAGTATCTCTCTGTATTAGCCATTGTTCTGTTTCAGGCACAGGGGAAAAAATTGCTACTTATAAGAAAAGCTATATTCATATTTTTAAGTTAAAATAAATAATAGTAAATTGTCCCCTTAATGATAAGGGAATTGCGCAGGGAAAGACAAGGGTCATTTTTAACTGTAATTTAGTATATTTTGAGGCTTGTGAGTCATAAAAAGCCTCTTATCTGGCAATGTGAAGTCTTGAGGATAGTACCTCCTGTGCCTTTGTAGTCTAGTGCTAGTTGCTCATGATAAAAACCTGTTTCTATATTCTAGTGGGGCTTTTAACCTCTGCCCTGCCACATCCATATAGGATGCAGCCTGTCAGACATTGCATGCTAGAAAGGTACAGTAAGATGGTTATATATAAGATCCATAGAAGAAAGTTAGCTGCCTGCTGTTTGCTGAAGAGCATTACGTTAATCCAGCCACTAAACTCGTAATAAACTTGTCTTTTCCCTGGCTGCTATCAGAGAGAAACAAGCATTTCCACTCCCCAGGTATGCCAATGCCAGCCCCTGCTTTCCTCTCTAAATGGATTACAAATTACGTATTAGATGTAAAGTCATTACCAGTGCAGCTGCAGTCCCACTGGGAATAATAATATGGAAGTCACATGCAGATTTCAGCCACCACACTAACACTCACTAGCCACAGCAAGATCTCACGTGTCTGCTGTCTCCTATCTAAAATAGCGCACACATCCCTCAGGAGACTCCTATTTAGACTTCACTGTAACAGTAGAAGAGAAAAGACTTTACAATTGTCCAATATCCACTACTGAGGAAACATTTATAGTAGACGGTGGTTAACGCCGGAATATAGAGTGCAAGCTCCTCTCAGCGTAAACAAAATGCATTTACCTCAAACTGAAAAATCCATAAATTGTTTTGAATGGTTTTCTAATACATATTGCATCCAAGGCACATGCCATCTTACATGCTGGGCACTGTGGGTTTTACCTTAACTGTGTATTGTGCCCCATTTCTTAGATTAGACCAGTGGTGGGTTTTTCCCCATACAGTATGTGAGAGCATGTGTGGAGATGCCACTTGTTGGTGACAACCAGAAGTGAGGGGCAGGGAGACACCTGTAAAAGGCCTGACATTCTCATGGGTACTAGTGCCCTTGTATCTTTACCTGGAGTTCTGCAGGTTGCCTATGCCTGATGCTGGTAATCTTCGCATTAGGCTATTAAGACCATGCTTCAGCTACAAATCTATTAATGCAGGGCATATTTAGTAGAAATAAAAGTTGATTATCTTGTGTCACTCCATGTACCTTATTATATTTTATATACTGCGTCACGTTGAAGTATACTTTCATTTCAAATATACCTTATGCTCCTATTCTTAACCTAAATTGAGGGTCAAATAGGGCAGTTTGGATGGGCCAAGTGTCTGTTTGCTGTCACTTTCTTTGTGGATATGTATATAAATATTACACACACACACAAACACACAAACACACACACCACCGCTGACACAACCAGCTGTATTAACTTGTAATGTCTGGTGAGTTTTATAAGCAGGAAAAAAATTATTGTGATTACATCCTACCTCTTGTATACAGAGTCTGATTTATTGGAAGTGAAAGGGAACACTGCTTGCTGTATAGAGACTGTACTGGAAATAGTCATAAAAATAGATCTATTTGAGGAACTCTATAGGCAAACTCAGAATTACAGGTGTGAAGGAGAGATGAATACCTTGGTGAATGATAGAGTTAATACGCTTCTCCCTCCCGTCTGGAGTCTAATCGCAATAAATACAACTTTCTGCTTTGACCTGTGAGGAGGAAAATGAGATGACCATATAAGATGGTCCCAGAGGCCTCCGCCGGTGAGTTTATCCTGAAAAAATAAGTTTATAACAAGAATATATTGGAATCCATTATTCATGTTTGCCTTTAGGGACTCTATGGGTAAGTGTGGCCCCAGCTTTCTTTCAAATCCCACCTAGATTTTTAATCTGTGCATTAATCACAGAGGTGGCTCTCCCCCTCCCCTCAGTATGATTGTAAATTGCGGGGGCCTTCCACAAGGCAAAGATATAAACCTTTGCCTATATACAGTGACATGAATTATGCATAGCAGCAATACACGGTCAGTATTTATTGATTTATTTCTCTATTCCAGTTTTTCAGCCGCCACTTCCACTCTCAACAAAATATTGTACACATAACACTGCCTTCATTCTATGGGATGCCATGGGAGAGCTTTGAGGCAGGGACATGGCTAGCTGCTCATATCATGCAATCAGATAGGAGAGTGTTAGCATCTCCATAAACAAACAGTGACAGCTGTAGGACATCTAGGGGGAGGGTTATGTAGAAAGCTTGATAAAAGGCACTCAGCCAATGATAGTTACAAAATCTACTCCAAATTCCTATTGCATGCATTAGATGAATTCCAACACCATTTATTTATTATTTACCAATTTAGGGGCTGATTCTTGGTCAGGTGACACAAAAATGAATAAAAAAGTAAATCATGTTACAATGTGGGGGGTGAAAATGAAAGGACTGTTTTTGCATGCAGGAATAATACTCTGCTTTTGTTAATAGCACACTTTCTGAAAAGCTTTGTGTTTGAGTTCGGACACAGCATCTCCACTCATAAGCGGTTTGTACACTTTGGCTCCCCCTGCAGGTCAGCATAGTTTTGTCCAGGAGTATATTTTAACCTATTTATGTGGTTATTCTCAACTATCGTATCCGCCCCCTTAAGCTGACCATACACTAGAGTGATTATCTGCCTGATCACCCAATTATGGAATTAGGACGATAGGGCAAATAATTGCTGTAGTTAATGGCCAGAATCAATACTTTAAAGCTGTCAAAACAGCATAGTACATAGATATGCATCAGCGCCGCGGCTATTGCAGGGAGTAGTACAGACAGGGATCAGCCAAAGGAACACTGTGTGACGCTCAGCTTCGGCTAATCCCTGTCTGTACTACCTGCAATAGCCGCTGCTGCATATCTATGCACTATGCTGCTATGGCAGCTTTGAAGGTATACTTCAGAGCTATCAGAACAGCTTTGTACATAGATATGCAGCCCCACCATAGCCCTGGCCCCCCTCTTCTGCTAGGATTATCGGTCCCAGCAGAGGAGGTGTATGGTGCCGATAGCGGGACTGATAATCGTCCTAGTGTATGCCCAGCTTTAGTATAATAATGTATCTTGCTGGATGTGGTAGTGAATAATATATACATTTCTGTTTTGTACTTTCTCCACAATTCAACAAAAAATTATGATTATATACAATATATATTTTATAGCAGCTGTATAGATGTATGCAAATTATAATCCTGAGGGAGAACCCAGGCAATATTAGGTTATGTATAACTTTAATAACATTTTAACGAGCCAATGTAATAGATTTAAAGGTGTAAGTCAGGATGCAATATTAAAAACTATTTATTTTATTGTATTTTTACATGCTATTTGTGTGGCTTGGAAACGGTGTATTCATTAATTTTTTGGTTTCTGTTTTATATATCCTCTTCCATAGGTAGGAAATAACATTCCCATAAACAGTAATGCACTTGCAATTCCTTAATTAAATGCCTATTAAGTCATTTGTAAAGTAATCTTAATAAAATGCTTAATAAGATTTTCATCTGTTTCATTTCCCATCCTCTCTTAATGGCTACTAAGAACCCATGAGTCCGTCTCTAGTAGACTAGTCACCAGTAATAGTCATCTGCGATGGATCCTTGTAGTACTTGGATGACTGATTAAGCAGTCTATTTAGAAAGGAGAGAAAAGGGAACAGTTACTATGTGATACAACTGTTTATCTCACTTGCCTCAATAAAAAATAAAATATAAAAACAAGAGAAAAGGAGCAGAAATACAGAGAAAACACCTGTATTTACACTCTTGCTGTTGTTTCTACTCTTAAATTAAGCCCCAGTGCTGGATAAATCCACCATCTATCTTGATAGCGGGGTTATGAGCTTCAACAATTAGAGACAAGCCTAGGACTTCTCCAATCGTCCTAAAAAAAATAGGATGTGCGATACTATAGTAAAAGATCTTACTGGTCCCTTGGAAATTATAGTACTTGTAAACCAGGCCTGGGACTCTGATGAAGGCTGAGAGAAACGTTGCATTTTGCAGCCAGACTCTCAATTTCCCTTGTTTCCATTTATGAGGAAAACAGTAAAAATAAGTGAAGTAATCATGTCATTTATATTTGATTTAAGTGCAGCTAAGAAACCTTAAACAAACAAAAGATAATGTCTGAGATTCTCAGTGACTATAAATGTAAAATCATGCTAAATGTTCCCAGCTGGCAAAATTCTGCATTTAAAATCCAATTTCTGCTTATTGTGTGATTGCTGTTACTTCCTACTGTCTGCTCTCATGGGCTGTTATTGAACGGTTGTAAAATAAAAGCTATTATGCCTCCTGACCCTCACGCATTTCATCCATAGGTTGCATTGGTAAATGTCACAATGATCCACATATAATCATGCACACTAAATGCAATACTATTTAGAAGTTTCCTAATATGTGGTCCCGTGGTACAACGCACTGTTCTTATTCATAAGGGAGGACACGTAGGATCCACCTAGCCCAGTTTGAAATTTTTTCTCTTCTCTCGTTACTATTATGAGCAGCGGGTTACTTAGCCCTGCCAAATATTGTTGGGTTTACTTAAATTCTGATATAAGTAGATGCTTTGACATCATACCATTTGTCTTGTTCTCTTATACTCTGTGGTCCAGATTCACGGATAGACACGGAAGCCTCTTGCGTAAGTCTCAGACATGTAACATCAGTGCATGCGTGAGCCAGATGTTACGTGTCATGAGTTCTTTTATTATGTATTTCATCCTTACAGCGATATTTACTCCCCTCTTTTTGGCATACGTATAAGTCATGTTTTTGGCATACGTATAAGTCATGTTTTTGGCATACGTATAAGTCATGTTTGCAGAATGAATGTATACATTTCTTACATAACTGGGACTGAGGATAGATGTAGTTTAAGGATAGGTGGATAGGTATGTTTATTTATCAATGTATATTTGTGTGTGTCTATGGTCTGGATTCCGCAGTGGCTTCTATTTCAGCATAGGGTCATCGGGTGTGGTTCAAATATATGAAGTTTCTTGTTTTTATTTTCATCACGAGTAAATCATTCTAATTTACTGTAGTCCTATTGATAATTCTTTTATGCTTTATTTAAGAAACACTATTTAAATGCTGTATGTTTATTTTATGTTTTATCAAGGGCCTAAAAAAAATAAAGCTCATTTTCATCTAGACAAAACCTTGTGCCGCTGCATAACTGGGTCAGTGATTGGCTAGAAATCTGGTGCCACAGCTTATTCATGTGTGTGTGTTAAAGCTTGTAACACTTGTCTATTTCCGTTGAAGCTCCGCTAATGATATACACACAATAGGGATCCCAACACTTTTCCTAGAGAACAAATCCTTCTCATGTGAGTGGAAACTGTACCATCACTAGGATGTAAATTGCACACTTTTTATTCACCCTTACAAGATAACATAGTTCATTGCTCATGATCTACCTCTGTAAGGGCTAAGCCTACAAAGCTCTTTATTTTAGTGTAGGGATGGATGATGCCCCAACGTGTAGCTTAGTCAGTTCTGAGGCTATACAAAACCTTTTCTCTTCCCCCAATAGGGCTTATTACCAGTTTTTTATTTCTGCTGACGGGAAACCAGCGTTAGTCTGACCCTTGTATTTTTCTCAGCCTTTACGGCAAAACACAATTATGTTAATAGAGGTGACAAATACAGCAACACATGGTAACACATAGGAATAATTGCAAACGCTACAAAGATGACAATTTCTCACTGATAATGGCTGTGCTGTAAAAGGAACAAAAAAAGATTTTAAAAAATCACTTTGCCTGAGCAACGCCATCTCATACTGTTTTATCATTTCAAGATAACAAGATAATGTAAGCACAAGATTCATCAATTCACATACAATGGGAAAATGCATGGAGACATCTGTTTGTGACATAGTGAAGATAAAAGAGTCATTTTGTGCTGAGGGGGAAAGGTATTAATTGCAGAGTAGATTGACGCTGCGCAATGCAATAAGCATCGCACCATCTCATACTGGATCGCGGTATTGTTATAATACTGCACAACAAGATATAAAACAGGATTACAACTATAATTATTAATAGGATTTATTTCTAGAGCACTGGCATACACCGCAGAAGACAAGTGTAATAACAGGGGAGGAAAAGTGGAAATAATATATTATTTATAACGCTAATGTGCTGAATAGAAGTAATTGTGTGTCATCATACACAGGATTTAATTAAGCTGCATATTTGCAATTTAAAAGCAGCCACCCTGCAACAACTACAGAGTACAGCTATATAGACACATTCATCACACCTAGATGCCGGCCTTTTCTAATACACCCAAACTCATAAACATCTTATTTACTTCTTATCTTAAATAAGGAAATGGAAACATATTACGCTCATAACTATTACCATGATTTGAATGTTACCATTTTTGTCTGTAGTACGAGCATTCATATTCGTTTTTGGTGTTTTTGCTGTTAATGTTGCATAGGGCTTTATTTAGAGTTCAGTATATGACCCTGTCCTCTCCAGTAATTAACGTCATCTGATATTTGCACTGCAGTGATGGGGTGGAACTCTCGTACCTTTCTGGTGGGGGGTCATTGGCACGCGAAGATCGAAACACACTGGTATTGTAATAGAAGTCATATCGTTTTAATCAGAAATTCAATTATGCCACAACAGAGTAATAAATGCCATCGTGAACATAACATTTAAATATGTTATTAGTTTCATGATTGACTTTTCCAGAGCGAGACAGTCTGTATTGAAATACTTCTAAATTATCAGCATTTCATGCAGAACGCAGCCACTTTATTTTACAAATGTACACAATTAATAATGAAATATGAATTGCACAGCGTAATCCTAATAAAATGATACTTAAAGTATTTTATGGAAAAGCAAACATTGCACTTTAATTGAAAGTTTTAAACCATTAAGAATACTGCAGTTGCTGTGATTTTAATCGGTGACGTACCGGCAGTGCGTCTTGTTATAGCCGGCATCAATTAGGTACATTAATGTATAGTAAGAGTGTTTTTCCTAGAAATAGAGCAATGATCAAGGGATTTTTGTCAGAACAGTCTGTATTACTGTGATTTACACCAATCAGTGAGGAGAAATGAGGGCGTTTGTAAGGCATGTATAGAATAACCAGCAACAACCCCACCACTTCAAAATGCTTGTTAATAAGAACAAAATAAGGCAAGGAAGAAGTTTCTTGACTAAAGTTATTAAAGAATGTTTTCTAGTTTCCACTTTGTTTATGGAAGTTCACTAACCAAATGAATGTGTTTTATCTCCAGTTCCGCCTGATGATCCAGTAATAATTGGTGGGTCGATAATAAACCTCCGAGCTGGAGAGCCTCTGAATTTAACCTGCCACGCAGACAATGCCAAGCCGGCTGCTACTATTATCTGGCTGAGGAATGGAGAGGTGCTGAACGGGGCAACTTATTCCAAGGTGAGCAGTGAGATGCCCTTGTGATGATCATTCTGTTGCTTATAGAGGCTCATAAAGTGGAATATTGGGAATAACGGAAACATGTTTGTAATACACATAAGGATAGTTCAAATCTTATTTAAAAGAAAAAAAAACTAAACAAAACCGCTGGATATTTGTTCATTTGGGCTGTAATTTATCACTGTTATTGCACTGCATTTTCATTATCAGATATTTAAACATCGTTACAATGTATAACAGTGCCTTGATTTAGAGCTGTGTGTGCTCTCCATATGGGACATGCGTCTCAGAGAGCAGCCTTATACTTAGTGCTTGTCTGTGTATTGTATGATGTGCGGGTCCCCTACGGTGTCATGTTGTGTAAAGTCTATGGACCTGATTCACACTTAAGAATCTTCTTAAAATAAGAACTTAACGTCACACCTGGGCTAAACCATGTTGATTGCAGGGGAGTCATATTTCATCTGTTGCAAACAGTACTAGTGTTGAGAGGTGATATTTCCCAAACAAAACCGCTGGATATTTGTTCATTTGGGCTGTAATTTATCACTGTTATTGCACTGCATTTTTATTATCAGATATTTAAACATCGTTACAATGTATAAGAGTGCCTTGATTTAGAGCTGTGTGTGCTCTCCATATGGGACATATGGAGAGCCTTATACTTAGTGCTTGTCTGTGTATTGTAGATTGTGCGGGTCCCCTATGGTGTCATGTTGTGTAAAGTCTATATTTGGAGTATAAGTTATAATTTCCCTATGATACATACAGCATGGGACGGCTGCGGGTCTCTATGTATACCCCTGAAACATTTTTGGGTCTAGCTCTCGATGTGCACCTTTGTGTAGAGCGTTTCTCAGGAGATGCCATTCTTAATGCTCGCTTGCTGTTTTCCTAGTACTGACTGCCAGCTATTTCTACATTCTAGCCTGGAACTTGTCTACAGAAGCTCTTTGGCGGCAATTTACCTATGGGCAGTGGTGACTTCATTGTGAGATCACATCATTACTTATCACACACGCACCTTTCACTTACCTTACTACAGGAAAAGACTAAACATCCTATTTTCCTGTGGCGCTCTCATCCTGGCAGCCTGACTCCTGTTTTATCACTGAACCGGCAAGAGATTTTGCAGAAACATTTACTTATGTGTATCTGCTCCCAACAGCCGACTCCATAATCCCTGCGGCCTCCACAAACAGATAATTAAAAATTCAATCTGCAGCCCAGACCCTTCTAGAAATGCAGTCAGAGCTGTGCCCGCTCCTTCCCAGAATGCTTTGAGGCTCACCACGCTCTATGGTGGCTCCATTGAACCAAGAGAATAAGAGAAAATTGAAAGCTTTTGTATGCGGTTAGCATATCATTACAGTCCTCTCATTTCTTTTGTGCCTCAGAAAATGCCACAAAAGGAGAAAAGAAAATATTCACTTGCTCCTGAGAGAAAAAAAAGTAACATTCAGTAAAATATTTCAATAATCTGGATTTAAATATGCAACCCTTTCATGTTTGCCTGTGTAGGCGCACCTCAGTACTGTGGCAGGGATGGTGGAACATTGTCCCTGCATAGAGGATTACAAAAAATAACCATTGCTATTGCCACAACCTTAAGACGTGGAACCCAGACAGCTGAAGCAAGCTGAGCCGATGTGAAAATATTTCTGTGATTAGGTTGTAGGATGTTGTAACAATACTTAGCTCTGTACACTGAACACCAGTGATTTCCAGCTCCTGAAAACTGTATTATAAAGGTGGGCTGGGGCACGTAGATTGTGATCTCTTATGTCTCAATGTTAAAGCGTTACTCTGCTCTATGAATATGCAGTCACTGTGACAGCGCTCGGTCCTATCACAGACCATGCTGCTACAATCAATATAACAGTATGTCACAACAATGATGCTTTTTATGCATGGAAACATGTTCATTTTTAAGCATCTCATTAAACGTTTGTTTATTGTGTATGGAATTTTGTGTGTACCCAAAACATTTTTTGTTGAGGGTTTTTTGTGTTTGAACTATTTACATGTTGCAGCAATCGAATAAAATGTGCAGAATTTATTTAAAAAAAAATTAAAAGCCTCCCCAACCCAGAGAAGTGTTCAGTGTAATGTCAGTGATGAAGACTGTGAGCAACCATTAAATATGGTGTGCAGATACTACAGGAAGTCTCTTCCCGTAGACTATCCAGTGGAATCTATAGGTGTAGCCGAGGTCTCACAGTGGTCCAGAACAAAGCAATACATGGATTTTATAAATGTGTATAAATGTAATTGTTTTTGGACCTAGCTGCTGTCTAACTCCCTGAAATGGTCCCTTATTATACAATAAAGAGTGCACAGCCCCCGGCCTCAAAGCAGCCTTGTAATCCAAGAGCCAGCTCTCTCCCTCCAGTGCACAGAGCCCTAATAATGTACTGTATATTATTCCACTAATGGCTTATTGTCACCGACATATTACAGTCATCATTCATCCACCTGTGAAAATATTATATTAGGACACTGGCTTGGATTCAGGTCAGCTTGTTGTGACTAGACAAGAGTGAACCATGACATTTCATTATCTCCTACTGCTATCAACACCATTAAAGAGTGTGTGTGTGTGTGTGTGTGTGTGTGTGTGTGTGTGTGTGTGTGTGTGTGTGTGTAACTTTGTATATTATCTGCAGAAAGTTTTCTAGTGAGGAGTTATGTGACTGGCTGCAATCATGATTAGGATACACTGTATATCGACAGGAGGTCTGACCAACTTGTGGCACAGTGGCACTAGAAGTCTCAGCATGCCACACCTATGCTCTTAAACTATGAGACTTTAGAGCCACAAGTTGGTCAGGCCGGATATAGACTGTAAAGGGCGGATTCACAGGTGTCAGTAGTTTAGTTGTGCATACTCAGCTTATTATATCCTTCCTCCAGGGGATCAGAGTGGCATAATGATGTGTAAGCCAGGGGTGGAGATATGAGCCATTGTTGGTAGTATCACTGGTTCATTAGAACTGATGCTGTGAATGTGAATGAAGGAGCACTGTCCAGTTTCAGGGGTCTTCTGATTATTGTGGGATATTTTGCAATTAATCGGTGGGTAAAAACAGATACAGGGCCCCATGCAATCAGCTTAGTACCGGCGTTATTTTGCGGTGCAAAGCTAATTTTTTTTTAGGCGATTTTTATGCACATAAATGTGCATAAAATTTGCTTCGTTTTCATACCGTCTGACGGGAAAAAGCACACCGCAATCATTTTCCCGTCAAAGCGGCTAATTGGGATCGATGACGGGAAAAAGCTTGTGGTGCACTTTTTCCAGTCATTTACAATAGGTAAAAATCAGCAATTTTTATGCGCACACCTGAGACACACATAAAAATCCCCCAAAAATACGTGGAATTAGCTTTGCACCCCAAATAATGCAGGTATGAAGCTAATTGACTCAGGCCCACAATAGCAATTGTGTTCAGACTTTAATTGTGTGGTCATTGGCCTCAGTTATTACACAACAGGGTTAGGTGCAACTCTCAAAGTTTATAGGACTTCTAGATACCCTGCAACATCTGCTTGTCATATAGCAACTACTTTGCACATAACTACAAACACACTTTTGTATGCATCCGTTTTCTAGGCAAGCTGTGTAAAAAATAATCTCTTATGTACTTTGCCTGCACTGCTGTTACCTTCTTCTCTACTTAACATTGGATACCTCCATGTGAACTGAACCCCAGCACACTTGACTACCATCTTCTGCACCAACTGTGTTTATCTGAAGCGCAGTATCCAACACCGGATGTACTGAATAAGCAAAGTATCAGGACTGTAGATTTGGAATGCATGGATGAATGTAGAATGCATGTAGGACAAATTTGTATTTCCTAGTGCATTTGGAATTGGTCTAGCATGCGTGTACAAATGTACCATCTAGGATGCATGAACATATGTAAAAATGATCTTTGATACATTTAGAATGTTATACACATATATGGATGAATATAACATAGAAACATAGAAAGTGACGGCAGATAAGAGCCACATGGCCCATCTAGTCTGCCCATTTGTTTATTGAAAACTATACTGACCCTATTTACCCTCAATTGGGGTTCCAATTTAGGATACCCTTATATTTATCCCAAGCATGTTTAAATCGTTCTACCGTATTGGCCTCAACCACCTCAGATGGGAGAATAGTCCATTTATCTATCACCCTTTCAGTGAAGTAAAGGGGTTATAAAGGGGTCATAAAGGGGTCATAAAGGGATTATAAAGGGGTTATAAAGGGGTTATAAAGGGGTCATAAAGGGGTCATAAAGGGATTATAAAGGGGTTATAAAGGGGTTATAAAGGGGTCATAAAGGGGTCATAAAGGGATTATAAAGGGGTTATAAAGGGGTTATAAAGGGGTCATAAAGGGGTCATAAAGGGATTATAAAGGGGTTATAAAGGGGTTATAAAGGGGTCATAAAGGGGTCATAAAGGGATTATAAAGGGGTTATAAAGGGGTTATAAAGGGGTCATAAAGGGGTCATAAAGGGATTATAAAGGGGTTATAAAGGGGTTATAAAGGGGTCATAAAGGGGTCATAAAGGGATTATAAAGGGGTTATAAAGGGGTTATAAAGGGGTCATAAAGGGGTCATAAAGGGATTATAAAGGGGTTATAAAGGGGTTATAAAGGGGTCATAAAGGGGTCATAAAGGGATTATAAAGGGGTTATAAAGGGGTTATAAAGGGGTCATAAAGGGGTCATAAAGGGATTATAAAGGGGTTATAAAGGGGTTATAAAGGGGTCATAAAGGGGTCATAAAGGGATTATAAAGGGGTTATAAAGGGGTTATAAAGGGGTCATAAAGGGGTCATAAAGGGATTATAAAGGGGTTATAAAGGGGTTATAAAGGGGTCATAAAGGGGTCATAAAGGGATTATAAAGGGGTTATAAAGGGGTTATAAAGGGGTCATAAAGGGGTCATAAAGGGATTATAAAGGGGTTATAAAGGGGTTATAAAGGGGTCATAAAGGGGTCATAAAGGGATTATAAAGGGGTTATAAAGGGGTTATAAAGGGGTCATAAAGGGGTCATAAAGGGATTATAAAGGGGTTATAAAGGGGTTATAAAGGGGTCATAAAGGGGTCATAAAGGGATTATAAAGGGGTTATAAAGGGGTTATAAAGGGGTCATAAAGGGGTCATAAAGGGATTATAAAGGGGTTATAAAGGGGTTATAAAGGGGTCATAAAGGGGTCATAAAGGGATTATAAAGGGGTTATAAAGGGGTTATAAAGGGGTCATAAAGGGGTCATAAAGGGATTATAAAGGGGTTATAAAGGGGTTATAAAGGGGTCATAAAGGGGTCATAAAGGGATTATAAAGGGGTTATAAAGGGGTTATAAAGGGGTCATAAAGGGGTCATAAAGGGATTATAAAGGGGTTATAAAGGGGTTATAAAGGGGTCATAAAGGGGTCATAAAGGGATTATAAAGGGGTTATAAAGGGGTTATAAAGGGGTCATAAAGGGGTCATAAAGGGATTATAAAGGGGTTATAAAGGGGTTATAAAGGGGTCATAAAGGGGTCATAAAGGGATTATAAAGGGGTTATAAAGGGGTTATAAAGGGGTCATAAAGGGGTCATAAAGGGATTATAAAGGGGTTATAAAGGGGTTATAAAGGGGTCATAAAGGGGTCATAAAGGGATTATAAAGGGGTTATAAAGGGGTTATAAAGGGGTCATAAAGGGGTCATAAAGGGATTATAAAGGGGTTATAAAGGGGTTATAAAGGGGTCATAAAGGGGTCATAAAGGGATTATAAAGGGGTTATAAAGGGGTTATAAAGGGGTCATAAAGGGGTCATAAAGGGATTATAAAGGGGTTATAAAGGGGTTATAAAGGGGTCATAAAGGGGTCATAAAGGGATTATAAAGGGGTTATAAAGGGGTTATAAAGGGGTCATAAAGGGGTCATAAAGGGATTATAAAGGGGTTATAAAGGGGTTATAAAGGGGTCATAAAGGGGTCATAAAGGGATTATAAAGGGGTTATAAAGGGGTTATAAAGGGGTCATAAAGGGGTCATAAAGGGATTATAAAGGGGTTATAAAGGGGTTATAAAGGGGTCATAAAGGGGTCATAAAGGGATTATAAAGGGGTTATAAAGGGGTTATAAAGGGGTCATAAAGGGGTCATAAAGGGATTATAAAGGGGTTATAAAGGGGTTATAAAGGGGTCATAAAGGGGTCATAAAGGGATTATAAAGGGGTTATAAAGGGGTTATAAAGGGGTCATAAAGGGGTCATAAAGGGATTATAAAGGGGTTATAAAGGGGTTATAAAGGGGTCATAAAGGGGTCATAAAGGGATTATAAAGGGGTTATAAAGGGGTTATAAAGGGGTCATAAAGGGGTCATAAAGGGATTATAAAGGGGTTATAAAGGGGTTATAAAGGGGTCATAAAGGGGTCATAAAGGGATTATAAAGGGGTTATAAAGGGGTTATAAAGGGGTCATAAAGGGGTCATAAAGGGATTATAAAGGGGTTATAAAGGGGTTATAAAGGGGTCATAAAGGGGTCATAAAGGGATTATAAAGGGGTTATAAAGGGGTTATAAAGGGGTCATAAAGGGGTCATAAAGGGATTATAAAGGGGTTATAAAGGGGTTATAAAGGGGTCATAAAGGGGTCATAAAGGGATTATAAAGGGGTTATAAAGGGGTTATAAAGGGGTCATAAAGGGGTCATAAAGGGATTATAAAGGGGTTATAAAGGGGTTATAAAGGGGTCATAAAGGGGTCATAAAGGGATTATAAAGGGGTTATAAAGGGGTTATAAAGGGGTCATAAAGGGGTCATAAAGGGATTATAAAGGGGTTATAAAGGGGTTATAAAGGGGTCATAAAGGGGTCATAAAGGGATTATAAAGGGGTTATAAAGGGGTTATAAAGGGGTCATAAAGGGGTCATAAAGGGATTATAAAGGGGTTATAAAGGGACCATAAAGGGGTTATAAAAGGGTCATAAAGGGATTATAAATGGGTCATAAAGAGGTTATAAAGGGGTTATAAAGGGGCCATAAAGGGGTTATAAAGGGGTCATAAAGGGGTTATAAAGGGGTTATGAGTTGGCTCTGGGGGAGAAATCCACACAACTGGTATAAAAAAAAAAAGAAAATGTATTCTAGAACAAGTTCCTTTTCTTTAAGTTAATCCAATTTTGTAACAATGTTGACAAATTATTTTAATGTAAATTTGTATTTAAAAAGGCAGAGAGAATCTGTCACATTCCTCGCAATGAATGTGTGTAATAGCCCAGGGGAGCCAAGCTGCGCCCATCCGCTCCTTGCCAGGACAACAGAATGATTGGAAGGAGGACACTTCCCCTATGCGTTGCAGCTCCCCAATGGCTATTGGACAGCTCACTGGGGCTTTGATGGCCCTGCCAGGTTGTTTCAGCAGAAGCGGACGCCAGAGTTGGATCCTGATGCCTGCTCTCTGCTTGGTTGGAATCTGGCTTCAAGGGGTATGCCATATGGCCAAAGACTTTCTCTTTCTTCCTTTGACAACACAGGAGATAAGCTTATTCTGTAGGCTGGCAGCAAAGAAGTATTTGCAGAAAAACATAAAAATAAAATAATCATTTAAGACTGTTTGGCAGGAAATCTCCTTAGTGTTTCAGTGGCTTAGAAAAGCTTAAAAGTACAAACGCTGACATTGGTATTTATCTCCCATAATTATATTAATGTCACCGTAAATGACTAAGAAAAAGAGAAGGTGGCCAGATGGTGGAAGAAAGCTGATCTTCTAATACCTGTATTCAAAATATGTTTTGATCTTTAAAGGGAGAAGGGGAACTTCTGCCTTGCCCCTGATCTTCTAGATGTATGTGGCTGAAAACAGAGCCATTATTGCATTTTATTTGCTTACAAATGTTTAAACTGCTAACGTACACACTAAATGATAATACTGCTCTTAGTCCCTGTGAATTGTACTGTATGGAAAATGCTGTTACATGCCTCATAAAATGTATCTCCGTCTGTCCCACAAAGCGCTCAGAGTATGTAAACAGGGCTAAAGTCACCCATGGGTTAAACGGAAGAGCATTGTTTAAGTTGCTATTAAAATGATTAAATTCCCTTCATCTTCAAGTTTAATTAATTATTCCTCCGTCAAGGGCACCTCAAGGTCAATTTCTTTAGGATTTTAATTAGTGTGGTTGTCTCGAGTGTGTGAAAAAGTTCACCACTAATTATTGTTTTTTTCCTCTTGTTTTCATTAATTGTTGTTTGTGAGAAGCTTGTATTTTGTCTAATTAATGTCTGAAATGCTTCATGTTGCTGTGATTCCATTGCAACATCATTACATTCATGCTCCCAAGAGTTACCTCATCTGGAATAGGATGAGAGACCAGAGAGAGGAAATCTGGGGTCTCACTCGTTGACCGATAATTTAGGTCAAGGTCGCATGACTTATCCTGTCTCCACATTATCTCACTATGTAGAGTTTTCCAAATATAAACAGCTGCATTACAGCAACAACGACAATTAATATTTTCCATCTAAATAACATTTAAAAATGTATTTGTTCCTCCTTTTTTATACATACCTCGCCCCCACCCCACAAATCTCCTCTTCTAGATCTCATAAAATGGCTTACAGTGATGAAATTAAATAGATATATATGCTGTATTGGGAAAATGAGTACAGTAAAGTCACATATGTTGTACTGACCTTGGCATTGTAATAATGTCCATGTATTATTGTTACAATTTATTGTATGGCATCTTAATGAGGGAGTAACATAGCCTATGACTCAACAGACAAAGTCACTGTAATGATCAATTCTGGAGAATATTATTCTGTAATTATATACTTAGACACTATGGATTCTGGATCATCCTCTGTTTAGCATTTTCTAACCTGCCGTTCCACATGGAAATGTTCTATGACTGAATGATGTTTACTTAACTCCAGTATTAATGCAGAGCAGATTCATGAAAACATATTGCACAGGGGCTGCAGGCAGACATTTTACTAGAGCAATGAAAGAGGTGTATTTAGCATATTTGACGCATAGTAAAATATTTTTTACACCTGTAAATCAAGGTTAATACTCCCCCAGAGCCAGGCAGCAGGCTGCTTCAGAAGAGAGTTCTAAGTATCTGGAAATATATTTGCAGTCAGCAAAGGTTAGAGGAGTCCGGTATATTATGGACACAGACCAGTGATACGGATACTTGAAATACACTTGTCAGTACGTTGTCTTTCAGTCATTCAGTTTGATGTCATTTGGGGTAGATCCAGAACTACGTTTGCCGTACGTTTATTCGCGTAGCGTATTTTCGTGTGCGTATATTCTATACACTCCCCTCGGCACACCCCTTGAACATACGTATTTTGTCAAGATA
>WWET01001609.1:199244-223123 GCA_011038615.1 Limnodynastes dumerilii
ATGGTGCGCATGCGCAGTACTTACCAAAAGGCGATTTTACGTCTCCGCCACGCGTAAATTCGCTCACAAGCGTTGTTCTGGATCTGGCCCATTGTGTGTAACACTAGTGATAGGTATCAGACATGTCATCTGCTTGTTTTGGCTTAGTACTGGACTACACACTACCTTTGGTATCTTTCCAGGGATCTCTATGGTGTAATATGGGATGAAGTCCATGGGGGAAGGGAAGGGTGACACTGGTAACATGCACCAGGGATCTCTATGGTGTAATATGGGATGAGGTCCATGGGGGAAGGGAAGGGAAGGGTGACACTGGTAACACGCGCCAGGGATCTCTATGGTGTAATATGGGATGAGGTCCATGAGGGAAGGGAAGGGTAGGGAGACACTGGTAACACGCGCCAGGGATCTCTATGGTGTAATATGGGATGAGGTCCATGAGGGAAGGATGGTGTAATATGGGATGAGGTCCATGAGGGAAGGGGAAGGGGAAGGGAAGGGTAACACGTGCCAGGGATCTCTATGGTGTAATATGGGATGAGGTCCATGGGGGAAGGGAAGTTTCCATCCCTCTGTAAGAAGTCTCTAGGTGTCTGTTGTATTCTTATCCTCTCAACACAAGCCATGGGGCCGGATCCAGACCTACGTTCCCTTTACGTTTCACTGCGTAGCGTGTTTCGTAATTTCTATGCGCTCCTCTCGCTCGTACGTATTTTTGTCGTTTCATGCTTTCCAAACCCAATCTTAACTTTTCCAAGCGTCACTGCTGGCAGCCGTAATGGCTGCACGTACTTACACGCCTCAGCCACGCCCACACTGTACGATTGAAAACACGTGTTAATGCCTTACCCGCCGCCGCAGCGTAATTACAGGTGACGTACGTCTGACATGCCCCTTCGTCCGTAGTTACGCTGTTGATTGTAGGCTCGTAAGTACGCTCAGAGTTTCTGGTTGTAACGTCTGCCGCACGCATACGCAGAACATGAAAAACAGCGTTCTTACGACTCCGGTGAGCGTAAATACACCAGCGGCCGTGGCTCTGGACATGGCCCATTCACCATTTCAAATGACATATAGCTTCATAGGTCCCATCTGCCAGACTCCATCCAACGCGATGCACAACACTGACTACAGGCAAATCAACCCCAGCAACCAGAGACAGTATAATGGAGGTGCCAGCACAGCCTTTATTATATACACAGACTACCAAACACGTGTTTCATTTTCACTGTATGGTCAGAAGAATTCACTGACACACACACACGCACGCACGCACGCACGCACGCACACACACACACAGGTAGCTGTAATGTTTCTGATGAGGTAAAGCGGAGGCATTACCCATAGCAACTGCCTGACCATATGTACACTGTACCAGAGTAAAGCTGGCCATACACTAGGACGATTATCGGTCCCAGCAGGGGGTGAGCCGATAAACGGGATGATTATCTGCTGGGACCGATAATCCTAGCAGAACAGGGGAGGGGGCAGCGCTCTCTGTTGCTGCTGCTTTATATCTGTGTACAAAGCTGCTCTGAAGGTATATTTTACAGCTGTCAGAGCAGCATAGCACATAGATATACAGCAGCGGCTATTGCAGACAGTAATACAGATAAGAATCAGCCGAAGCCGCGCTTCACACAGCGCGTTTTGATCCCTGTCTGTACTACTCCCTGCAATAGCCGTTGCTGTATATTTATGTACTATGCTGCTCTGACAGCTGTAAAGTATACCTTCAAAGCAGCTTTGTACATAGATATAAAGCAGCAGCAATAGGGAGCATTCAGCTTGCTGATTGGCTCCCTTAAAATATCAGGAGCTTTCTCCCGATTTAAATCAAACATGTCAAAAGATCAAATAATCGTACAGAGCGTTTCTGGTGCGTTTATTTGACGTTTCAAAAATTGATCTGTACCATACACTAGAGCAATTATTTTGCCCGATCACCCTATAATTGAGAGATCGGGTCGATAATCGTCTAGTGTATGGCCAGCTTTACAATAGTTAGATTGTGACTGATTGCTATGGACAACACCTGCACTTTTCACAGACGGATTTGGGTGGGAGAATGGTAAGTACACAGGTAGACGTGGCAGCTGGGCATCGAGGAAATGTATGATCAATGGAACAATGTCAGGAAAAAAACAACTTTGATTATCAACATGATGAAAGGGCAATGGAAGGCTGCCACCTACTGGTAAAAACACTACACTGCTGCAGTATTTGCACATGACATATACAGACTGAGGCTTGTGTGATATTATAACGGTGACACTTGTAGGGTTACACAGGCAGATCTGGGACACAGATTGACACCCACTGATAGAGTAAAGGATACAGAGAGTGAGGAGTCAGCACAGCACCTGTTCACAGCTGCACCTGTACAGTTATAAATGCAGTGACAGTGTCATAGGGACAGGCATTCAGTTTTCCCTGCCAGTGCTTTTACATAAAGCCTTATTATAAGTGCATTTCAGCATGTATATTCCCATGTCTGACTCCTAGTAAGAAGCGTGAGCTGCAGTTCGCACCAAGCATTTTTCAAGCTGACATGAAACGAATTTATTATAATATGAGCACCGGAGGCAGCTTGAGGTCAAAACAACAATATTTTTAGAAGTAATTAATGGAAAGAATCCCACTTTCATTTATTATAGATGGTGTTTGTAGATGAAGAAAAATGTTTCTTGGTTATACATATTAATAATTGCCTAAAGCAACAAGTTGGCCATGAAATATTGTGCAGAATACAAGGACGACTGATGGGGAGAGCGACTAACCCTGCAGATTGGGTCAGGTTAGATAGATCCACGTGGTACTATGCTTGTGGGCACAGCGTAGTACCAGATAAAACTGTGGCTCAGTAGCCTGGATGCCTGCATTGTACTTCACAGTAACCAGGGCTGTGTTCTGGCTCAGTGGTCAGGATTCCTCTCTCGCTCCACTAGGACATGTATGTAGTTTGTCTGTTCTCCCCATGCAGGAATTTAGTGGGTAAACTCTTATATGGGGGAGGGGGGGTTGATGTGAATTAGAGTGCATTTTGTAGCAATCTATAAGTAAACATTAAGAGAAGAACCACAACACTGCTGACAAACCTATTTAACCTATTTAAGCATTTCTTATGGCACAATGGGCCTGATCCAGAACAACGCTTCGGAGCGAATTTACGCGTGGCGGAGACGTAAAATCGTCTATTTGTAAGTACTGCGCATGCGCACCATAGAAAATACGCTCAGTAACGTAGCGTAATTGTGAATGTATGGGCCATTCACATGTGTCACGTAAATACTTACGTGTGGGCGTTCCAATTTTATGTGCGTCCAAAATACGTCTGAAATACGTGAAGGAGGCAGGGGGTTGTATTTAAAGTGTACAGTATGGGCGTGCTCAGCTGTGTAAATTCGTCTAGCCCATACGTAGCTGCGTAAACTAGCCCATACGTACATGTGCGGATCACTGCGGTTACGTTGGCAAAAGTTAAGGTAGGGTTTGGAAAGTGTATCTTGACAAAATACGTACGTTCAAGGGGTGTGCCGAGGGGAGTGTAAAGAATTTACGCGCACGAAAATATGCTACAGGAATAAACGTACGGCAAACGTAGTTCTGGATCTACCCCAATGCGTGTAAGGTTTTACCATTGACTCGTGTTATTTTGTATGTTAGAAGGCAACCAAATAAGAGCATAACAAAAATCCAGACAGGCCGGTTCTGTGCCAGATTGGCGAGCTCATCTATCCTTTAATACCATCTCTTTGGTGATGGCCCTCAGACCCGTCTTATGTTGCCAAAAGGACTAATTCAGAGTCTGCTAAAGGAGTAGTAGTTTTCTACTGGACAAGACATGTGAGGGGTGCAGATGAATTGGCCTATTTTAATACAGCTTTTGCATATAGAACCCTTATGCTGAAGAGTTTTGCTGTTCATCTGGACTGAGTTCAGCTTTATGCCCCCTGGTCAGCACTGCAATGCTATGGTTTATGTCCAGTTACATATTTGCTTCTTCTAGTTTTTTTGCTCCTGAATCAATTCCAATATCCCGAATACATAACTTCCCCCCTCCCCTGAGTCTCCTCATCTCCGTGTCTGGTGACAATAGTATCCTTGCTTGTGTAAAGGGATAATAAGAATATAAATACCAGTCCCTCCCAGGAGTTACACATCAGACAGATGTTACCTGTATTATACAAGTCATTACTGGTATCTATCCTGCTCCCTGGAGGCTGATCGGAGAAGTGTCTGTACCAGGGGAGTGACACAGAAATGGCAGACAGGGTCGCATTTCTGATAAGAAGCCAATGTTACGTTTTTATTGGCAGACGTCAAAGTCGCTTATAATTAATCAGAATGCACAATGGCTCCTTCTACAACACCTTCAAAAGGTGCTTACAGCTTAACATCTCAAAACACAGATGTCTTCATTAAACATTATGAGAGTAGCTGCTAAGTGCTAATCGCCATTAACAAGAGTGCTAATTACACCAGAGCACACACTGCCTTGCATGACTCTTACAGAACCTTTCACCTGCACACCGCTGGCAGACTAATGATGCTTTATACAGAACATTCCCTGTTTGATTGCTGATAAGGTGATGGCTGGACACAAATCAAAAACCTAACACCTTCTACAAATCCCATTGCAACAACAACAGCATGGGCCCCCCATGTATTGTGAAACTACAAATCCCAGCATGCTCTGATGGAATAGACATGCTGGGACTTGGCCAGACCTAGGGCATTACCCCATAATAACAAAAACTTTTGTGCATACCTGATACCTCTTTACCAAAGCCTTAGATCACTGCTCCATAATAACATCAGCTGTGTAAACCTATCTGCTGTCACACACCACTTCAAAGGTCTACAGCACTACCCCATAAGAACATCTGTGCCATCCCAAAATGCACCAATACTCCATAACAGCCACTTCTTCTGTGCATGCCTATCTACCCCTATATAGCGCTTCACCAAACATGCCAACACCTATCCCTGGCAACTCACCTACACGCCTCTATACAACAAGCCCCACATGTATTCTGGGAGACAGGCTACTCTCTGTATATGTCTATACATGGGACGTGGGACTTCTCATCCAGAACACAATATGAATGTGCTGTTCCTGTGCCCGCTAGCCACATGGCTAATGAGTGTTGTAATGTACATACATTAAAGACTCAATGTTCTGAGCTAATATCAAACAACAACATCAGCGGCTAATGGAGGATCCAGAGCTAAATGCACAGATGTAATGGCCTCTATCAGTGGCTGCGATTGCTTCTCTCTGTCATTATCCGCACACAGCTGCTGAGAGCGGGAGAATGGGGAATTCAGACATTCCCTCCGGAGCAGATGATCAGCCCCGGGGACAGCGAGCTTTGTCCACCATAGCTCTCACTATGGCAGCAATGATACAGGTGTCTAGTGACTCGTATGGGGCAGATTTAGAGCTGCACTTAGGCCTTTTTTTTAGGTGCAAGTGTAGACCAGAGCAATACCATGGTGCAAGGGGAGGCAGATTTACATTGTGAAACCAGAATTAGAATTAAGAGGAAGTTTTTTAGCTCAGCGCTGTTTTATGGAATAAGCATAAAGCTATGCCGTATTTGATTTCTATGTGTACATGTAATGTATTTTCCCCGCATGCTAAATAATTAAAATGAATTAGTTACCCTCACTTTATACAATGGTATAGCTCAGGGTTGCCGACTCTCCCGGAATGTATCCCGGGAGAGCCAGCAAATCTCCCGCAAGTGACTTGAGGCCCGTGGTTTTACTGAAACCACGGCCTCAAGTCCTGCCCCCCTGCCTAGCAACACTAGTATACTAGTGTTGCTAGGCACAGGAAGGGACTTGATGACGCAATCTGCAGCATCAAGCCCCGTCCCGACCCCTATTTCAACTAAAAACGGGGCAGTATGAGCCAGGGGCGGAGCCTAATGACGCGATTTGCATAATCGCGTCATTAAGCCTCGCCCCTCCATGCGTCGCTAGCTTCTCTCCGGGATCTCCCGGAGAGGAGCTGCCAAAAGTCGCCAACCATGGTATAGCTGAGCTGTACATTTGAACCTGATTTATCCTTACTCCCACACTCTGAATCGCCCCTATATCTGTTTCTTATACACCTTCCCCACCTAATGACCACAACACTATTAGGAATCTTTTTTTAAAGTATCAACTAAATTTAAAATGCAATTAAATAAGTGAAGCAGCAATCGCCCATTTCCTCAATGCTACTAATGGTCTTTATACCGTGCAGAATGCAAGGTAACATATGTTATATATAACACATAGCATAAGATTATGTAGCGAGTAGAGGCACACAACGTACAGCTAACAGGAGGCAGACATACTTGTTTTACCTCCAGATAAAATTTCAATTAATGCTTTGTACAGCAGCAGCTACAGCAATGACATTAATGCGATGTGTAAAAAGTAGTAACCGTGTAATTTATTAGGGATAAAGCCTTGGTATTGCAGACATTCAGACGTCAGATAAGGTCAGCATTATGTTTGTACACATAAATAATGAAGGTAACGCCAGAACACTTAGCAGAGCATGTAGCTATACAAATCCTTATTTGATTTTCTGCAGACACCAATTCCATTTTAATTGACCACTTTAATGTTCTTCCCTTCTTAATCCAATTAGCACCGATCACAACTTGCTTAAATGATTACAGTTTATTGAGTGGTCCTTCATTAAGGGGATTTGGCGATGACCCCTCTCTGAGTTCTGATTTATTAAAAACATTTTAGTGGCTTTAAGTTTATCACCGAACAGCGCTGAACTTTTCAGAAACAACAGCAGCAAGTTCCACACACAACAAATTGTCTTCCAAATAGCTACCGAGAACATCCATCCAAGATGTGAATGTATCGGGAACTGTAAAGCTGGCCATACACTAGAGCGATTATCGTCACAGCGTGAAATTCCTGATAATTCTGCCGATTTTTCCTCTAGCGGCGGGTAGCGACATCGGTGCCATACACTATGCGATAATTCGTCCGATATTTCAAAAGTGTAAAAAAAATGCACGATTTTTCATTGCCTTTGTCGGTGGTGAAGATATCGTTCTTGACCACACACTAGGCGATGATCGCCGCATGTTTTGCAAAAGGGGCCGTGTCAGAGTTTGATTGACAGCAGCAGTAGAGGATTTTAGGCGGATTTCATATGTCTTTAATAGTAAACCATATATATTTCTTGGGTCATTTTCTAGTTATACATGTAGTCTGGGTAATGGTTTTTCATGTTGTTTATTTCATCTGTCTTTAATGGTAATCCATATATATCTTGGGTCGTTTGGTAGTTATACATGTAGTTTGGGTAACGGTAGGCAGACGAACATTCATGCGCAGCTGCACATTGATATATGCCCATAGCTTTCTTTACCAGACATGCAGGTAGTCATTACAAGACGCCATCTTTCATTACGGGTCACGAGAGATAAACAGGAAAAACGATATCTACATCAGCATAGCCACATCCTACAGGGGTGGGGATAAAGTCAGGAAAAATCGGCAGAAAAATGAACGATGATCAGAAATGCCCACACACTGTCCGATATCGCTAGTGATAAATGATCATTTTTATTGCAAACTACCCGATCGGATTATCGGACGGCAGCCATTATTTTTTGATTATCGTCCGTTTCTGACAATAATCGGCACCATACACTACAGCGATAATTCGACCAATCCACGATAATTCGAAGATCGGGACAATAATCGCTCTAGTGTATGGCCAGCTTAAGGTTTTACTCCCCTCAACCCAATAAGAGCAGAGCTATAAATAATATTGTTTGGACAACTGTAGAGTGAATGTAATGTCACTGTGGAGGGAACGCAAACTCTGACAATGTCTCTGGGATTGATCAGTGCTCAGGGAACATGTTATACATGGATAAGAGGGGTCTACATGGATTTATAGAGATACAGATGCTGTGAGATGTGACTCGTGAGCATCACAGCCAATAAGGAGGAGAGGAATGGGAAAGGTCCCCTAACAAGACATCATTACAGTCAACCATATGTCATCAGTGCTATCTCCTCACTGTTTCCAGGTGGGCAAAAGGTGGACAACTCCTGAAGGAAGTGACAGAAGAAACCTACGAAACAGTGGTTGATTATTCTTTCTTCACTGAGCCAGTGTCCTGTGAGGTCACCAATTCCCTGGGCAGCACCAACATCAGCAGGACAGTGGATGTATATTGTAAGACTCTGACTTATATATCTCTATCCCTAACTGACGATACTTTCATTCTTACTGTGATTAGACCTCATTTATCACTCTACCCTCCAATGTCACAATGGGGCCGGATCCAGAACTACGTCTGTCTTCCATAGACAGACGTAATTCAATAAACAGTAGCTACTGCGCATGCGTAGTAGCTATTGTACGTAATCTGCGTATCGTTTCGATACGTAGATTGCGTATATGCGGTATATGCGGTCTAAAATTGCATATACGCAATATATGTATCGAAACATAGAAACATAGAAAGTGAGGGCAGATAAGAGCCACATGGCCCATCTAGTCTGCCCATTTGTTTATTGAAAACTATACTGACCCTAGACCCTATTTACCCTTAATTTGGGTTACAATTTAGGATACCCTTATATTTATCCCAAGCATGTTTAAATTGTTCTACTGTATTGGCCTCAACCACCTCAGATGGGAGAATATTCCATTTATCTATCACCCTTTCAGTGAAGTAATTTTTCCACACATTTCCTCTGAATCTACCACCCTCCAGTTTATATTCATGCCCTCGTGTTCTATTACACCTCTTCCTTTATATAATGTCCCTCCTGTACCTGTCACCCTCCAGTTTATATCCATGCCCTCGTGTTCTATTACACCTTTTCTTTTGAAAAATGCCCCCTCCTCTAGCTGGTCACAACCCTTGATGTATGTGAAAGCTGCTATCATGTCCCCCCTCTCCCTTCTCTGCTCCAAGCTATACATGTTTAGTTCCTCTAGCCTTTCTTGGTATGATTTGTTACAAAGGCCATGCACCATTTTAGTTGCTCTTCTTTGCACAGTCTCTAATGTATATATGTCTTTCTGGAGATATGGCCTCCAGAACTGAACGCAGTATTCTAGGTGAGGACGTACCAATGATTTATAAAGGGGCATCACTACTTCCCTCTTTCTGCTACTAAATCCTCTCCCTATGCAACCCAGCATCTGACTTGCCTTTCTCATTGCTTTGTTACGATACGCGATATGGAAGACGGACGTAGTTCTGGATCTACCCCAATGATTGTAACTGGTACATGCACAGTATATTATTAATAAAAGAAGCAGCGTGTGGGGCATCCAGTATGTTCTGCTACTAGAACGCTGTGAAAGGGACATATAGTTATACATTGTTACAATGACACAGGACAACACCCCAACTAATTGTCTCTGTGACCACACAAGGCGACATTTATTAAACTGATCCCTATGGTAACCAATCAGATTTTATTCCTCATTGCATAGTCCTGAACCACCTGTGGAAGAGTTTCCCTCAATGCCTATCACATGTATAAGCACCATGTTTATCCATTTCCACAGTTGGACCACGTATGACCACGGAACCCGAATCCATCGTAGTGGACCTTGGGTCGGAGGCCACATTTCATTGCGCATGGACTGGAAACCCATCGCTGACCATTGTCTGGATGAAACGTGGCTCTGGTGTGGTAAGCACAGAAGGAATATGTCCGCTGCCTGGCTGTTCCATTTTATTGCGTCCTCATAAATCATATGCATTGACTGGGTGACATAGTGAACTGCGTGCATCTAGCTAACCAGGGCAAAGGGCGTCTGTGCTACGCGATGTCCAGAGTTCTCTCATGTTCACGTCTTGTGATTGTACATTGGTTACATTTCTGTGGATTCACAAAGCAGATGACATTTTGGCATTTTTTTTCTGAGAATAAAATAGCAAAATATGTGGAAATGTTACTGTGCTTGCCAGACATCCAGTCATTTATTAGACTTTACTCAGGACTAAGTGCCAGTATGAGAAGGAGGGCGACATTGTTCCCTAGACTGATCTCTGACCTATTCTGGTGACCTATGGAGTGACAGGAGACAGAGAGGGGGCTTTGTGAACCCATTACACAGAGAATTGAGTCACTATTATGTTGCTGGGGTGGTATCTGTAACCTGTAACCCTCACACTGTCACCTGCATGCAAGGCTTGCACTCTGGAAAGCACTATATAAATACTTGGTGGTATAGATATATATATTGTGATTACCGGTATTTACAGATATTGGAATAATATAATAATGTTTCCCTTTCACTCAGTCTGGTGATCATTTAAGATGCTGGAGTAGATTTACAGATAAGCAAAAGTGAAAATTGTCCATACAAACCAATCAGGTTGTAGACTGTGCTAGATAAATGGTAGCTAGAATTTGATTGGTTGCTTTAGTAAATCTATCGCGCTGGCTCGTGCTGAGACATTTGCATGTTTATACTCCCCATATGTTTTGTGCAAATCACATTCTCGCATTTTCCAATAAATGTATTTCACCAATATATTTCCTTGTCCCAGAAATACACAGAACTCCTATTTTGTAAGTGATTAAAATGAAACAGAGCTAAATAAATAAAAGCAAGCTGACATATGTAAAATGTTTAGGGCTCTATATGCGGTAGTAGATCTAGCTTGTATTTTCACAATGATCTTTTCTGTCTGACAGGTTCTGAGCAATGAGAACTCCCTGACATTAAAAAACGTGCGACAGGAGGATGCTGGGAAATATGTCTGTCGAGCGGTCGTGCCTCGGGTGGGTGCCGGCGAGAGGGAGATCACCCTGACAGTCAATGGTAAGAAGCAGATGTGTAATTACTGCCTGTGTGACGCCAGGCTTCACATAGATCAGGGAAGGTGAGAACTGTGCAGGATGTGTGATGTCACTGCGCTGAAATGATGATAATAGGTTATGACTGTTCCATGACCGGCTATTCACCCAGTCCTGCAATATGATTGCATTATAAAGGCCACTATACATGTACTAATTAGTCACTAAACCGGAACAGAATTATCCTAATATGGCATCTTCTATAGCTAAGAAATATAGACTGTAAAGGGCACCTCCACAACTATATAATCTCCTCTTGCTGCAGTATAAATATAAAACCAGCCTCCTTGCACACGCCCTAGTTTGATAGATCAGGATGGAGCATCCCCGGAGCAGCATGCAGCCAGTGCCTCTCATCTGATCTCACCAAACATGAGCCACTGCTCTCTGTTATCAGTCATTCTAGGTTGTAAAAGCCAATGGTGTTGGGGATGCTGGTCGCAGGAATAAGCATTCCCCACATATCTTTATTCATGGAGAGATAGAGGGTACAAATGGTTGTAATGAATAGCCAGGATCTGCTAGCCAGTTCTCACACTTGGTTGCCTGCTGAAGGTGGTTTTGTTGCATTCCGTATTAAACGTTATTTTCGAAAGATAAACACAATACATCACACCCAAAATATATGACAGGTACTAAGAACTTTATGTCACTTCTGGGAATCATCTCCCACAGCGAGTGGGCATTGTCTGTGTACACTGAATGCCGCGTATATCCGTTTTATGTGTTTATCTTTTACAGTAAAGCAGTGAGGCAGATTTAGCTTTTTAATATTAGAAGTGTTTGTTCCCATTAAAGAGCTGGAATAACAATATCTCTGGCTCCAGTTATAATCATCCCCGCTGAGAGAGAAGGGAATATTCTACGTAACATGATGTAGCATTGGAGCCTCATAGCCCTCTCTTTGGAACAGATGTAGAGTTGACGAGGGCCCCAGCTCAGTGTAAGGGAGAATGAAATATTTCGGCAGTGAAGACGAGTTATAGGAAGGGGGGCTGTACACACCCTGTGCAGTGTTAAACATTGCCAGTGGCTTGGTGACAATTAGTCTGTGTGTTTCTCTGCACATGCTGCGTTTCCCATCTTGCTGGAGGTTGAAATTGCTGTTCTGAAAAGAATGTGCCGGCTCTCGCTCTCTGTCACGTTCAAGTAAAACACGGACGCTCGTCAATCAATCTGTCAGCGCACCGGCCCTAAAACAAGGGCTCTCACAGCATCACCACTATAGGCCCAGAATTGTTCAATATCTGTACATAGCTGGTTAATCATTAACTCTGTGATCTCACTCCACTGAAATATTTGTCTCCAAGTAAATGACATCTATTACGAGGACATGTTTAAAGCAACATTGCAATGGAAGGCTCCTTTTCTATATTTACTGGATTATATTACACAGGAATGGTTAATCAGCTATTTGCCAGGTCTTTGTACCCTTGGGTACATGCACCTCAGTCTCAGTGGGAGGTGTTACTGCTATAGGCCCTCTATTTCCCATAATCTGGGGGGCAGAGAGTGATGGTATGAAGTTTGGGCTTTTAAACACTGATCTGTTCACATAGGGCCTGATTCAGAGATACGATTTCCACGGCACTTAGGAGCGTATATTTAGGATCTTAGAAAAATCGCAAGTGTGAATCGATCGCAAGCACTTAAGATATTAAGTGCTGCGAATCTTTAAGATCTTAAGGATTTGCATGGAAATGGGCGGGGGAGGCAGGGAAATGAGGGAAAGTGGGCGCGGGCTGACACTTGGGATCTTAAATATACGCTACTACGTCACTTAAGATCTCAACTGCCAGCGCAGAGTTAGGGCTAGTCAATGGTGGTCTAACTTTAAGATCCACCGCTGTTTGCAAGGGGAGTGACTCTTTATGCAGTGGGCTGGAACCTGCTAAGATCTTAACCTTAGATGCGTATATTTGCGATCTTTTAGCAATCGCATCTCTGAATCAGCCCCATAGTCCTTGACCAAACCTTCTCTATATCCATAGCCATAACAGAGACACCTGTCAGTTATAGTAACACACAAACATAGAGCTCAGTAAGTAAATGGTCAAAGCACAGGCTTACAGCATTAAAATGTAACTGAAAGCATCTTTGTGTAGTGAAATAGTCTGCACGATTCCCCGTCATTCCGCACGCACCATATACAAATCAATCCTGGTGGAAGTTCCCCCTATAACAGCCGCAGATAAACTGCAAAACGAAAGCCAACCTAATTGACCTTAGGCATTACCAACCCCCTTCAAACGATGCAGAATGTCAGCCTGGCCGGTCGTAACCACTCATTTCCTGGAACACAGTTGGCCCCCTGTCCCTAAATAACACACACACTGAGATAATGCAATAAGGAGACACGCCGATGGCATCACATTGAGCCGGGATGAGGAATGCACCATTTGCCTTTATCTCTCCGTGCCTTGCAAAGTGATACTGTTTTCCTTCTACTCACGCTCCCCTTATCGACAGCAGGAGTTTAATTACAATTAAATAGCTAGCGCAAAACAAAAGCAGCAGTCAGAGAACAACACAAACAGGGAGAGAGGTGGTGTGAAATTCAGAATGAAATCATGCATCGTATAATGAGGCCGCGGGCGTCTGGGGAGCCACTTCTTAAAATGTCACACCCCTGGGCCCTCACTGGTCTATGTATGATCCTGTACATATACACTGCTCCTGTAATTCTCACGCAGCATGCTCTGATCTGCTATGACCTTGTCATGTCCTCTAACACTGTACCTCAAAATGAAATATTGTACAAGATCAAACCGGGTCTGGTCCCCCACTGTAGATCATCACCAAGAGTTATGTGGGTGACAGTTCTCATCTATATCCATTTTATTAGTTGTTCTTTCCTTCATTCCCATCTCATATGGAACATCATTAACTTAAAAACCATATAGAAAACACAGGAAAAAAAAGAAATAGGAGTTCCACTGCTTCCACCCGTCCTGGAACATATTAAGTAGTCACTCTGTGTGCCACAAGCATATCCGTGTGCCACCAGCCACTCCAGCAGACCACCCACCTGCAGTCACCAACAAGGCTCCTCTCCTAAAACAAGCCAGTATTTGTGCACTCTGTCATGCTCAGATGTGCTTTCATATGTCTAGTCTTCGCCCACCAAGGTACATCCCAGTTCCCCCTCTCTTCTCTTTGCACACTTGGTTCACAATCCACTGCTCTTCTGTTAGTAATGGGACACAATTAAAGAATGCAAAAAATCAGTTCATATCCAGCTTTTGTATGTCATTAAGTGGATAATTCTGTATACACCCATCCATAGGATCATTGGACAAGTAAAGCAGCACATGAGCAGTTTTTAGACTATAGCTTTAAACTATTGCTTTCGTTGTCCAAAAATAAAAATTTTATTCCAGAAATTATCCTGAATAAGTTTAGTTCCACTGACTGAGTGATAGATAATGTCACCATTGCCTGTCCCATACAACAGATAAATTCTCATCTCCATCTGTCAGTTCATCAACATATCTCGCCTTCCACTAGACGGATGTAATAGACATTTCAGCATTAAGGTGTAGAAAGGGTTACAGGAGAAGAAAAGCTTTTGTGCTCGGAATAAATCTTCCCGCAGTCTCTGGGACTTTCCTTAATTATTTCCTTACAAAGACACGCTTCCGTGGATGCTCTATAAAATATAGACAGCGGCATAGCTGAAATCTAAATGATTCCCCAAATCTCAGGCCCGGCGTGTTTTTCTCTTTGCCATCCGTCTAGCTGAACGCCAACATGGCCGAGAAGACGTGGGCCCTAACGCAATTGAGGATATACGTGAAATAACAAGAGTGCAGTTTATTCAGTGCATGGACAGATGCCCCCCCCTTTCCCCCAAACAAATGAATGAGCCTGGGGACATGCAGTTCTGCCATCCATGCTATTGTAATTCCGAGAACCGGCACACGACCATATGTTACCCAAGCTCTTCAACTCAGCGTTGTCGAGCTGCAAGGCTGGCAGGAAAGCGCTGCCAACAGATGTGTTGTTAAAAATGCATAGGTGAGCACGATTCCCCACAATGCACTGCAAGAAGAGCAAAGCCACCGGACCAGCAACAGGCTCCAAATGCTTGTGGTTATAAGAAAAAAGTTTCAATAACCCAGTCACAGAGCAATAGACCCGTCTCCTTCACCTGCATACAGTGCACCTCTCCTAGAGAAATAACCGCACCAACCCTCGCATTCATGTCCCCAGTGACGAGGACAGAGTGTTACAAGAGCACGGTTACTGCCATCTCTCTCACATTACGGCTCGGAAAGGTTTTTACTTTTCTAGTTCTCTGCTTGGGGTTAATTACTGTGCAGAACGCATTCATAGCACCTGTCTGCTTTGTTTTACTGTAACAGATATAGAACAGGAGAGGTGACGGGTGGTTTAGAAGAAAAAAAATACTCTAATAAAGGTTTTAATTACAATGACATTCCGCAGCAGTTGTAAATATACTTCTCTCTCTCACCCTCTGACATTACTAGGCAGAGACAACCTCAATCACAGTGGCTGCATATTGCATAATACACAATACCAATGTACCTCAGAGAAAGGGACAGCGACCATTCTACACTTTCCCTGCACAGAGCCCAGTCCCCCAATACAAGTATATGTGCAACTATGTTACTGCACCCCAACCTCGTGTACACAGTCTTGCTGACTTAGCCTCTATGCACAGCCATTGCTGGATGGAGCGGATAACACACATAAGGGATCTATTTATGGATGCTCTTTAAAGCTGGGGATGCCGCCAATAGCAACCAATTTCTAGCTGTAGAGAGAGCAAGACAGACAGGCAGACCCTTGTATAGAATAAGAAAAACATGGTCCTATATGGGCCTGCAGCAGCCTTGCAAGTCAGCCACTTCTTAGCTTGGAAGGAACCTAGAAATTGTGGGCTGTATTCGCAGATCCATTTTTTTTTTAAAGTCCGCAATTATACGCACGCACGTAACAATGAAACACTCACGACACCCCCCTCTCACGGTCATGCAATCCAAGACTTACACCTCCATAGAGCACCTCTAACTTTCCGTGTGTACATACGTGCGTATATGTATCACGATTGTGCGATTCAATCTAACAGAGCCCTCAGAGGCTCATTTAAATGCCTCCCCACCATCTTTCACGTAACTTTTCCAGTATGTATTTCAACCCCGCCCTCCGTACGTATGTCCTCAAGTGCAATTCACATGTCCGTGCCTAAAGCACATACCTGCGTATATTCTACATAACTTACGTAAATAGTTACTCCGCCTGCGCAGTTATACCGTACCTAAAAATACACAACTCCACGTGAAAAGGGATTTGTGAATACGACCCTGTGTCTCTGGTCTAAGCAGCTTAGTAATGAAAGCCTCTCTAGGATAACTTACTGACAATACTACCTTCTGTAGAGGGCAGCTGTTAGCTCTCTGGCCTCTGTCGTGGCTGCCTGTCCTGATCTCATTCACAGTCAGCTCCACAACAGCACAAGACCTTGATGTTTGCTTACATGTAACATGATCCTGAATATCTCTATCACTGCTTTGTGTAAGCGGATAAGATGGTTTTGCTGCTATGCCTGCTACAAAGTGACTTCATGGTAAGTAGGGAGAGCAGTGCAGCACGGGAAGTCCCTGTAATGGCTCCCTACTAGCTAATAAAGCCAAGAGACAGGACTGCTGGCTGTAATAAGATGCATGCGCTGGGCCCTGCTAGGCAGCCGGGATTACATAGTAACCGTCATACAAGAGAGGGACAATAAGATCTTCATTGTGGAACAAGGTGACACTGTAACAAGGAGATAGAAAATCCATAAAGTCTTTATCTGGCGTTTCAGTAAACATTACAGGGATCTGTACAGAAGACAAAGCCAGATCTACCCTACACAGTACTGTCAGCCAGTCAATGACACAGTCTATACATTAATAATACACAGCGTGTGAGACAGAGCATACGGCTGGAGCAAGTGGATATCACAATGTCACAAGGCAATAGTTGTATAATTATTGTTTGTAGAGGCACTTTACTATACAGTGCTGTATAGAGGTCACTAGTCTGTCACCTGATACATTGGTCCATTGAATTCAATTCCATAATCTACTAGTAGTGTCCATCTTAGTAGCCATCCAACCCAACAAGGGGGCTTACACATAGGCACAAGCAATTCAGCGTCCCTTACACCTGAGCACAAAACCTAATGCCTCTGGATGTCTATGTACGTTCTGCACAGAGCATACCAGCATAAAGAAGCCAGGCAGCAGGGTATCTTATACCTACACCATGCTCCAATGCCCCGTATTGCACTGACACAATGGTCTGAAATAGGAGGTTCAGCCCCTGGACTGTACACATGATTTTTGGCTGGTGCACATGTCTGGATGTAAACTGTGCAGACTAACATGTATTTGGCTCTGGATCAAGTGCACTTGCATGAGCACGACCCCACTGTACATTCACTACATGGCTCCACCCCTGCAGAACTCAAGTGGGTGCAGTGAGTTGCATTCTGTGTGTGTGTGCATCATTTCTGATCATATACAGTGCAAAATGACTGTGCAAGCTGGTTACATTCACCTCTGGCTCAGTCTTTGCAGTGTGGGTATATTAAAGCTTCCTAGGGTGCACTGTGCCCCTTAAAATGAGGTATTGTCAACCTGTGGCTCTCCAAGCATGCTCTGAGGACATGGGCTTCACTGACGTCTGGCAAAGCATGCTGGGAGTTTGTTTGACACAGCCTGGCCAGGCCTGATCCATAGGATGTAGACGTTTGCTCTTGTGATAAAATCAATGTTGCCACCAGAAATATAACGTACGGTACCTTGCCCAGAGAGGAGACGGTTACATATGGAACGCCCAGCACTAAATGAAATCTGTATTGAAGGGAAAGTCATGAAGTGTTTGCTCCTTGAATGTCTGGAGGATTCTGCTACAATGCAAAGATAAACCCAGGCTCCACTGAGACACACTCTTCAGTTGTGAGGTGACATAGAGAATTAAAAGAATTAAGATGTATTACATCAATATAATAACAGCCTCCTGTATCTGCACACTACATAAGGATGCTAAAGAGGGACCCCTGAGAATCTGTACACTGCTACAGCCAGAACAATGAGCAATATTCCAGTCACAGTGCAAGTGGCAGCATGGAGTCACAGCTCTCCCTGCTGGATATCTTGGGGTAGTGTTCTCTCTAGGTGTTGCTTCCCATTCTTTTTATCCTGGGGTTTTCTGACTTCACACTTTTAGAGACAGATGCAGCTGGCTGGTGGTTTATTATTTTTATTATTTTCCTCCCCCTGTACCCTCGGGATCTGTAAATTAAATATGCTGCCATTGCGCTGATGATCATATTTTAGCAATGCTAAAAATACTCATTATATCTAAGAGCTGGAAGGAAGAGACACGGTAATATGAGAGGGCTGTAAGATAATGCCAGCTTCTCTCATTTCAATGACAGGGGGCATCTGAATTAAAACTAAAATCCTTCTATCACCTCAAACTCACATGCAATGGATCATAAATGAATTTACAAAACATTGGTATTCATGTGTCTACTCCCCTAGGAGGTTGATTAACTAAAATTAATAAAATGGAAGAGTGAAGATGGCAAGCAATTAGATTGCAACAATAGGTTACCCACTGGAATCTGATTGGTTGCTATAGGTAACGTCTCTACTGTCTGTTTTATAAACTTGAGTGATTCTACCCCTGGGTCAAAGCACAGTTTTGCAGCTCAGACAGTCTTATAGTAAGGCTTGTAGCAAGGCTATAGCGGCTGCATGCATTATCATCATTATTACTTCTTGTGTTGCAGGACCTCCTATCATCTCCAGCACACAGACGCAGCAGGCTCTGCATGGAGAGAAAGGACAGATCAAGTGTTTTATCCGCAGCACCCCTCCCCCGGACAGGATAGTAAGTACACAAGATGCATGGCTATAAACGATTTACTAAAGCTTCCAATAAGGGAGACTATAAATGTTACCCATAGCAACCAGAAGCATTCCAGAGACCAGCGTTTCTACAATATGATTGGAAGTTATGGACAACATAAACTTAGTAAATGTTGCCCCAAGTTTATCTCACAGGGATTGTTCACAGACACCTGTAGGACATAGTATAAAGCCTGTGACACGATTAGAGCCCTACAGGGACACACAGACTACTGGTCAGGAGAAATACACCCGTAACAAAGGTGAAAGAAGCAGGCCCCCCACTGCTCAGCCCGTTCAGCTCACTTCTAAGCCTTAAGCTGGCCATTCACTAGAGCGATTATCGATCCGATCACCCAATTTTCAGGTGACCGGGCAAATAATCGCTGTAGTGTATGGCCAAGACCGATTTTTCAAACGCAAAATAAATGTGTCTTCTAATAAGTTTAATAAATATCGTGAGCAAGCTGAACGGCTCCCAATCCCTGCAATAGACGCTGCTCCTTATCTATACAAAGCTGCTTTGTCATCTTTGCATTATACCTTCAAAGCATAGTACATAGATATGCAGCAGCGGCTATTGCAGGGAGTAGTACAGACAGGGAACAATGGAAGCCACACCGTGTGAAGCGCGGCTTTGGCTGATTCTTGTCTGTATCCGCCCCCCCTTTCTTCTGCTAGGCTTATCGGTCCCAGCAGAGGAGGTGTATGGTGCCGATAACAGGACATTTCCCTTGCTGGGACCGATAATCGTTCTAGTGTATGGCCAGCTTTACTAATAACAATGTATAACTGGAGGGGAGACTATACAATCTTTTATGATGTATCATTTTCAGTACATCTGTCTAGACATTATGAAGATTCCTCACTAGGCAACTCTGTCATTGTATGATATGGTTACTGGGTATATAACAGAATAGATCATACAGGAAAACAGGTCCCTGTGATTGGTCTCTGGAGACCATCAGCAATCAGCTGTGACATTGCAGCTGAGCAGGTAAAGTGAGTGCCACTGCATGGGATTAGCTGATTCCTCAACTGCCATCAGCCTTAACGTCTCAGCTCCTCTGCCTAGTTTTGGGCCTAAAACATGACCAAAACGTCTTATACACTTAAATGCATCCTGGGACTACAGCCCCACTTCCATATAAAAGGGATTGAGATGCGGAACCTCTGATATAATGCTGTATAGTCTGTCAAGGTAAAAGCAGTGCATTGTTGGTCCTAACCAGCAGCAATAGTAAATAACAGCACTGGGTGGTTGTGGATGGACGTTCATGACATCTACTACTTACTGTCCCTATGAATCCCAGGAATCCTGCAGAGTTAATGGCGGAGACACTCAGAAATATAGAGACTGCCGATGAGTCAGCGCCACAGCATCTTATCCACTTTCCAAAGATAAAGCCATGAAACGTTTGATCTCCTCTCTATCAGTTCCAGGCCCTGCACGCTCTCAATAGCACTCAGTGTGATTCCTCCTCCTTCCACAGACATACAAACCAACCACAGGTTCTGACAGCTATGTGCATGGGACACTCATATCCTATCCAGTTAGGACCAGAGGATATAGAGGGGAACCACATTATGTCTACATGATGCAAACTAGCATCCTGCCAGGGCAACTTCACGCCAGCTCAGACTAAGCCAGAACAAAAGGATTTGCAAGCCATGTGATTTATATATTCTGCTGTCTTGCAATAGAGATGTTTGATTTATTCATTGGTAAGCCAGGCTTAGTGTATCTATGGACCCTGCACAGGTCTTACCCCCACACATCTCACCCAGGTCCCTGCATTAGAGGCTGGATCCCTCACACTAGACATTATGGCTCCATCTGTTAAACTGAATGGAGATGGCACGTCCCAGCGACGTCTCAGATTAAGCCTTGTTACAGACGTGACAGGGGGATAGCAGTGCTTGGGGACAGGTACACCTTTGTCAAGTTTATTAATAAGTTCATAATGGGGAAATGCTTCTTCCTTCAGTAACTTTCCATGTTTAACACAATATAAATGAGGTTAAACATTCTCTTATGAGTGCTTAAATGGGAATTCGGCGTTCTGTTTCGGCACTTAAGGTCCTAATTTAAACAATATTAAATTGCTTTCTGATTGGCAGACGCGTAGGACAGAAAACCAATATCTGAGGCTTAGAAAGACTATTTATTTTAGCAAATGCAATGTAGATGAAACGCAGGTCTAAGAGGCTCCCGTGATATTGCTGGATAAGCCAGGAATCCAGTAGAACAACAAGTCACAGCAGAACTTAGGATACCCACCACCTAATATTATCAGGTGTCACATTATTATTGCTTATCAGAGAGAGCAGAACAGTCAGCGTTACTAATAAAAACAATCACAAATAAGAGAGAGTATTTACAAGGCTGACAGAGGGATTGAGAGGGGAAGAAACAACACTGATCCTAGAAGCTTACAATCCTAGAGAGCGCCATACATTGCCATTATAAGTGAGTGTGTCTCTGCTGTGTATCACTGCTTCCTCTCGTCACCCTCAAAACAGGCCTGGTCTTGGAAAGAGAATGTCCTGGAATCGGGGACCTCCGGACGCTACACAGTGGAGACGGTCAGCACAGACGAAGGAGTCATCTCTACTCTTACCATTAGCAACATCGTCAGGGCCGACTTCCAGACCATATACAACTGCACGGCCTGGAACAGCTTTGGGTCCGACACAGAGATCATTCGACTGAAGGAACAAGGTGAGGGGATGTCTCCTGTATACATAGCACAGGCACTGTAGAGAGCTTACCTGTGCCAGAATTTTACACTGTGTATTAGTGAAATTGCACATTTTGTTAAATATTAAGGAAGGGGGATATGACATTGTCTGAGGCTTAACTACCCTTACCAGGGTGTCTAAATACTGGGATCTAAAGTCACCCTCTCTTCCGGATCCTCCCCTGCTGGGGTGCACAACCCCCCCTGGATTCCTCCTGCAGCTGCAGGCAAAGTCAATTTGAATGAGCTGTTCTGTCATTGAAGTAGTACCTCTGTTTCTCAGCCAGCCTCTGCATGAAGGAGTCCCTTTGATAGACCGGGGTATGCATGATAGAAGTCACAGTGCTGTATGCTGGCACAAGCATATTAAAAAATATTTATATCTAATTATCAATAAGGTAAAAGGGGAATCCTATGTCCCTCAATCAGGTCAGGGAAAATAGTTTTAAGCGCACACCTTATTATGGTATAAGCCAGATACAGAGGATTCTGGTCATTCCACCATACTGGGACACAGCAAATACAAGAATGCTGAAGGATATTAAAATAGTGTCTCATAGACCCAAAGTATTTTCATATCCACCATTTTTCAGCTCGTGGTTAGTATAGAAAACGGAGTGTAAATGTGGTTGTATTAAACTGAATGTAAGCGCTTCTGTAGATGTCATGCACAGCTTTTAAATGCTCTAATGGAGCGTCTTTTTCCATGTGCCAAAGTAATTAACATTTAACCTTTTGAATTAGGTTCAGCACTGAAACCGGCGAGAAGTTTTCAGCCGGCAATTTTCTGCTGAGTTTATCAGTGGGGGAAAAATGCTCAGAGCTAAATTCACTAAAAATTTACTTCACCTCTTTTCAACCAGCGTAGAAGAACTATTTATAGGTTTCTAGAAGCATTTAATCACACAGGAAATTCATATTGCACTGGGAAAAATATCTAACAATAGCACAAATGCTGCAGTGTTTTAAACATTTGGTGTTACATTTTAGTACTATGGTTTCATTAAAAAAAAATAACAAATAACCAACATGGACATATTTCTTGTAAGATCAGGTAACACTGGTCACCAGTTTCTCTTCACTGTTTTCCTATCACAGTATCACAGCCAATCACACACACTATCACCTCTCCAGGGTATATTTCACAGTGTCTGAGCTGGAAATATTGTCTACGAAATCCAGTCAGATTCCATATAGAATATGCCAAGCATAAATAATAATACCTGCACTATGACTGGGTACTTGTGAACATCTCCACTTCTCTCCTTTTGAAAATACATTTATCTATTTTGTATATATTTTATTTACCTATATATATATATATATATATATATGTTATACACACCACTCTGTATATAATAAGACACATACATCACGCTCTTTATATCAGAATTGAAGAAGGATTTTACAGTATTTAGAGCTCAGAGATGTGTCTCTAAGCATCTCTGTTCACAACATAATTTGCCTGTGGTTGCTATTGTAGGCATATGGCAATGTGCAGAATTCTCAATCAAAGAAAATAACAAGACTTTAGTCATATAACCTCTGTAGTGTTTTAGGTTATATCTATACACACACAGGATTACTATAGTAGGTAGTAATATAGGACCTGATTCACACTTAAGAATCTTCTTAAAATAAGAACTTAAAGTCACTCCTGGGCTAAACCATGTTAATTGCAGGGGAGTCATATTTCATCTGTTGCAAACAGTACTCGTGTTGAGAGGTGATATTTCCCAGCCCAAGTCTAAATAACAGTGTGATAGTAAAGCTGGTCAGTGTCTGTGTGCAGTAAGCAATTTAAAGATATATCCCTGCATGCAAAGATTACAATTACCTTGACTCCCCCCGAAAACAACATGGTTTTGCCCAGGAGTGAATTTAAGTTCTTATTTTAAGAAGATTCTTAAGTGTGAATCAGGTCCATAATCTGTATGTTTAAGTGTGTGATATAAATATATTGATTGAGTCAAATCCCATATTTCTTTTACTTTTCTGGTACCTATCACTTTCTCCCATATATCACATTCAGATGGTAACTCATAAAGCCTTAGTCAGTTTTTCCCATCTATAGGATTTTATTCAAGTATAAACAGAAGATATTCTATTCACAATTTTGGTCTCATTCTAATACAGATATAGGGCCTGATTCAGAGATGCGATTTTATCGCTACTTAGGTGCGTATATTTAGGATCTTAGGAAATTTGCATCAATGCGCATGCGTAGTAATAGTGCAACGCCGTCTACGTAGAGGTTAGGATCTTAAATTCGCTAAGCGCGGACCTGTGAATCGATCCCAAGCACTTAAGATCTTAAGTGCTGCGGAAGTTTAAGATCTGAAGGATTTGCATG
>WWET01001609.1:223252-234116 GCA_011038615.1 Limnodynastes dumerilii
CAAATGACAGCGCAGAGTTAGGGCTAGTCAATGGTGGTCTAACTTTAAGATCCGCCGCTGTTTGCAAGGGGAGTGACTGTTTATGCAGTGGCTGTAACCTGCTAAGATCTGAACTTAGTTGCGTATATTTGCGATCTTTTCGCAGTCGCATCTCTGAATCACCCCCATTGTGTACACACACACACACACCGGTTCACATCTTAATCCTGTAAAAGGACATGTAAAATACATAGTAAGCACTTCCATTGCTTTGTTTCTCTCATCACATTCCTGGCTTTCGTGGTGCTGCTCCCCAGATGGTTTGATGCTGCAATGTCACGTCCTTTATATTGCCCTGGACCAGCAATGTCTTCATCAATACAGATTCCTCACACACGGAAGGGAAATGAGGCCAATTTGTTAGGAAAGTTTAGTGTGCGGATGTTTGACTTGTATAATGCTTCACTGCCAGAGGGGGCCGCTAACATATTAAACGTACAACAGTTTATCAAGGCAACATCATTACATTGTCTGTAAGGTTATTATAGCTGGCTAACGTAGTATAAGAACCGAGCTGCCTTCAAGGTGAAAGCAGACACCAGACATTAATGTAATATTGGTGTTGTGTTGTTCAGATAGGAAGAAAATACACAAGTGGTCTGAGATTATTCACCCGGACACTTGAATCTCTTGGATTATATGTAGTTATACGATCATGCTGCACAAAACACAACGTCCTCAAATCAATGTATAGGCCAACCAATGGGTGCATGCAAGAGCAGAGACATACCCCGCAATGCTTATCTGTCTGCCAACTGCTATTGATGGCTATCGGTTATAACTTTAAGCAAGGACGGGTCATATATCCTGTGTTTTTTATGTTGATCGCCAACTCCCCCAGAGGCCCCCATACACCAGCCATATAGACCTACACCTCCTGGCAAGACATGCTTCCAAACAGTGCTACACAGAACAGTGTATAGGCCCATAAAACATGTATGTGAGGCCGGCGTATTGGATTATAGCCTCGCTGAGACACCTCACCCCCAGGCTTGAACTTGGCAAGAAGTTTATAAGGCTGGGACAACATTAAGAGCTGGAATAGGTCTAATTATCTTTTATCTGTCACTCTCAGAGACGCGATACGGGGTAGGCCTAAAATAGTTGTAAGCTCTAGTTAAAGGCCATTCCTCTAGCCCCCTGCCTGGCCTGCTCTATCCCATCCCATCCCTTCCCAAGCTGCATTGTGTACATCTGCAGTGGGAATCAAACAGACTGGCAGAGACATGGCCAGTTACAGGAAAGTGAGGAGGTATGGGCACAAGCATCCCGATATCACGCAGTGCCTGCCTTATTCCCCTAGGGGACGTGTCACACTCTAAGGGGTTAAAGATGTGTGGCTCTTGGACAGCCTCCAAGCCAGCTCAGATGTTATTAAGCGCTGGGGCAGGCAGGTGGAGAGCTCTCATTAAACTCTGATTTATAAGCACCGCTGTCATGTAGATTGAATCGGAACTAAATGAACTGCTCAGAATCGGCCTTGGGCACCTTCCAGCCTAAGCAGAGACTGTGTCCGCTCGGTCACATAGTGTCACTAGGATTGCAGAGGATTTACATATAGACATAAGCAGCAGGTGACTGGGAGAGACGTGACCACTGCATCTAGTGCTGTAAAATGAATTTATAGCAATGGCTGAACAATATAGAAAATGCAGAGATCACACACACACACACACCAGGCGGGTTGTAATGTGATAGTAGTGCCTGTAACGGGATAGCCACTTCATGGTGGGTGTATGGCCAGAGTGACTCTGTGACATCAGGTGACAGGGAGTACGGCAGAGTGGGTGTAAAGAGATCGGTAGGATCATAGCTGCCAACTCTCTGAGTATCAGGGAGACTTCCTGAAGAGGGTGTGAACTCCCTGACTCCCTGAACTGTGTGGCAATCTCCCTTATGCCGAGTCAGGTCCACAAGTCATTTCGGTATAAGGACAGAATTTAGAAATTCCCAGCAATAATGCCTATGGAGTGTGATGTAATCAAAGATTCGCCATTATCTAGGACAGTGCTCCTCAACCTTTTCTCACCCTCGGCACACCTAAGCCCTTCCCAGAATTCCGCGGCACACCTAAGCCCTTCCCAGAATTCTGCGGCACACCTAAGCCCTTCCCAGAATTCTGCGGCACACCTAAGCCCTTCCCAGAATTCTGCGGCACACCTAAGCCCTTCCCAGAATTCTGCGGCACACCTAAGCCCTTCCCAGAATTCTGCGGCACACCTAAGCCCTTCCCAGAATTCTGCGGCACACCTAAGCCCTTCCCAGAATTCTGCGGCACACCTAAGCCCTTCCCAGAATTCTGCGGCACACCTAAGCCCTTCCCAGAATTCTGCGGCACACCTAAGCCCTTCCCAGAATTCTGCGGCACACCTAAGCCCTTCCCAGAATTCTGCGGCACACCTAAGCCCTTCCCAGAATTCTGCGGCACACCTAAGCCCTTCCCAGAATTCTGCGGCACACCTAAGCCCTTCCCAGAATTCTGCGGCACACCTAAGCCCTTCCCAGAATTCTGCGGCACACCTAAGCCCTTCCCAGAATTCTGCGGCACACCTAAGCCCTTCCCAGAATTCTGCGGCACACCTAAGCCCTTCCCAGCATTATGTGTCTGCAGCCTCCCTAATAGCCCCCATCATGTGTCTGCAGCCTCCCTAGTAGTTCCCATTCATGTGTCTGCAGCCTCCCCAGTAGCCCCCATCATGTGTCTCAAGCCTCCCTAGTAGTTCCCATTCATGTGTCTGTAGCCTCCACAGTAGCCCCTTTCATGTGTCTCCAGCCTCACTAGTAGTTCCCATTCATGTGTCTGCAGCCTCCCCAGTATAACCAATCGTGTGTCTTTAGCTCTCCAGTATTCCACATTCATGTATCTGCAAGGTCTTCCAGTGCTTTTTCTCCTGTTGGAAGCATTGCATCGTGGCACACTTGGGACCATCTCGTGGCACACTGGTTGGGGATAACTGATCTAGGACTTCATGAATTCAATAATGGAGACAAAAATGGGGAAGTCTTATGGATGGTGCTTTGTGTATTCTATTTTAATAAGAGCATCTACAATAGTTATGATAAGATCTGGTGGCTATTTCATGTGATGAGATGTCTGTCATGTGAGCCCCCCACACAGACTGACTCTTGCCCCCCTCTGGTGATTGGAATGTGTGTGTCTGGGTATGCGCACATGAAGCACTGTGTACTTATCTCTCACACGCTCTTTATAGAGCTCTACAATGTGGAGATGCCCTTGAAACAGCTGAAAGACATGTAAAATAGGGACTCTGCCGGTTAACAGTTTCCTTCTCGGTTGTAAAAACTAATAAAGGGGTGGCTGTTCTCCTAATCTAGACCCGAACGGCAGCAGCGCGAGAGGACATCTGTCACACAAGACAGAAATTGAAAAAAATGACACAAATTAAATATGTCTTCCCCTGTCTGCCACAGCCCGATACGGTTTCCGTAGTCAGAGGCATCGAGATGCTGTCACACAAAGTGACGGGATTAAGTCAAATTGTAGAATTTTATTTATTTATTTTATTCCGGAGGACTGTCAAGTGTTGGCGAGATGGAATAACGTCTCGCATTAAAAGTCTGTGGAGTCATCAAGAGGGTCTGGGAATAAAGATGGTTTACGTGTCTGCAGATCTTCAGAGCCCGTTCTGGTCATTTAGGACGGAGATTCATCAGCAGTTTCATAGCGTTTGGGCTTGTCCCAAATGGATTCTCGCTCTTTGCCTTGAGACTGAATCTATTAAAATGTCATCTTTATCCCAAAACCCCTAAATCTCCACGTTCTGGATGCTCGAACCTAAATAGTTTTGATTGAGTGTCACTTTTTATTAAGTAGATTATATATTTCCAAGGCACGAGAAGTAGGAAATTGTGGGCAACCTTTAATCAAAAGGAATGGGCTTAAAATTACAGCCAGCGTGTTGGTGGTTTGCAGCCAGACCCCTGTCTGTCATTGACAAGAGCCTCTCCTATAAATCTGTGTAGTAGCATGCCAAACCTTCTGCCTTGCAAGGCCACAGACACCTGTTTTATCTTTAAACAGGTCGGAACATGCAGTCAGGACCGAGCATGGAACCAGGTATGAATGCATGACGTCCAGGTGACTAGACCTTGTCATGTGTGTGTCCCCACCCCGATGAATGAGCAAGATGGTGCCTCCTCCTCTCAGACACCAGAAGACTGAACCTCGAGCACGCTTCCTAAACGTGTCACTAGCACCACACATGTTGTGCACATTACAAGTGTCTATACACATCCAGGTAAAGTGGGGGAACGAGTGGCTGCTGTGAGGAATCGTCTTCCTTGCAGTAGCTGTGGGTTCAGGGTAAGTGGTCTCTCCCTGTTTCTAGAGAGCTGCAGTTCCCTATATTTACCCAACCGCAGCTGCTATTCACGTCACCAAACCCCAAGAATGCATGTAGCCCCTATATGCCGGCCAGCATGATTTTACACTGGAATTAACGCTAAATCTGCCATGTTTAATATATTTTTGTTTTAAAAACTGATGTGTACACAAACTTATATAGAGGGTCAGCAATAGTACCTTCCTATCTGCACCCGTGGGTTCAAGGACCCAACAGCACAGAATCTATAGACTTAGTCAGTCGCTCTAAAGCTATTAGTCTTCCCCAGGCAAAGCTACTATATGCTCTCAGTATCCAGTTCTGTTCCATTAAACACCAGCCAACAATACATACTAACATGCACTCCAGGGAGAGCAGCAATTGGCTATACCAACCCCACATTCTATCCCAAATGACTATATAGAAAAACACTATCCATGACTAAGTAAACATTGTGCCCAAGACCAAAATATGTGTTGCAAAGAATGATACAGGGAAATGCAAAGACAGCATCTAGGTGGGAACAGGAAGTGTAGCATCATTAAAGCTATGCCTATGACCATGTCTAATTACCGTGCAGAAAAATGAGGACCAGAAAGGTTTGCAGAGAATGGTTTTTACTCCACTGTGTACTGTGACCAGCAGCGATACAGAAACTGTAAGGAGGTTGCTCTATCCATAACTCATCTGGAGGTATTAGAGGCATGAAGCCATGCACCGCAGAGACATTTACACTCCTGACGTTTAAAACATTTGCTGAACAATGACTTTGAAATGTGTGACTGTCATTACTCTGCTGTGCACTATATGCCATAGGCCTGGTTCTTCACGTCTGCGTATCAGTGTGTTGTGCAGCCATGTACAGGGACGTTCTTTCTGCTTGTGCAGAATATTGTGAGGCTGAAAATAGCTGTGTACTAGCTCCAGGGGACCTGTTTGTTTGACTTTTAGTATAACTGAAATAGGTTTTGAGCATTAAATAGATCAATTTCTAACAGACGTAGACTGAACTATTGTTCACCAATGTTTATATTGTTGCCACATGTTTTCCTCATTTTACTGTAAACCTTTTATTAAAATATTTAGGGATAAATAGCTGCGGTTATAACAAAAACATGCTACATTTTACACAAGAGATCAGGCGATTGTCGCTCTAGTGTGTGGCATGGAATCAGCCCTATGTATCTAACACCCTGTGTGGCACACACCTGCTCAGTCCTCAGGCAGTGGCGTCTATACCGGCTGTATTGCAGTTCTGCTGTCTTTAAAGTTGCAATTAAAGCCAAGAAGAGAGGTAGCGTACAATAGAGTGGCACAGGGAAACCTGCATGATCCACTGAGGTTTCCCACAATTACGGAATGAACATTTCATGACATGAAGTTCCCTGGTAGAGTTAGGTCAAATTGCTGGTGCATGATTGTAAGCTATCGCATTAGCACAGTGTGGGTGAATTGTATACAAGGGAGAGGAAGAAAGAGTGTTTGATGGATAGAACAATAACAACAGGGACTGCAGAGATTTGCAGAGATTGTCATTTGAAATGTGAAGTTTATGAAGTCAGTGATAACATTAGATAATAGAGCGGTGGACAAGCTTTAATACACACTTGCCAGTCACTGCTTTAATATGCTCCACAAGGTCCTCGCGGTATTATAGAGAAGGATGAACAAGGCAGGCTCGGATTATAATTACCTGTACTATTACAAAGCAGCTTCAAGTTAAAATGAAACATCCGCTGCCCCCCCCCCCCCTTACAACATCAAACCCCCCCCCCCATTCAAACTATAAATCCCTGTCCCCTGAGGTGCTACAAAGTTTTACAAATGTGTAACGCTTGTTCCCGATTCAGCGTTACCACCACAATCATTAAAACCACACAGGCGGCACCCTCGCACAGCACATCAGATAACAGGTGTGTGTGTATTTGATTGTTACTTGGGAGGATACCAGGTACAGGTAATGACTATAGGACTGACACAGCAAAGACTCACTATAGAGACACAGCGATACAGAGACCTAGAGGTTGTGCAGTGTCCTGAAGTTACAGAGATTCTTAGTCCCTCTTCTCCTATCACAGTCAACGGAAAAATATGCATTTGTGGTTGTTTTGTTATTTTTTGTTTTGGGTGTTTTTTTTTAACAAAGTACAATATAAATCATGCTCTAAAAATATACCCCTGTATGAAAATGTATATTGTGCCACCAGGTCATATGCCACATCCTTAGCCACTAGGTCATATGAAGCCACACAGCTGTGCCACCAGGTCATAGGTTGGGACACATGAGCACCTGGGAGCCCCAGTTTTGGCAGCACCGCTCATAATGATAATAATAATGATAATAGTAATATTGTTGGGGATATGGAGATACCCAGCGCTGCTCATGAATTCCTGTGATCCTGTGTGATGATGTACGGACCTGTTATATGTGTGCCTGTCTCTGTGTGCTCTCTTTTCTAGCTGCCATGTTGCACAGGAGAGCTGGGTGTACAGTGTATTGGAAGCGTCTTGCTTGTTATCTGTTAGATGTTGCAGAATATATTGTGGGATAGATGGAGTCCTCGGGACGTTTGTGTAAGTCGTGTCTCCTCTTCTCCCGCAGAATCTGTCCCTGTCACAGTGATCATTGGTGTCGCGGTGGGAGCAGGCGTTGCTTTCCTGGTCCTTATGGCCACAATTGTAGCATTCTGCTGTGCCCGCAATCAGAGAAGTAAGTATTGGCTGTTTATAGATTATATAACCATAGTAACATAGTAAAAGTTGCATGAAGGCATGGGAGTTTGTTTACCTGATTTACACAAACAAAGATCATATTAGGACAATAATGAATTAAACTTTTGTATTTGCTGTCAGATCTGAAAGGCGTCGTGTCTGCCAAAAACGACATCCGTGTGGAGATTGTACACAAGGAACCAACCGCCGGGAGAGAGACAGAGGAGCACTCAAGCATCAAACAGCTCATGGTAGGGGTCATATCATACATGTAATAATGCACCAGCATGCAACTTGTACATCACATGCACTGAGATACCATCATTACAACGATATTTACATACGTCTGCACCCAGGCAATAGAATGAATTATTAATGCTATTCCTACGAGGCCCAGAAGCTGTTTTATATTAGGATGGGAAGGGAGGGGAGACGACAAATCTGTGGGCGAGTCTTTGGAGGAACAGCGTCCAATGCTCCTGGCTTTTAGTGGGAGAGAAAGGTCAGACGTGTATCACTGTTGTGCAGTGTGAGGATGGATTGACAATGTATAATGCTGGGAAGCTACACACACAGCCACAGCAATCCTGCATGGACCTGGGGTCTGCTCAGGGGTCATCAGCACGTGCCATATATATATATATATATATATATATACACACACATGGCAGTGATGGGAGCTGGTTTATACCAGTACCTTAAACTCACTTAGGCTGGCAGCCAATAGAAGCTAAAATGTTTTCTCTTCCGCCTCAACAAAAACAATTATATTACTATAATCCAAAATACAAATGTCATCTTATGTAAAGAACAGTCACCCATTCACCAGTCACACTTCACAACAAGAACCTATTTGGCTGAGCTGAGGAAGGATACGGCCAGCCTATTGCACGTTATAGCGTGCCGATGCTGCTCTCTCTAATGCGGGCGGCATACGTAATATGTAATAAAATGACTGGCCGCACAGGGAGGTCTACAGGATTACACCGGTGTATTTCAGGATAAAGCATACAGTATATTCCGTTCTGGAACCCCGTGATTCTGTCTACTAAATCCCTCCTTAGTGTGACTGAAGACTAGAGAAGTTTCCGAATGAGAAAATAAGTGATATATAGAAGAGCTAAGACGTTTAGGGGATAGTACTATCAGTACATTAAGCTTTCTTTACCAACGTTACTGAATCCGCAGCTAGCTGGCGAGATATTAAAAACTACAGTTGTATTAGTGTAGACAGACTGGTCATTGCACCTGCATTATAATCATTCTCAGTTTGGAAAGGAGGCCAAACACACACTGGATTTTCACTATAGAGATGAAGTCGCCCAGAAGGACGTACTATTAATACATATTTGGGTATCTTCACTGGCATCACATATCATAAAGCTTTTACTCACTCTGGCACAGATCCAGACCTGATAACAGCAGGTCACTTAGTGCATATGTGCCCTCCAGATGTTACACTAGGGTTATGATCGTAACCCTGGCGTACAAACAGTTGTATGGAACTTTCTTCTGTATGAGCCCATTTAATAGGAAATGGCCTGTGCCTCTCCTACGCCCGCTAAAGCTGGCAGGGGAAAGCATGCAAAGTGTACAGTGTGGGAGGGGGCAATTCTACGGACCGCTGATCCGCACTACTGAGTTAATGCAGGCGTATGGCAGCGTAAGCCGCAATAAACCCGCAAGAGAGTGGGGAGTGACAGCGGGCATGCACTCTCCTCTCCTCTCCTCTCTGTCTCTCTCTGACGTACAGACCCCTGCATGTACGGAAGATGTGCCGGGGTCTGGATCCGATCCCCAATCTCTAAATCCATCCATTTCTGAGAACACAGGAATTATCCAGCTCTTACACCCAGTATTTTTTACTTAATTTAAGGCTAAACAAGCTCTGCAACAGACAAGTTACTTTGCACAAATGCACCAGGTGATGGCATCCAATCAAGGGATTATTATGGAAACAGATGTATGATGAGAACAAATCACCTGCATGATAAGAAAATCACTGTAACAAGCTGTGATATACAGGCTTCTGCCTATGCCAGGCATGATAGCACACTATGATAACAATAAGCTAATGTGAACGGACATTCACACCAATGCCAGCACAGACCACTGTGTCCACATGTCACATTCTGAGCCTTAGCCCGGCCCTGTGCAGTCATCTCGGTTGAGGTCAGTTGACGTTTAAGTGAAATACTCCTGCACCTTATGTGAAGCGCTGGCTACATGAGAGGTCAAAGAGGAGGCAAAGCCAGTTGTTCAGTCAGACTATTGTATACAATGGGGGCCTTGCAATTCCTGTACCTGTGTGAACACAAATTTGCTTTCTTCATTGACTGTTCAAGTAAATAGCAATATTTCTAATAACTAACCAGTCACCACAATCCATACGGCACACACAGATTATACACTTGGATTAGACGAAAAGCAACCAGGCTCCATTAATGTAAGTGGACGTGTTGCCATAGCAATATGTACCTAGCATATTCCAGAGCAGGGCAAGCAACCTTTACCACTACTAGTATTGTGAAACTACAGATCACAGCATGCTCCAGACACAGCCAATACACTGCAGAGAACGATGGCACTTCTGCTGCAGGTCCTAGAGAACGGAGTCGGTGCCCGCTGAGAAAATGCCCCCCCCTCTGTCTACATGCTCCTCAGCTGAAGTAATGTGGACAGTAAGGGAATACACTGTAATCCCCTGAATGAAGAGAAGTGCTCACATCTTGAAGTTTTAGAAAATGTTTTGGGCTTATAAATGACTTCCTCCCAAGAACAGAAACACAGGAAATTAAAGTCTCGTCTTCTTGTTCATCACTTTTCATTAAATCAAAGCAAACATTTATCTTGCAGGTTTTATAAAGAGATATGACAGATCGCTCTATAACAGGATGCGAATCACTGCAGACACTTATCACTGAACGCCAGTCACAGCAATACAAATGTGTATTTAAACACTGGCCACGCCATACTAGAGGCAGTCTATGTACACATACCCCCTGATAAACTCCTCATTACAGCATATTAATTAGGCCTTGTGTTTCATAAATCTGCCTTGTAAAAAAAAGTGTGTGAGGGAAGCACTTTAATCCAACCTGATTTATCCCTCCACCTAATGCATAAATGTGATTTAAACTTACAATAGCCTCTGATAAATGCTTCCCTCCCATGAAAAGATGGCTCTTTATAGCGTTTATAGAGATGAAATTAAAGAGAGGCCGCTCAGAAAAAGCCTGATGATATGTAATTCCGCTCCACGATAATCAATGGCAATCACCCCACAACGACATAGCATAATCAGAACAGCAACAACCACTGCGTAATATAGTGCACTTTCACATAATTAACTAATAATATAGTGTACAGAAGCATTTACAGATTACTGCATAATTAAGTATACAAATCACTGTGCACAAGCAAGACATTGCTAAAGCAGAAAAACAAAATAATAAAAAAAATACTACTGTTATAAAGATGCTCTTGTTATACCAGAGTGGAGGCATTTGTACTGGAATAGACTTGTTATACAATCCGTACCATTAATGGTATTACAAATGAGATATATGCAGAGTGATGGGGGAGCAGAGATAGGGACCTGCAGAGTGGCGAGGGAGCAGAGATAGGGACCTGCAGAGTGATGGGGGAGCAGAGAAAGGGACCTGCAGAGTGGCGGGGGGGAGCAGAGGTAGGGACCTGCAGAGTGATGGGGGAGCAGAGATAGGGACCTGCAGAGTGGCGAGGGAGCAGAGATAGGGACCTGCAGAGTG
>WWET01001609.1:245692-257227 GCA_011038615.1 Limnodynastes dumerilii
GGGGATATACATCCAGCATATGTTACCTGGGGGATATACATCCAGCATATGTTACCTGGGGGATATACATCCAGCATATGTTACCTGGGGGATATACAATCCAGCATATGTTACCTGGGGATATACATCCAGCATATGTTACCTGGGGGATATACATCCAGCATATGTTACCTGGGGATATACATCCAGCATATGTTACCTGGGGGATATAACATCCAGCATATGTTACCTGGGGGATATAACATCCAGCATATGCTACCTGAGGGATATAACATCCAGCATATGTTACCTGGGGATATACATCCAGCATATGTTACCTGGGGGATATAACATCCAGCATATGTTACCTGGGGATATACATCCAGCATATGTTACCTGGGGGATATACATCCAGCATATGTTACCTGGGGGTATACATCCAGCATATGTTACCTGGGGGATATAACATCCAGCATATGTTACCTGGGGATATACATCCAGCATATGTTACCTGGGGGATATAACATCCAGCATATGTTACCGGGGGATATACATCCAGCATATGTTACCTGGGGGATATACATCCAGCATATGTTACCTGGGGGATATACATCCAGCATATGCTACCTGGGGGATATAACATCCAGCATTCTGATGGGAGAGACAGGGGCCCCCAGTTGGTATGGCATCTTACAGTAATTGGGCAATGCGTAATGTTATGGGGCTGGTAAGATTATTTATGGGCATATAAGTAAGCTTGTAGCTTTATAGACAGTGGCAGAGGTGTGTGCAGTCCGCGTGCGGTACATGTCATTAGAAGTTTGGTCCAAGCTGCATGCAATCCATTGGCACACACATAATGGAAATCAAGTGCGGCCACAAATAAGCCAAGCTCATGCAGCTATGTGACCACGGGAATGTAGTAACTGTATGGGAAGACACAGGTTATGAACAGTGTGAGCTTAGATATGACCTGTAGCAGAGGGATATTGCTCTTATGTCTACGTTCAGACCTGGAGGAAGTGCCCGTGCTTTGGCGCACATTGCTGTACATTGAGCCCGTGCTTCCTCCTCTTCCCTCGCACAACACAGGCTTCAGAGCACAAGCTGATATGGCTTTGGGTCTGAATGGGGAACAATTGCGTGCTGAGATACGCCATGTGACCTGACGTACGGACACCTCTGGATCAGGTATACAGGGTCTTTTAACCTTTTATTTATCCCAAATAAAACTTAAAACTAATCAAAAGCAAAAACTATACTTCAGATATTCCTATACACTTATCACATGTAGATGTTTGTTATAACTTAAATTCCTTCCTACCCCGAGTGCCAAGGTCACACATCCAGTGTCCAATACAGCATCCAGAATCAGGTGCTGTATCGGACAGTAACCAATGCCATTACCAACATCTGTGGCTACCAAGATTGTCCCCCAAATCACTGGTTTTAGGGCCCATCTAATGTGTGTCATCATGTTAAAAGAAAAGCCTAACACATCGCTCTTGTTCTACAGATTGACAGAGGAGACTTTCAACAGGACTCTGTTCTCAAGCAATTAGAAGTTTTAAAGGAGGAGGAAAAGGAATTCCAAAAGGTATTATTATTTTATGTCAGAGCATGCAAACTGGTCATTCCTTGCTATGTATCAGTGGCATATATTGCATTTATAACTGGGACCAAACTGTGGAACTCATATGAAGGACCTCTGGGGGCTATGCCATTTATCCAAACCCTCCCCGAGTCCTTGAACTGGGTACAACATGGTCCTCACAATCACTCATGGGGCACGAGGGCAATTAAAGGGTATGTGTGCAGCCAGCACCATTGATCAGCAACTCTGAGCACAGTCCACGTCCGCCAGGCGTAATGGTTGCTGCACAGTAGTTATGTTTAGAAATGGATCTATCCTCTTAGGAGAGAAATGACAAAGCCAGTGCATGTCAGGAAAAGTAAATGGAAAAACAATTTAACCGCCTTTGCAGCTTAATAATAACGTTACCAACCTTGACCACAGAAAATGAGGCTACACTTTGTCTCCAATCCAATTGACATAAAGATAGAGACCCGATTCGCAGCTGAGCCTCCTGGCTGACCTCCACGTAATAACATCTGCTGCTACTCCAATTCCAGCAGCCACGGATCACTGGCCCTGAGCTTTACTGGCCAATTAAGAGAACACACTGATAAATCAGGACAGGGTCCCGCAGATGTCTTTTTCCCGTTCTACGCACGCACATGGTATTAGGATATGAAATAACTAAACTGTGTTCAGCAAACATACCTGAATCAACAAGCAGCGTTACCATCTACCGAGTCTTTACCTGACAACACTCCCCCTTCACTGTGTGCCCCACTCCTCTAGATTGTTCACCTCTTCCTATATATACGTATGATACCAGCTTAATATTTTCCATCCTCCTGGGTATTGGCAAAGGCTACACAAAGAAAAAAACAGTAGACACAAAAATAAAACTATATGGAGGAGATTGGTAGACAGCAGAATGCAATATATCATAAGTCGCCTGGTGAAAAACAATCCCCCTGGGAGAGACAGGGAGGTGCGAGGGGTCAAAGACATGGGTTAAAAGCCAATAAAGCTTACACTTATATCAGCATTTCAGGCAGGTAGCAAGAGGTCATAACACCAGTCAGATGATAACCCTTGCATTGGCATTCAGGGAAAGAACAGGATGTCCTGGGTGCCATAATATTTCCGGAGAGCCACTGTGAAACGGCGCACAGTACTTTTTTTTTTATTACCAAAGTAAAAGTTGGCAAAACATCTTCTCCCCTACACGGATGTGATTGAGTATCAAGGCCGCCCCTCCCCCTCTGCTCGCACAGAAACAATTTCAGTCTGTTATTAGCCTTTTAAGTCAGATTTATTTACATACAGATGAAGGAATGTGTTTAAAGGATAATTAATCTTCTCCCAAAAAAAAGTTAGTGTCATATTTAATCAAAGCGGTTTCCATAGCAACATGGGCAGACTGCGTCTCTTGGGAGATAGGCCTACACACGCTTTCAAAGCCTATTGTGTCTCTGCGTTTTCAGGATTCCTCAATCTTTATGATAATTAAACACAGAGAATGTAAAAGGTCCCAGTTATCCTGGATTGTGAGCGGAAACGCTGTTCCCATGATACAGGGTTATTCCTGGTTATTCCTGGCTCCAGAGAGCCAGGCGGTGATTTCACAAAGAAAAGCCAGGGAAACTTTACTGCCAGACAATGGTGGAGTTTCAGCATAGCCACTATCTCCTCCAAAGCTGATATTTTGGGGGGAAGGGGGAATCACTGGTCATGCGTTTGTCGGAATAGGTTCTGTCCGCATGGGTGTACACGATCAGCAGAGTAGGGGTGTGACTGGTTATGCTGGATGCGGAAGGTTTGATACCAAAATCTGCAACAGAGACTAAACATCCAGATTTTGCCCTTAGCTCTGCAGTTAATCACAGTGGCTCAGGCAGTTATCCCATTATAATGTATGCCACTTCCCATGATCCTTTATGATGAAATAGCCAAATTAGGATCCCGAACTTTGTCTTACGCTGTTACCATGGCCACCACAGTTGCATGGAAAAGCATGGAGGAACAGGCCACATGCCTGGTGAGCTGGTGTGGTGTAAGTAATCCTCCTCCTGCCTTTACATACTGAGATGTGTAGTGTGTAATTAGTAGAGTACTAAATGTATTAATAATAATAAATTATATCTGGTCTCTTTCAGGATCCCACCAATGGCTACTACAGCGTGAACACATTCAAGGACCATCACTCAACCCCAACCATCTCCTTGTCAAACTGCCAACCGGACATCCGACCGGCCAACAAGCAGCGTGTCCCAACAGGCATGTCCTTTACCAACATCTACAGCACCCTGAGCGGCCAGAACCGCTTGTACGATTACAGCCAGCGCTTCGTTCTGGGCATGGGGAGCAGCTCCATCGAGCTGTGTGAGCGCGAGTTCCAGCGGGGCTCAATGAGCGACAGCAGCTCGTTCCTGGACACTCAGTGCGACAGCAGCGTCAGCAGCAGTGGGAAGCAAGACGGCTACGTCCAGTTTGATAAGTCCAGCAAAGCTTCAGCCTCCTCTTCCCACTTTTCCCAATCCTCCTCCCAAAACTCTGACCCAAGCCGGCCCCTTCAGAGGAGGATGCAGACGCACGTGTGACACTCAGGAATACAGAGTAGCGGAGATGGGGGGCCTTTGGTTAAGGTCTATGGCAAGGACTTCAGAGACGTTGAAGCCTGGAACAGGAGGGGAGCCTCTCTCTCTCTGACATATTTATTTACTTTTATATTTATATGAAACAGGAGGAGAGGACTCTCCTATTGTACAAATCACTTTGTCAGGAGAGTACAACAAGCCATTGATTCTATGTGGGCAGATGGGCAATTCAATATTTTATAAACTATACCCCAAAAAGAACATACAGTTATAGAAACAGCACCCAATCGCCGAATGGGGCCGAACTTTATCGTTTCGCCAACTAGGAATCTAGCCATTACCAAGCACAATGGGGAGGGCACAGGCTATGCCCTCACCAAGAGATAATGGCAGGTACAATACAGGTTGACAGGAGACACCTGTAGAGCCAATCACAGCGTGGCTGGTGACAATCTCGCACTCCTGACGAGAGGTGAAATGTAGCAATTAACCAGCGCAAATGTATTTCATTAACTGACCGATATTTATTGTAAAAAAATAAAACAATAAAACATTTAGTAGATGAATATGTCTCTCAGAAACCTACCATGTAGGAGGTTGTGGTGATCGTACAATGCTGGATTATTTCCTTTACTATGTTCAGAAAAAGTCTGGTTTTATTTTCTATATTTTTGCCATGTTTTAATTTAAGAAAGAAAATAAATAAAACAAAGTTCTAAATGGCATCTCTTATCTGAACTGTGTCAGACCACACATGGAAATATTATCATCGTTTATGTATAAGTCACAAGCAAAGGGTCCACGGTCCACGTACAATGGAAACAATACAATTCTGGTAGACCATGGTAGAGACAGATGAGGGAGAGCCCTTCTCAAGACCTCACAATGTAAGCGGGTGAGGAAATAGTGGAGAGGACAGAGACAGTATGAGGATACACAATGGTCACTGTAATATAACCACTCATTGGGCAATATACAGGAATGCACCTAAAACACAGATTAACATGGAAAGTGGCAGCAGATGAGAGCCAGTTGGCCCATCCCGCTACTTTCCTTGTTTAAAGCCATGATAGCCTTTGACCCTATTTGATTCTTACAGTGATGGTGATAATGAAACCTGAGTTATCACAACAGTGGCGGGTATGGTGCAAACCCCCTAGTCAGAGCCAATCACAGTGTGGCCACAAACTCACTCCTGACTCAAGGTGAAATGTGGCAATTCATCAGCGCAAATGTATATTATGACAGATATATTGTAAGAAATATACACAAAAATTTAGTAGACGAATATGTCTCAGAAACCTACCATGTAGATGGTTGTGGTGATCGTACAATGCTGGATAAATTCCTTTACTATGTCCAGAGAACGCCTGGGTTTATTTTACATATTTTTACCATGTTTAAATTTAAAAAAAAATAAAGTTCTAAATGACATCTCTTATGTGAGATTTATCAGAACACACACAGGAATATACACATGCAATGACTTTACACAGTTTCTATATAGATTCACAATGGTCTAATTGCAGAGACCATAAATCCTCATGTAATATACAGGAATGCTTCTTAAACACAGATAACATCGGGGTAGATCCAGAACTACGTTTGCCGTACGTTTATTCCCATAGCGTATTTTCGTGTGCGTACTTTCTATACACTCCCCTAGGCACACCCCTTAAATGTACGTATTTTGTCCGAGATCCGCTTTCCAAACCCTACCTTAACTTTTGCCCACGTAACACATGTCATCCGCTCACGTACGTATGGGCAACACTTATTTATGCAGCTAAGCACGCCCATACTGTACACTTCAAATACAAACCCCTGCCTACATAGCGTATTTCAGACGTATGTTAGACTCACGTAAAATTGGCACGCCCACACGTAAGGATTAACGTGACACATACGTGAATGGTCCATACGTTCACATTTACGCTACGTTACGGAGCGTATTTTCTATGGTGGGCATGAGCAGTACTTACCAAAACGCGATTTTACGTGTCCGCCATGCAGAAATTCGCTCACCACCATTGTTCTGGATCTGGCCCATAGAAGGTAACGGCAGATAAGAGCAGCTTGACCCAACCAGCACATTGCCTTTACTTGTTTAAACCCATAATGGCCCTAGACGATGATGATGATGATGATGATTAAGAAATTTAATTGTATATACATAAATATTTCACATTACTTCTACAATCCAGTTGGATGAGACTGGTTTATAAAGACACGGATTGGTTGGTTTTCTATGGCATACCTGAAGATGGAATATTTCAGGTACACAGACTAGAGCCATTACCGAGTATTAGTACAGAGATTTTTAATAAATGCAACTGATGTCATGGCATGTTTCATAAAAAATGGGATCAGTATTTTTATATACAATGATGATGCCATTGTCTATGCAATAGAGGTGAATACTGTAGATGGCAGTATGTTCATCCCTGATAACATAATGGCAACACTAAAGGCAGACATGACTGCTCACCACTAGCTCTCATAGAAATCCACATTCAGAAAATGCAAGTGATAAATATCCTACCTCGTTCTTCACAAGTTTCCATACTGAACGTTATCAGTGATTGGAGGTTAGGAAGAGTCCATGAGATTTCATTGCATGACCCAAGGTCATACCGACTGGTGCATTTTCCTAAGTTCTTTAGTCTTTATCTGTAGCCGAGGGTATAAACATAGTAGTGGTTCCTACCTACAGGATAGATGGACAGGGAGAGAGACGGAATTAAACATTTAATTATTAAACCAAACAAACCTATTTAAAAAAAAAAAATCAAACATTTTCTCACAGCATGACATAATGGGCCTGATCCAGACCTACGCCCATGCGCTGTGCTTAGTAAAACACAGCGTATCAGCGTGCACTCTCCCCAACACTCCCCCTGTGCGAGCGTATTTTCCCTCGCTTACGCCGGCTGAAGGCTACCCTAACTTCAACCGGCCTAAGCAAGGGAAAATACGCTCGCACAGGAGTGTTTGGCCGCAAACCCCTCCCTCATTAAACTACCTCCCCCTGACCACCTACACTAACCTGAACCTAGTAACACTGGGGGACGCCCCCTCCAGTGTTACTACGGCGCTGCTACGGATGCCCGGCGCATGCGCAGATCGGCTTTTAAGTGTAGGTCTGGATCAGGCCCAATGACATATGTGGATTATATCCCATAATATCCGTGCACTAGGTTGCTGAAAACACTGTAGATGGGTTGGTTATCATCATGAGAGCTTAGAAAGTTGGGGCATGTTCAATTTGTTTGGTCAGTTAGGGCAATCCCATGTTATGTAAGAAACAAGACATTATACCTGATAATGTCGTTTCCCCCACTGGCAGCACTAACGATGGGTAAATCCCGTCTGCTGTGTAGTGCCAGGACAGGAAATAAGAAGACCCCGGGATAGTATTAAGGACTGCCTCTTCCTCTATGCGGTGTCTTCCCCTTTTCCCAAGCTGAAAAACATAGTCAGGAAAATATTAGCAATGCCGGGACGGGCAAATATGTGCTGCCATGGAGGAGTCGGGGAAACAACATTTTCAGGTATAATGTCTTGTTTCCTCCTCCTCCTCCCTGACAGCACTAATGATGGGTTCTACCTAAGCAGTATAATCAATGGGTGGGACACAATATACCTTACAATACCACAGAAAGCACCTTCCTGCCGAATGAGGCATCGGCAGCAGCGTGCAGATTCAGTCTGTAGTGTTAGCGAAGGTATGCGATGATGACCAGCCTGCTGCTTTTCACAATTCTTCTAAGGAAGCTGATTGCTTTTCTGCCCAAGAAGCTGCTATTGCCCTGGTGGAATGGGCTTTGATGCCTAAGGGAACTTCTTGACCTCTAATTTTATAAGCTTCTGTTATGCAGCATCTGAACCATCTAGCCAGCGACGCTTTGGAGGCTGCTTGTCCTTTTCGATTACCTTCCGCTAAGACAAATAGCTGTCTAGATAGTCTTATTCGCTTTGTCCTGTTGATATATGTCCTTAACGTCCAGACTAAGTCCAGTGCGTGTAAACGGTGTTCTCTAGAATTACCGGGGTTTGGACAGAGAGCAGGCAGAGATGTCTCTTGGTTAATGTGAAAATTTGAGATGACTTTAGGTAAAAAGTTTGGATTAGTTCTTAATACGACTTTATCTTCAAAGAAAGTAGTGCATGGTTCTTCACTCAAAGGGACTGAATCTCAGAAACTCTCCTTGCTGAGGTTATGGCAACTAAGAATACCATTTTCCATGTAAGGTGTTTTAACTGAATTTCCTGAATGGGCTCAAAGGAACTTTCAGCCAAGACGTTTAGAACTAAATTTAAGTCCCATTGAGGAATGGGTCTTCTAAAGGCTGGCCTAATCCTCACTGCCGCCTGAATAAAGCGGCTAACATATCTGTTGCTAGTGAAATCTTGGTCTAAGACAGCACTCAGGGTGGAAATTTGGACCTTAAGCGAGCTCACAGCTAGTCCCTTCTCTAGGCCTGCCTGTAGGAAGTCTAGAATATGACCTATCGAGGGTTTTGTACAGATAACCTGATTAACTTCGCACCAGGAAACAAAGAAGCCCCAAATTCTATGGTATGCTTTGACAGTAGAGGGCCTACGACATTAGAGTAAAGTTGTAATTACCTTTTGAGAAAAGCCTTGGATTCTTAGTCCTGCGCTTTCAAAAGTCAAGCTGTCAATTTCAGCCCCTGGGGGCATGGATGGTGTATTTGGCCTTGCTTCAGGATTCCTGGGTACATGGGCAACTTCCAAGGGTGATCCACCACTAGTTGAAGGGTCATGGAGTAACAGGGTCTTCTGAGCCAGTACGGAAGTATGGCTATGACCATAGTCTTTTCTGCTGCTAATCTCCTCAGAAGTCTGGGGATCAAAGGAATAGGCGGAAACGCATATGCTAGACTGAATGTCCACGGAGCGTCTATGCCTAGAGCTTGGTGATCCCTGTATCTTGAAATGTACAGACTTGTCTTTGCATTTCTTCTGATGGCCATAAGGTCTACTTGTGGCTGCCCCCATCTCAGGACTATCCATTGAAACATGGTGTTGTCCATCTCCCATTCTCCTGGATCTATTTCTGTCCTGCTGAGGAAATCCGCTTCTATGTTCTGTCGCTTTGCTACATATGTTGCTGAAATTGTAAGTACATGTTCTACTGCCCAGGTTAGGAGAAGCATTGTTATTTGCATGAGTCTTTTGCTTCTGGTGCCTCCATGTCGGTTGACATAAGACACCACGACTTTGTTGTCTGAATGGATTATTAGATTTTGTCCTATAAGAAAGTATTGAAAAGCTTGACATGCCAGTAAGTCTGCTCTCATGTCAAGTACGTTTGAGTGGACGTGATGTTGCTCTTGAAGCCACGTCCCTTGCGCCCAATGACCTGCACATGTGGCCCCCCAGTTCGTGTTTCCGGTGTCCGTTGTTAGTATTACTGGGTGTCTTACCCTTAGTGACTTCCCTTCTAAAAGGTTCTCTATGCTGGACCATCACCATAAGTCTTTTCTTGCCTCTGCGTTGAGGAAGACAAGTTGTTGTTGGTGAAATGGGTCCTTGTCCCACTGAGTTAGAAAGCAGAGCTGGAAGCTTCTTGAATTAAATCTGGCCCATACTAGAGTGTCCAGCGCGGCTGAGATTAGGCCAAGCACCTTCATGCACACTCCAGCTGTCGTCCAGGGTTGGCACCTTAGGTTGTACACTTCTTGTTGAATCTTTTCTGCCCTTGCAGGGGGGAGAAACACTTTGTCTTGTCTATGATGACCCCCAGATAAGTAATTGTTTGGCTTGGAAACAGGTGACCAAGTAGTTGACCAACCAGCAATGAAGTTATAGAAAGGATATTACCTTTGACGTGTGTAGGTGGCATAGTTCATGTGAGGTCGCCGCTATAAGAAGGTCGTCCAGATATGGCCAAATGAATATACCTTGCTGTCTGAGGACTGCCATAAGAGGGGCCACATCACCATACACTTTTCGTGAAAGTGCATGGTGATGTGGACAAGCTGAAGGGTAGAGCTCTGTAATGTCTTCAAAAGACTGCAAACATGAGGAATTTCTGATGTCCTGGAAAGATGGGGATGTGAAGATAGGCATATTTAAATCTACTGATGCCATGAATACCCTTGGGGGTAATGATGCCAGTATGGATCTTACCAACTCCATCTTGAATTTTTGCAGCTTTATATGTTGGTTCAAGGGCCTCAGATCCAAGATAATGCGTAACAACCTGTGTACTTTTGATTGGTGGGAACCTTCTGGATTACCTTTTGCTGCAATAATTCTGTTATACTGTCTTTCAGAGCTTGTCTCTCGAACCTGAACCTTTGGGCAGGGGATTGAACCATTGAATACTGTGGGAATGAAGAAACTATCATGTACCCGTGTTGAACGACAGCGAGTACCCACCTGTCGGGAATAGTTGAAGTCCACTGTCAGCCAAATCCCAGAATCCGTCCTCCCACAGCAGCCCCTGTGGGAGGGTTGATGCTGTTGGTGTCATTGTGGGAAGGGACGAAAAAAACGCCCCTCTCTTCCTCTTTGGGACCGAAAGCTGGTGCGAGATGGTCCCGGCTGGAATTTCCTGAGGAAGGATCTGCCCGGTCTGTATGATCTCGCCTCTCTGTATTCGGCTTGAGATGATCTTGAGAGCCTATTGAAGAAAGGTCTCTTAGGCTTGACTTACCCCCTGATGTTTTCTGGATAATGTCATCCAGTTTAGGCCCAAATAAATGCTCTCCCATAAAAGGTAGGGATATAAGCCAGTGTTTGGACTAGATGTCTGCTGCCCTTGGCTTCAGCCAGAAGCACGTCTTGCTACTGTGGTCGAGGCGACACATCTGGCAGTGAATTTGACTATATCCAGAGAAGCCTCATACATAAATTCTGTTGCCATTTGGATGTCTTGCAGTGTCTTCGTTCAATCGCCCCTTTTTACACCTTCTGTAATATTTTGCTCTAAAGTATTACACCAGGACCGCATGACTCTAGATGTGACTGCTGAAGCTACCGCCGGTCTAAGCGTCGCTCCGGCCAGGCAGTGTGATTTTTTGAGACTACCCTCCACCTTCCGCTCCATGTTATCCTTGAAGGTGTTCGCATCCTATAGGAAACTGGAAACACCCTGCTTTTCTTTTTAGTCTCCCGGAAGATAAGGTCTTGTAAAAAGGAATCTTCCTTGGTCTCTTGTACATTCAATGCCTTGTAAATTAATTTAAGCAAGTTATCCACAAGATCTGGTTTAAGGGAACTTCCCTCTTGATGCGGTATTGATTCTGCGTCAGAATGGGCTGAATCACGAGAAACTACAGATTATGTACCTGTTAATGTGGTTTCCTTTACTCCTCTGAGGTAGCACACCATGAGTTAACCTTCCATATCAGGAGT
>WWET01001609.1:261125-278922 GCA_011038615.1 Limnodynastes dumerilii
CTGCCTTAGATAGGCAAAGGCTGTAATACGACGTCCAGCACGCCGCTAGCTTTGGGCTCCGGAAAGATGGCGGCGCCCATGGACTTACTGTCCCCGCCATACTCTTGCCGCCGAAAGTGACATACTAAGATCTGCCACGCAGGACACAGGGCGCGCGGCAGTGACTTCCGGCCACCCACTAAGGAGCAAGCGGTGAAACGGAGCCGCTGAAGAAGGTACGGAGGCCGGCACACACCTCCTACTCCCGCCATCCCCGAAAGGACGGACTGGAGACAACACTAAGGTAAGCCCTACACCTGCTACACTAGTCCTCCCTGGCACACAGGAACAGGAAATAAAAAAACACTGGATGGAGGAAGAGACAGTCCTTATATACTATCCCGGGGTCTTCGTCTTTCCTGTCCTGGCACTACACAGCAGACGGAATTTACCCATCGTTAGTGCTGCCAGGGAGGAGGAGGAGGAGGAGGAGGAGGAAAAACCTTTTTCATGTTGGATCATTGTCTGCAAATAGTGAGAGTGGAAGCAGCCAGGAAATATCAGATTTGCCCTATTGTGTCTCTAGAGCAGACACTCCCAGCATGCTTCAGCAGTATAGCCATGATGGGACTTGTAGTCTAAGAGCTGGCCTACCACTGAATGATTTCTCGCATTGTTCCATATACACCAAGAAGAGCTTATAACACAGAGCCACACATTTCCTTATACTCTATACCAGAGGTTCCCAAACTTTTTCAGTTCGAGGCACCCTTAGAGTCTCCATACTTTTTTCAAGGCACCCTAAAGACAAAAATAGAATAGAATACAATGGGAAAGAGAAACATTCCGAGGCACCCCAGTGAGAGCGTCGCGGCACCCCAGGGAGCCGCGGCGCACAGTTTGGGAACCACTGCTCTATACACAAGTGTCACAAGCTACTACAAACCTCTGACATTAAATCTGAATATTGCCAATGGGCAAAGATGAGCGCTCCGGGGGTGACGAGGTAACCAGCATAAGGGCATATGACTTCTCTAGATTTGATTATGAATGCGGTTTTCATCTGTTGCATCCATTAGGGTTTTGTAATTTGAGCGCTCCACCTCTAGCACAGATTAGCTTCTCTATAATACCTTCAGTGATCAGTCTGTCCCCCTAATCTCTGACCTTCTCACAGCTCTCCCTGTATCTCGGTGCTGCACTGATGAGCCCCTATCATCAAATAACGCAGCCTGCCATGGCACAGGTAAGCAGCAATGCCTCATACCCACAGCCAGTGGTGCACAGACCAGTGAGCATTGTTTTACTTCCTCCATTATGTGTGCGTGTGCACAGTGTACCATGGAGGAGGGATGGCTGTTATCAGTGTGTTCAGGGCTAGTGAATGGAGCAAGCCCCATCACCCCCATCTTCAATAAGAGGGTTAGGTGTGATGAGGAGGCTGGATCATCACATACTGCCATGGTCACACTCTTATGCCCACATGTAAAGATTCTATAATACCCCTTTCACATCACCAAGTCTGAAAAACCCGGGTCGAAAAACCGTGTTTTTCCGGGAGCAGAAATACCGGGTTTTTGGTGGTGATGTGAAAGGGGTATTAGCTGCAGACAATTACTCCATATTCACACCAGCTAATATGCAAAATTTTTATTTCTTTCTAATTCAGAACATTCTAAAGGTAATCCCAACAAGGAACCAGGAGCTGGTCAGAATTCAGGTAAATAACACTACAAAGTGACATGTCAGACCAAATCCAGCGTTTCATAACAACTATTCCCCATAGCACAAATGTACACGTATCGCAATCAGGAACAATAATGCATAAACCTTTCAAAACACTTTGGGCCTAATTCAGACTTCAGAAGGAGTTTAAAATAAGAGCGAAAAGTCACTCCTGGGCTAAACCATGCTGACTGCAGGGGGAGTCAAGGTAATTGCATTCTTTGCATGCAGGGATATCTCTCTAAATTGCTTACAGCACACAGATACTGACCAGCGTTACTATCACCACAGATCCTGACCAGCGTTACTATCACACTGTTATTTAGACTTGGGCTATCAAAACGCCACCTCTCATCTCTCATACTGTTTACAACAGATAAAATATGACTCCCCTGCAATCAGCATGGTTTAGCCCAGGAGTAACTTTCCTCTCTTATTTTAAGCACCTTCTTAAGTCTGAATCAAGCTCTTTATGTTCATTCCAAACTACTGAAACTGTGACAAGGGACAGTGGCTTTATGCGGCCAACCTAAGTAATGGGTCGCTGATCTTTGTGCACAGGGGACACATATTACCCAAGTGGCATTTTTTGCTTCTGATATTATAGGCAATAAAAGCAATAGGGTTACCACAGTGGCTTCTCATACATAATACAGTGATAAAGCAGGTACAATTCATTATAGATTGACGTTTAACCTTCTTCCCCACCTCACCTGTTAGCAGATACCTGATACATTTAGGGTGCAGACAGTTCCAATGAAACACTACCCCTCAACAAAGCAAAGGGGTTAACATCTAAGCCTATCACCAGGAAGCTCCCCTCACCCCTGGCTGACACTTGTCATTCTCTCTTGTTAGCACTACAAAGGGATGAGAAGATAACATCTATGTAGATGACAAACACACAATAAGACAATGGGGTGTGTCACTCCTGGCTGCTGAGGAGTGTCAGAGACATGTCAGCATTCAACGCAGGATCAAATTCCATGTTTCAAACAACTTTTTATTGAGCTTTTGTAAAAAAGAATAAACTAAATGGGAGGAGGAGAAGCTGCAGTTGTGTAACGATGAACTAAAGAACTATCTGTACAAGTTATATATTGTTATAAAAGGGGAAGAAACACACTAAATACCCGATCCGGCTCTGCAGAAGACGTTTCAAAGATTCATTGTTAAATCAATATTATCTTCTCTTTCTTTCCTATTCAGGGAAAGCCAAGGTCAAATGTTCTTTAAAAGATAGTTAAGGAATAATGCAGGAAAGAAGAGCGTTGTAGCTGCCAGGTGAGGGGATAAATGGAGAACGTTTCTGATTATAGAGGTCACCGAGCAGCTGTTCCTCTCCTCATCTGCCCCCAAACCTTCATTTATTTCTTACCAGGTGTATATATAGCGCCATCATGTTACTAGCGCTTTACAATTCTAACAATCATTAGAAAACAAGACTGAGTGGTAACAGAGCCCAAATCACAAGTTTACACTCTAGAGCAGGGGTTCTCAACCCCGTCCTGCAGTATCACTAACGATCCCCGTCCTGCTGTACCACTAACGATCCCCGTCCTGCTGTACCACTAACAATCCCCGTCCTGCTGTACCACTAACAATCCCCGTCCTGCTGTACCACTAACGATCCCCGTCCTGCTGTACCACTAACGATCCCCGTCCTGCAGCACCACTAACGATCCCCGTCCTGCAGTACCACTAACGATCCCCGTCCTGCTGTACCACTAACGATCCCCGTCCTGCTGTACCACTAACGATCCCCGTCCTGCTGTACCACTAACGATCCCCGTCCTGCTGTACCACTAACGATCCCCGTCCTGCTGTACCACTAACGATCCCCGTCCTGCTGTACCACTAACGATCCCCGTCCTGCTGTACCACTAACGATCCCCGTCCTGCTGTACCACTAACGATCCCCGTCCTGCTGTACCACTAACGATCCCCGTCCTGCTGTACCACTAACGATCCCCGTCCTGCAGTACCACTAACGATCCCCGTCCTGCTGTACCACTAACGATCCCCGTCCTGCTGTACCACTAACGATCCCCGTCCTGCTGTACCACTAACGATCCCCGTCCTGCTGTACCACTAACGATCCCCGTCCTGCTGTACCACTAACGATCCCCGTCCTGCTGTACCACTAACGATCCCCGTCCTGCTGTACCACTAACGATCCCCGTCCTGCTGTACCACTAACGATCCCCGTCCTGCTGTACCACTAACGATCCCCGTCCTGCTGTACCACTAACGATCCCCGTCCTGCAGTACCACTAACGATCCCCGTCCTGCTGTACCACTAACGATCCCCGTCCTGCTGTACCACTAACGATCCCCGTCCTGCTGTACCACTAACGATCCCCGTCCTGCTGTACCACTAACGATCCCCGTCCTGCTGTACCACTAACGATCCCCGTCCTGCTGTACCACTAACGATCCCCGTCCTGCTGTACCACTAACGATCCCCGTCCTGCTGTACCACTAACGATCCCCGTCCTGCTGTACCACTAACGATCCCCGTCCTGCTGTACCACTAACGATCCCCGTCCTGCAGTACCACTAACGATCCCCGTCCTGCTGTACCACTAACGATCCCCGTCCTGCTGTACCACTAACGATCCCCGTCCTGCTGTACCACTAACGATCCCCGTCCTGCTGTACCACTAACGATCCCCGTCCTGCTGTACCACTAACGATCCCCGTCCTGCTGTACCACTAACGATCCCCGTCCTGCTGTACCACTAACGATCCCCGTCCTGCTGTACCACTAACGATCCCCGTCCTGCTGTACCACTAACGATCCCCGTCCTGCTGTACCACTAACGATCCCCGTCCTGCAGTACCACTAACGATCCCCGTCCTGCTGTACCACTAACGATCCCCGTCCTGCTGTACCACTAACGATCCCCGTCCTGCTGTACCACTAACGATCCCCGTCCTGCTGTACCACTAACGATCCCCGTCCTGCTGTACCACTAACGATCCCCGTCCTGCTGTACCACTAACGATCCCCGTCCTGCTGTACCACTAACGATCCCCGTCCTGCTGTACCACTAACGATCCCCGTCCTGCTGTACCACTAACGATCCCCGTCCTGCTGTACCACTAACGATCCCCGTCCTGCAGTACCACTAACGATCCCCGTCCTGCTGTACCACTAACGATCCCCGTCCTGCTGTACCACTAACGATCCCCGTCCTGCTGTACCACTAACGATCCCCGTCCTGCTGTACCACTAACGATCCCCGTCCTGCTGTACCACTAACGATCCCCGTCCTGCTGTACCACTAACGATCCCCGTCCTGCTGTACCACTAACGATCCCCGTCCTGCTGTACCACTAACGATCCCCGTCCTGCTGTACCACTAACGATCCCCGTCCTGCTGTACCACTAACGATCCCCGTCCTGCAGTACCACTAACGATCCCCGTCCTGCTGTACCACTAACGATCCCCGTCCTGCTGTACCACTAACGATCCCCGTCCTGCTGTACCACTAACGATCCCCGTCCTGCTGTACCACTAACGATCCCCGTCCTGCTGTACCACTAACGATCCCCGTCCTGCTGTACCACTAACGATCCCCGTCCTGCTGTACCACTAACGGGTATATCTATGTAGAGAGACAGGGTGTATGGTAACAGTGCTCAGTGCTGTGTATGATCAGTCACACAGCAGTGTCACTACCAGGAGTGAGGGTATATTACTATGGAGAGACAGGGTGTATGGTAACAGTGCTTAGTGCTCTGTATGATCAGGCCCAGTGGCTGCAAGATGCAAATGAGTGGAAAGAAAGTTTACACGTTGGAGAAGACATGAAATAATCATTAGAAAGTGCCCATTAGGTCCTAAAGAGAGATTTGAGGGCAAAGACGGGGGACATAGACCACTGAGAGGAGAGCATGATGAATGGCTCTAAGTCACCAACGAAAGGGGGTTTCCACGCCAATAAGTAGGCTCCTAAATCAACACAGTGTTGATACAGTCATGATCAATCTCCTTGTTACAATACAGATTGCAGACACTATACAGACTAATGAATATGCACCTCACTCTTACATTATTGCAGGCCATTACTCAGAAAACTGTGCAACAAACATGCAGGTGCATTGCCTGTAACAGGAGCAAAGGAGTCTTATATATTACTGCTAATTCATTTTAGAACGCAGATTTGAAAGGGTCCCTTAACGCTGCACGTATGAAGCATTGCACTTCCATAACCTGTGATACCAGAGTGCTGACACTGGTCATTATTTAAGGTTGGAATGAATAATGTTCCTTGAAGGGGAATCATTGGCGTCTGTGCGAAGAGGAGATGCACAAGTAAAGCAAGAAGTGATTAAGATGTATGGGGCGAATGTGTAATGGATAAAGTGGGCTCTTAGCGCCATTATGTGGCAGAATCTAGGTATTGCATGCATAGATGTGAATACAGACTAAACAGGTCTTATCTGAAGTTTTCTCAATGATATCATTATAAAACATTGTACATTGTTGCACCCATGTGAAAGTTAATCATATTTTGTAATTATTTTAAACTAATTTACAGGAAAGTCCAAGGACACCTCATATATCCCATCACCACTGGAGATCATGGATTTGCTTCTTTAGCCTACATGGGACACACTACCATGAGCTAGAAAGCTTCTTATATAGCTAGCAGTTATCGGACAGTCCGTCACTCATCCCCATCAGTCACAAACCCTCTCTAATAAGAATAGAAGGCACAAACACCCCATACAGCTGCTATTATTTTCTCAAGTCCAGCGCCACTTATATATTTTCTGTATGCTCTCTAATAAGAAGCAGATCAGCAAAACAGCAGCATTTATTATCTGGAAAAATATGCAACAGGTCATTGGTGGATCCCATTAGTAAGGAACCAAACATTAGCAATGTGAAATGCCCCAAATGCAAATATTTGAGCTTCACCCACAAGGAGAGGAACCAGAGCATGAAAAACACAGAAAGAAAAGAAAAGCTATGTTACACTGTATGTGAGGAGGCCAGAGAACATGAGAGCTACTGCAACTCTAATAATCAGTGTTCAGGAAATAGCAGTTATATATATGTGCTGCATGCAGTGAGCAGACATTGTTTGCTGGGGGCAGATATGATTAAACGTGTGAATGATGTGCTACTGGAGAAGAATGTCATTGGCACACAATTATTTACACTGTTGGTTTTGTTTACAGAGTTCCTACATAAAGAAAGACTCACAATTTATAACATGGAACGAGACACTGGGGCTGATTCATAGTCTGGGAGTGAAAGGTGCAAGTGTACAGCTCGGCCATACCATTCTTCAGTAAGGGGTGTTAATTCATTTAAAATCTTTTGCATACAGGAAAAATACTTTACTTTTACACATAGAACTAAAAGACTGCAAAGATTTATGTTTATTCTATAAGACAGAGTTGAGCTAAGAAACTTCACCTCTTAATTGTAATTTCACTTTAGTTACAATTGCCTCCCCCTGCAATTCAACATAGTATTGCTCAGGTCTACACCTGCACCTATAAAAAGGTGTAAGTGCAGCTCTGGATCAGCCCCACTATCTCAATGTATAGCTATAGTAAAACTACTGTGTGTCCTCAGAGGCCCCCCCATGAATAATGTCCTTAAAAAGGTATACACACAGTGGCAGGACACCCAGTATAACACCTGATCCATTCCTGCATAATACTGGATGTACGGTAAGTTTGCTTATTCCAGCTACAGCCTCTGGGGAGGGGAAGTGGTACTGAGACTCATAGTCTGATAGGTCATCTCCATACATGTAAGTCCTCTACATACCTCTGGACATTCCATGTAACATACAAACATGTAACTCTATACAAAATAAATAAATACATACATACATACATACATACATGTAAGTAACTATGCAACATACATACAACTATGCAACATACATACATACATGTAAGTAGCTATGCAACATACATGTAACTCCATGCAACATACGTACATGCATGAAAGTAACTCCATGCAAAATACATACCTACATGTAAATAACTCCATGCTAGCTCTTTGTTCTTTGCTGCTGTGATGGATGCAAATACGAAAGGTCTTGGAATCTTTCTATGGTTATTTTAACCCAGCAGAAACAGAGGAAAATGGCAAATATTTGCCGCCGTGGTAAATGTTGGGCGAAGGAATGGCTTCAACACAGACGCTGCATGAAATGTCCCAGTTGATATTATAGTTCACAGCACCAAATCCATCTCCCACAGCTCTTGATGCACACGGATGCACCTGCATATATAAACAGGTGTTTTAAACACAGGCGCTGCATGAAATGTCAGCTTATTTGCATAAGCACGCCTCTACTTCACCTTCAATTTATCGCTGAAGATCTAGCAATTATCGTGAAATGGCCATATACTATGCGATGTTTCAAAAAATCTGGTGCTTTTTATCGTTTTAAATCAAACATGTCAAAAGACCAAATAATCGCTCAGAAGCCCTTTTTGGACGATTATTGGATTCTCGTTCAAAAAAATCGTTACCATACACTTGCGCGATAATTGAAGGATCGGCCCGATAATCGCTCTAGTGTATGCTTAAGCTTAAGACACAAGCAGCACCTACAATCCAGCTATATCCCAAATGCAGTCAACATATACTATGTTATCATCACAAATATTAAGCTATAATAATCTCACATGCAACAAAACTGACAAAACCCTCTCCTGTCTCATGTTGACACTATGTAATCTAGGCCTAGATCATGAAGATAGCAGCAAACAGCAAGGTCTTCTGGTGGTGATATCCTCACTAGTGATCATTGACTTTATAGATGTGACACACTCTCCTGTCTGCACACAGGCAGAACAGGGGTAATGTCATATGCAACAAATTATCCAAGGGGCAAGCGACTCAGTAGACAGGGTAGAAGGTTTCTCTGCAGTCACCATATCTTGTATCCTCATCATATTAGAAAATGATTTTTCTATTTTTATCTGCTTTATAGGAGATAGAATCTTCGTTACAGCACTGAACCTCCTCAGTAATTATTAGTAGCATTAAGGAGAGGTCAAAGGTCGGAATGAGATTATCCAGCGGTCACCACTGACTCCATTCCCCACACACACAGGAATCCCATAATACAGGCAGCGGCCGTGACAACTGCCGCAAAGACACAACAATAAAAGTAAAACCTTTCCTTTGCTGCCACAGCAACGACCCAGATAAAGTATTGATTAATTGCTATAAAAAAATGATATTATAAGCTGAGGGAGTGTAGCAGCTGTGCAGTCTTATACATGAACGGCTGTCTTACCACGTTCATTCAATAGATCTCCAGGTTCATTAAAGTAGAACATAAACAGTTGGAATCTGATTGGTTGCTATGGGCAACAGTTTTTGTCTTCATTCCATCCTACATTTAGGGCTCTTCACCCCCATATATTTCTGCATAAGATCAAGCAGTAGACATACACCTACAATTGTATTATGGGAGCGGTATCGCTGCTGCAGAAGCAGCCTAATGTGGCCTAATAGAAGGTCGGTCGTCTGCCAGCAGCTTGCAGCAATACTCTGGACACTCTAATCTTTCTCTGCTTCTCTATTTGGAGTTGACCAAGGTTCCTGCACAAGTAGCTCCATCTTGGCCTAGGTATCCATACGCTAAAGGCGCAGCACCAACAAAGGGTAGATGACGCCATGGAAGTTGTGGTGATACAATTGTGCGCTGCTGTGTGTAGGTGCAGCCTGATATCAATTTCACATGTAATCTAGCTTTTAAAATGTAATTAGTTCTACTAAAAATAAACCCAATATAACAAGAAAAATGAATGAATAATATGTAAATAAAATGAATATAAAAATAAAATGTCCCCAGTTGTCTCGCACAGGCCTATAAACGATGGATCTACCCACAATGCATCTGTATAACACAAGTCATGTAGAACTAAGCAATGACTGGAGATAATACAATATAATACTATTTATATTAAAATATGTCAGTTCAGCCGTGTTTAACCTTTACACAGCGCTTACACACACCACTGTTAATTGTGTGAGGTCCTTAGAGGAAGGAGGGTTCCAGAGGATTGTGAAAGACAAAATGTGACCTCATTACTTTAGCTACAGTAAGACACAGAAATCCATTCTGGGAATAACCTCATCGTCTATATATACACATAGAGGTCTCCGAGGAGCGCTGTTGTGTGTGATAACCACAATGGAGAAGAGACGATCGTTTGTACTGTCCAGTTATCTTGTGTGATCAGAGGTTCGTCTGTCAGAGTGGGTGGTATTATCTTATGCACAGGCAGATAACGAACACCGATAGCACAGATATTCATGCAATGCTCTGATCTGAGAAATACCAGGGCGGCTGCTATTGTTTTACCACCGGTTTGTGTGCAGTAAAAAATCAGATGTATGTTTATAACTGTATGTGAGCGGCTAATGGCTGCAATGAATTTTAACGCGCTGTCAGTCACAGTAATGTGGGTTTAATCATAGAGGCTTGCCATCTCCTAAGCTCGGAAAGAACTCTCTGGATGGGCTGTTAAATGGTGGCAACATATGCCAGAGCTAGGGAAATGTAATAATTCAGACTGGCAGTGCCCGCACGTGGCATGTCACCCGTCCAAAGGTGTAACCAGGGAATAGAAAGGAAAGTAAATAATAATACTGACAATCAACCAAAGAATCAGGATATAAGCGTAGAATGTGACGGCAGATAAGAGCCGCGTGGCCCATTCACACTGCCATAAATGCTCCAGGTCCTAAGAGATGCAGGATATTTAAGCACGTTTCATTTGTTTTGCTGTGTTAGCCTCTACCACCTCGGATGGGAGCGTATTCCACCCATCATCCACCCATCATCCACCCATCATTTACCCATCAGTAAAGTCATTTTCTTTGCACATTTCCTCTGAAGCTCCCACCCTCCAGTGCCAGTGCTGCCCTCGTGTGGTAATACATCTCTTCCTGTCAGATACATCTGTGCCCTCCAGTGCCAGTGCTGCCCTCGTGTGGTAATACATCCCTTCCTGTCAGACACATCTCCAGTGCCAGTGCTGCCCTCGTGTGGTAATACATCTCTTCCTGCCAGATACATGTCCTGTGCTCTCCAGTGCCAGCGCTGCCCTCGTGTGGTAATACATCTCTTCCTGCCAGATACATCTCTTGTGCCCTCCTGTGCCAGTGCTGCCCTCGTGTGGTAATACATCTCTTCCTGTCAGATACATCTCCTGTGCTCTCCAGTGCCAGTGCTGCCCTCGTGTGGTAATACATCTCTTCCTGTCAGATACATCTCCAGTGCTCTGAACCCAGCACTTTTATCTGTGAGCTTGCAATCTATAACAATATACATTTGGGGAACATCAATCAGGCAGTTCAACCCTAAAGCACAGAATGTACGCTTGGCATACACAAGGCACCTGTTATATTTTATTTCATCATTCAGTTATTAGTAATTGCACATTTAGGGAACTTATTGCCATTCAGGTTAGTTGGGAGAGCTGACACAGGATCCTTCATGTATTATCAAGCATGGTGCCATCCTGTTACAGGCACAATGGGGCCCCATCATGACACTGCCCTCTGGTGGTTTTTCTTCTAGTCCTCCCAGCGTGACTTTACTTCCTCCTCTTCATGTGTTGGTATTGTCCATCATGCTTTATTCAAGCTACAGATCATTACTTGAACAACTCATCATTTTCCTTGGTCTTCACTCTTCTCAATGACGCTTAAATCCCCTGATCTCCCCTCTCTCTTACTCTTTGCATCTCTCTCACCCAGTTCCTCTGCCATTACTGAGCAGGCCTCACATCCGCATAGCTATTGGTGGAAAATAAACATGACTCCTTCAAGACCTTGAGTAACACACTGTATAATGCAGAAAATGTCATGAAATTAGGAGCATACTGAATACTTTTTGCAGAACGTTGTAATAATTAGAGCTACAGCCACAAGAACAATAAATCCCAGATAGACAGAGGTGTGTTCATACAGGGTCCATAATAGATACTGGTAAAGAATGAATGCATGTCTGAAATGTATTTAATATAGCTGCAAACCCATTGCTTTATCTCTTCCTGACATGAAAGGTTTGATGGTACTAGGGTTTGATAGGCTCTCTGACCTCCTGATCGTCCCATTTAACCTTGAGAGCATATCATTCCACGTACATTGTGATACGTGTTGACCGTCCCATGCAAGTCTGTGGCTTTCCCCATCATGGCGGTGATGTGGACATTTAGTATGTCGCCTCATACACTAATGTACCAGTTAACATGACCATGGCACAAACATTGGTTCCCCAGTGAATCCCCTGCTCCTTGGATCCCCCCTCATGTTGAGAGCATAGGAAAGTGATCCCTGACATGAAATAAAGAACATAAATCATTCAACAGATCAGCTGGAGAGATAAATAACAGCAAGGCTTGGAGTAGACTTACCATCATGTCCTTCATAGTCTCGTTACTGTAGTAGTGTATGGGATGTGTTGTGTTCGGTGTTGTTGGGTATCCAAATCCTGCTATCCTCACCTGGTCACAGAAATGAATAGCAAATGTTGGCATCTACAGAGGAGGAGAAACACAGATTGCATTATACCCACCAGCAGAAGACAAACTCTCCTCAGGAAACCCTGATCGCTGCTATCACCAGGTTTTGGGCCACAGTGCAATCTGTGGCTTTACCCACTTACACATTTCATTTATATGCTGTGATTACTGTGTGCCATTAATTCTGTGGCCGCAAACTGTATGAAGTAGGGGTTTTGTATGCGGATATTCTGAGCTTTTGCATCCCAAATTAAAGGGGTGCTTTCCAGAAGCCTTTCTTTGTCTACAAGAACAAAATCATGAAAACAGAGATCATGCACGTGGCATTCAGATTATTCTCCGTCTACATATCTCTTCATGTTAAAGTGAATGGATTTTTATTATTACAGTGCTGCATTTGTCATATTTAAGTATTGTTTGCATGCAAATTTCTGCCTCTTTTATTTGGATACCTAGCAGGTTATAAGAAACACCATAATTAATACCATTTTTCCTTTGTTTCTTCAATGAATGATTGTTCATTTTCATGTGTTATGTAACTAGCACTGCAACCACAGTCAGCTGACACATAATGTGCTAAGCAGAGTGGTTTTGATACCAATGGACCTGCAATTTGATATCCTCTCCCACCTTTAAATCCCTCTGTAAGATTGTAAGAGATTACCCTACTGAGAAATTTTGAAAAGGAGATCATGATTTGTAGGAAGACGGCTATGGAGAAAATGGATTCCTAACCAGCCACTGCCAAGTGTATCCCTAAGTGCAGGGAATATTAAAGCTGTGGAAAGGCATCCCAGTAACAGTCATCATTTATATTTGGTGTAGTGCCAGCTAGCAGGATAGAGACCTAGACCTTGCTTGAACTTAGTTACTCCTGGGCTAAACCATGTTGATTGCAGGGGAGTCATATTTCATCTGTTGCAAACAGTATTAGAGTTTAGAGGTGAGTTGCACACAGTATTAGAGTTGAGAGGTGATGTTTCCTATCCCAAGTCTAAATAACAGTGTGATAGTAAAGCTGGTCAGTATCTGTGTGCAGTAAGCAATTCAAAGATATATCCCTGCATGCAAAGAATACAATTACCTTGACTCCCCCTGAAATCAACAAGGTTTAGCCCAGGAGTAACTAAGTTTAAGCACTTAACTAGGTCTGGATCCAGCCCTTTGGCACTGTATAATGTATGACAGAGTGGAATACAGGAGAGTAATGTCGTCATATGTATGATATGACTGCTCTGTGGCTGCTTCTATCCACAGTATGAAGCCTGCAGGTGTCAGGGATGTATTACATGACTCTCTATAAAAAGATACATTGTAACTCACCCACTTCTTATCCTTTACCATCGTTTTTATCCACAGGACATCTTGAGTCTTGAACGGCACCAGAACCAACAATGTAACTGGATTATTATCCAAATTCAGGTGAAAATGTGCAGATTCTGGGTGGAAGAGGCGTAAAGTCGCCTTACTGCCAACATCTTTCTCATAGTCTCTTACTGGAGCATTGTTTATCCTGTGGAGATGCAGCATATTGGATGCTGGTCACCTCTACGTGGTGTCTAGTTATAATGGGCAATGGTGAATGGCAGGGCCAAGCAGACTTCACAACCCCTGAAGGTTATATATACAAGAAAACACAATTGGATGTACTAACCCTGTCACCACATCAGCATCGTTTATTTGGGACAGGAGAATTTGGCAAAGATACCTTTATGTGCACGTTTTAAAGATATTCCATTGTGAGTATTTTATACCACCCTTAATAAAGTATTCGATTCACAACAGAATTACACTATCTGTGGCTCTCCTTATCTTTCCTCCTCCCATCTCCGGGAGAACGGCACTAGGATCGAGGCTACAGGGGGAGAGAGACACTGCGCCTCCTCCTGGTTCATCAGAAGCCCAGCTGCAAACCAGAGGATTAAGGACAAACACCCCATTGCCGCCAAACGGAGATCGAGATTATTCATGGCTAGAAACACAGAGCCCCTGTGAGAACCGGAGGATCGTTAAACATTGCTTGTGGCCAAAAGACACTGAGCAGCCGCAAGATCAGGACCGCCGGCAGAGACTGCCTATTGTTAGAAAAAACACCCTCAGCAAAACTGTAAGAACAGTGTCATATCTACCTTATCTATCTCTCTGCAATAAGTGATAAATTAATTTACACGCCTATCTGTGACCTAAATATTTTATCCTAACTCTTGGGAAGCACAATCACTTCCTAAGAGCAGTGAAGGTAAACGGACAGCTATTGTGTCAGTAACTACAAGCAAAGTTGTCATTTTGTTTCATAGAAGTATCTCTATCTCTGTGTTAGAGACTTAGGTCCGAGCGCCCATATTAAGCCTTACCTTCTGTTTATTTCACAACCCCTGAGCCTGCCATGGATGATTCTCCCGTGTACAGTGGCATCGGGTTGGCTTTCAGCCTGTGTATAACAATGTTTCGTTACAAAGGCACATAAATAAGAAACACGGCATTCAGGTAGGAAGAGGCTTCGGTGCTTTTAAAATAAATTTGCACTACAGAATCCAAAGTAATTGGTGTATTTGTGACCACCCATTGTAATGCATGATAGTTACCTGTACCAAGTAACACATCTCAATTACATTTCCCAGTGTATTGCCCTCACCTCATTGCAACTCCTAGGGCTATATTTACTAAGCTGCGGCAAAGGAAAAGTGGAGATGCTGCCCATAGCAACCAATCATATTCTAGACCTCACTCTCCTATTACATACTAGAACGGGCCTGCCCAACCTGTGGCTCTCCAGGTGTTGTGAAACTACAACTCCCAGCATGCTTTGTCAGATATTGCCTATGCAGGTAAAGCATGCTGGGAGTTGTAGTTTCACAACAGATACAGCGTATAATGTTATATTGACCCTCCATCATATGTCAGTGTGTGTGATAGTGTATTATACTGTTATACTGACTCTCCATCATATGTCATTGTGTGTGATACAGTGTATTATAGTGTTATACTGACTCTCCATCATATGTCAGTGTGTGTGATACAGTGTATTCTAGTGTTATACTGACTCTCCATCATATGTCAGTGTGTGTGATACAGTGTATTATAGTGTTATACTGACTCTCCATCATATGTCAGTGTGTGTGAGTGTATTATAGTGTTATACTGACTCTCCATCATATGTCAGTGTGTGTGATACAGTGTATTATAGTGTTAAGTCAGTGTGTGTGATACAGTGTATTATAATGTTACACTGACTCTCCATCATCTGTCAGTGTATGTGATACAGTGTATTATACTGTTATACTGAATCTTCATCATATGTCAGTGTGTGTGTGATACAGTGTATTATAGTGTTATACTGAATCTCCATCATATGTCAGTGTGTGTGAAACAGTGTATTTGTTATACTGACTCTCCATCATATGTCAGTGTGTGTGAGTGTATTATAGTGTTATACTGACTCTCCATCATATGTCAGTGTGTCACTTCATCTATTGTCCACATGAGAAACTTCCACCACACTTTGGGGCAGAGTTTAGAGTAACATTAAAATAAAAGGAGCAAGGCGTGGCTAGGACACTGGAGCGAGTGGACACGTTTTTGGAGAGCTTCTCCATCAAAACTCATATATATATATTTTTTTTTAATTATCCTCTCCTGCTCCCCAACCTACATCTACCTGGGGACACGGAGGTGGGTCTGGCCCGCTCTGGAGGCCATCTGTTAGCTGGCCGCCTGTTTAAAGCTCCTCTCCCACTTCGGGCCTTCCAGGACTGCTGGCCCAGATCTCCGTCGCTCCCCCCGGCGGGGTGAATAAAGATGCACACCTCTCACCTACATGCCTTCTCTCCAGGAGAGCGCTAGTGGACCTGAGAGGCTTCTTACCTTCCCGGCTGCCGCCATCCCGCTGCGCACCCGTCCCGCGCGGGAAGAAGACCTCCGCCATCTTGTGTCTCCCTCACCTCCTTCTTTTTGGCGGAGCACCTAAAGACAGAAGCTTTTCTCCTGCTTACTTTCCCGGCTACCGCTGCTGGATTGCTGACCTCAGGGGATATCTAGCCATACAGTGAGGCCCTGGAGGCTCTGCACGGAGGGGATTTCTCACCCCCACCTTCTTCTGCTGAAAGTCAGGCTAGTGGTAGGGAATCCTGCGGTGAGAGGCGCCTGTCTCTTCTCCTTTTCTGGTGCCGTTGTTTGCTGGCTGGATAGATGACTTGGAAGGGCAGTCTGAGCGCTGCCTGTGGCACCCCTTGACTGTTTGCTGAGCACATCTGGACAAAAGACTTCATTTGCTGCTCTTGGATTCCCTGGGCTTCCTCCATACCAGCGGGGACTGAGGAGCTGCTATTAGCTCTGGATGAGAGTGCGATCCCACTATGGACACTGTTGTAATGCCTGTTTTTTTTGTTCAAGTTCCATGGTTTGATTATAATATCTTCTCTGTTTATCTGTATACTGTTTAATGGTCTTTTCATTTATAGATATATCTACTCCAAGTCTATACATTAAGATATCAGATTGTTATGGGACATTTTAGGTCATTAGATCGTTTTAACCCCTGTTCTTAGTAGAGCCTTGTCGCACCCAGTTATACTTATGCTATTTCTAGCATTCATAGCTTTTCCCCCATTAACATTACCTTTAATTTTACCATCAACGTTAATGTTACCCGATTTTCTGCTATCCTCACCCTGCCTTTTACCCTAGCCTGATATCGCCTTTTTACAGATATGCTAATCCAAAACACAATTCGAAGCCACGCGTTTCTATCTTGGTAAGCTGTAAACCCAAGTCAATTGTAAATTCGAGAACCCGCCTTAACTTAGTGTCTATAAACACAAGAGGCCTTAACTCCCCAGAGAAACGCTCCCACCTTGTCTCCATGCTCCATTCCGCGAAAGCGGACATTGCTTTTGTTCAAGAAACCCACTTTAGAAAGGGTTTGGCACCTCGTCTATCCAGCCATTATTTCCCTCAGGTGTTTTGTAATGAAGGGGGTAGCGATTTTATTCTCTAAAGCGATTCCACTCACGGACCCGGTTTCTATCTTGCTTGGTAATGGAAGGGGTGTTTTGGTTAAATGTAAGGTATACAACCAATTATACACCTTTGCTAATCTTTATTTCCCTAACCAGGACAAACCCGGCTACTTTGAACACATACTAGAGGAGATCGATAAGCACAAAGAGGGTATCTTGATTGTTGGAGGTGACTTTAACTGGAGAGAATGGGGAGAACATCCCATAGACACCACTACTTGATCCTCCAGAAGCTCTCTGCGGGAATCAAGAAAGGTAAGACGTATCCTACATGAACACCAGCTGGTTGACCCCTGGCGCATCTTACACCCCCAAGACCGAGACTACTCTTTCTTTTCTCACCCTAGAAATTCCTACTCTAGAATTGACTACTTCTTAATCCCACATGCATCCTTTCATCTCATTTCCACTGCAAACATTGGTCATATAACCTGGTCCGTTCATGCGCACATCACTATAGGCCTAACCATTCCAACCCCTTAACCAACAGCTTGGCGTCTTATTGACTCACTCCTTCAAAACCCCTATTGTAGAGATCAAATTGGAACCG
>WWET01001609.1:301788-323284 GCA_011038615.1 Limnodynastes dumerilii
CACACACACACACACACAAAGTTGCTCACCCAGCTGACAGCCTTGCAGAAATCCTCCAAAAGGGGGGGAATTCAAAAACATTAAATAATCAGGACAAAAAGTATAAAAAGATTCCCCATAAAATGTTTGAAATGTTCTTCGAGGATCAAAATAAAACTTGGAAACTTTGGAATTCTTTTAGAATGATTTGTGTGTTGAGCACTATTCCAGGTTTCAGTTCCAATGACCTGTAGTTAGGCTCCAGATTTACAATGCTACGGGTAACACCTACTTCCACCATGTACCGGTGACAACCGTTACGCAAGCAAAAACGTGCAGTAACTCATGGCAACCTTCGGCAGCCTCTGTGTAGCTTCCAGTGAAGCAGATGTTGATTGGTTGCTATGGATTACAGAACATTTGTAGCACCTGCCAGTTATATGAGGAAGAGGTAGGTGGTACATCCTTCTGCTGCTAACAGAAATTGTGCTAGATTGTGAAATGTTCAGCAGAAACACAAATATATGACTCCACAAGAAATCAATGAGGAAACTAAAGAGCGAGAGCTCGATGATGTATATAAAGAAAAATCCATGGAAACCAAAAAGTCCAAGACAACATTAGAGAATCCCGGCTTCTTCTGTAAAAGCCACATTTACATTTCCCCTGGGTCACATTACCATTCTCCAGAGACTATAGAACAAAGCTGGGACTTGTAGCTCCACAACCACAAGTCCTCACTTTGGGGCATATTTAGAGATCTGTTTTTTTTTATGTACGCAATTATACGCACGGCTAGAGCAAGGAAACACCCGCCAACACCCCCGACACCCCCCTTCTCCCGGACGTGCGGTCTGTGACTTCCAAGTTCATAGACCACTCAGATCTTTTCCGTGTGCACTTGCGTGCGTATATGTGCTCCGTCCATGCGATTCTTGATCATCCCCGCCTCCATGCGTTCCTTTAAATGTCTCCCCCCACCCACTGTTATGTAAATTTTCCCCGGCCTCTGATTTCCGTGCGTATGTCCCCAAGTGCGATTCACATGTGCGTCCGTTAGGCACTCCCGTGCGTATAGTCAATGTAAACTGCGTACACAGAGTTACTATGCATACCGCCCTTTATGGTCAAAACAAAGTCCATTAATCTGCCTTAAGAGTGAGCGCAGGTCACGTGACAGGGGAACTGACAGATACAGATGACTCCCCCCTTTTACTTTGGTGACTATAAAGAACACCCCAACTTAACTACGAATAAGATTCCATAGAGGAGATCACTCCGCTGCGCACATTATCATATAACCCATCCCCATGGCTTTCCTCCTCTCACCTCCAAGCGATCAGTGAGACTTTAACTCATACAGCAGCCATTGCTTTAAGAATGGTGATTGCACAAGCTGCCAATTTATCAGATAAACCCCCATCAATAGAACACAAAACCCTAAATAAACAAAAAGAGAACAATCCACACAGCAACAAAGTATAATAACTGAATTCCCAGAAGAAAGAGACAAGAAATGCCAGTGACTTCCCATGCACACAGATCACGTAGAAACATGTTAGACAATGAGACGGTTCTGCTTCTGTAGACATGTCAAAGGCTCTTACCATACACCCTCCATCCCTCTGTGGCTCCATCCTCCTCTGCCAAGCTCCTACTCTATCTACTGTTTCATTCTGACTGTCACGAGTCCCATGTTACCTGGGCACCTGAAGTCATCTCAGTGACTCAAGAACGATGAGGAAATGACAGATGGCACTGGTCCAATACTGAAAGACGTATAGAGGAAGCCACACACACAGTAATAAGAGTGAGGTATGATCTCACCTGGAAATGTCTGTGCAATCAACACACCCCAATAATCCTGGCCTGGGAAAGACATCACATCTGCGGACCAGGAGAACAACCGAGATTCACTACGTCCCTTAAGGAAGGTTTCTGATGAGAATCGGCTCTTTCCCGTCACACTAGAGTAATGTGAAGAGAGGAAGTGCTGTGCCAGTAACACAATTACCAGTCTGAGTGGCATAACAGCACAGCCGTCCATGTGCAAGATGCTAGTGCTCTTCTGCTGACAGTTCCCTCTCACATACAGGACTATGCGTGCAGAGTGCTCACATGTGCTGGACCCCTAACACAGCCCAAAATGCACAACCGTGTATAATCAAAGGTACGGAGGGCGGTCACACCCATACATAGAGCTCCATAGGTTCAAGCTTCCGACGCGCCACACCTGGTGTTTGCACGCTCAAAGCACGACTTCCACAAGCAGCTCGCGTCAATCAGCTGTATTTCTGGATCCTCTGAAAACACTTTACGAGGTAGATGCAAAAAATGTGACCTGCCTCCAGTATATCCAATGGCGGGTGGAAGAGTGCTTCTGAGTTCTCAAGGGGCAATTTTAGGCAGATTTTCTAGTATCAGGAGTTACTAAGATAAGTGAAGAACAGCCAACAAAATGAAAACTCATAGGAGCCCCACGTCTGGGGCATTGTCAGTAACTGAGACGCACAATCGCTGTGCCCCAATTATACAGAGTAATAAGCGGGATGTTTCTGTTACACACCTATGTAACGACTTCCAAATCCTTATAACAACACTGCTAATCCCCGCCACAAATTCCCAGAGCAGACATGTCCTCAGATAACTTGTTACATAGCAACACGTAATGTCCTCTCCAGGGAAGAGACCCTGGTCCCTGGATAGTCCATGTTTATCACAACATGAGACACAACACTGTAAGGAGAGTGTTGCGGGACCTACAGGGCAATTTCAGGACACACACTGCATACCTGCAGTCACATACACACACGACACATGCACCTAACAATAAAGGCTGCCAGTTCACAGACACGTTTGCAGACAAGGTGTGTGTGTGTGTGTGTGTGCGCCCACTTCTGCAGGAACCAATCAGATTGTTGCTCTTTTATTTAGTATGTTGTAGAAAAGGATAGTAGGAATCTGACTGGTAACCAAGGGCAACACCCATCTTTTCTGGACACCCCTTAGAGGAATTCTGGCACGCGCTACGTGTAGCGGGGTGGATTTCTGGCTGGCCATGGCCGGTAGTTTATAGGAATGTGTCACAGCCTACTGCTGAAACTCTAGATGAGGAACACATAGTAACAAGCAGCAACGCAAATCTGTCTGTATCTGATCTTTGAAAGTGACATTTAAATAAAGGTGTCATCATACATACACAGATACAAGAGGAAGCCCTCAGAACCCACAGCTACATAGTGATTTGATGATGCATTCACAAGACTGTCACGCTCAGCCTTTCATTATACACCTAAAAAAACACCCCTGTCCCCATTTTGTACCAAGTGGTCCCGGTGTTAATCAGCTTGTGCCCTTGTTGCCCTGATGACCATTTTAGCCTCCTTCGGCTTTGTAATCATTACTCTGAGTTTGCTTAGAATTCCTAAAGGCCATCACTTTGCCTTTCTTCTTCTGGGCTTTTTCCTAACCTTTCTGATACAAAGGTCAGTTGCTGCTAATTAGTCATTTTTAGCTTTCCCCACTGCTCCTGCACTCCTTTCATGTGCCTTCACTCTGCCAGAGCATCACTTACACATTTCCCCATTTCCACAAAATCCATCTTTCTAAATCTAGCCCCCTCGTCTTTCTGTGGCACGCGTCTCACTCACTCATTATACTAAACCATACTGCTTGATGATCACTGGATCCTAGGTTCTCACCCACACTCACTTCTCAGATTCTGTCACCATTTGTAAGTACCAAATCTAAGATGACCTCTTTGTGAGTGGGCTCTCTCACCAATTGCTTGAGGGACGCTCCCTGTAATGAATGTAAAATGTTCCCACATCTAGTGGAGGTTGCTGAAGACTCACCCCAGTTTACATCAAGTAAATTAAAATCTCCCACGATTATTACCTCCCCTTTTAATGTCCTGTTAGCAATGTCTTGCAATATGACATTGGGCTGGATCCAGACCTTGTTAAGTGCATGAACTTAGTTACACCTGGGCTAAACCATGTTGATTTTCAGGGGAGTCATATTTCATCTGCTGCAAACACTATTAGAGTTGAGAGGTGATGTTTCCTATCCCAAGTCTAAATAACAGCGTGATAGTAAAGCTGGTCAGTATCTGTGTGCAGTAAGCAATTCAAAGATATATCCCTGCATGCAAAGTATACAAATTACTTTACTCCCCCTGAACTCAACATGGTTTAGCCCAGGAGTAACTAAGTTAATGCACTTAACAAGGTCTGGATCCAGCCCATGGTCCATTTCCTCATATTGCCCAGCACAGTGAATAACCCCCTAGGTTTCTATGATTACCCAAAGTGCCTCCGTTTTATTTTCTAATACTCCCTATTAAAGTTGAATGTATCCCTTTATTCACATACATTAATACCCCTCCTCCAATTTTTCCTGCTCTATCCTTCCTAAATAACTTATATCCCTGTATAGCTATACACAGACAGGGGAGTGGACCTTTTAAAAAATTGCTTTCCAACGATTTGCACATTTCAATGATCCTCTTTTATATCACATAAGAAACACCTATTTATAGATATAGATTTTTATTGTGGAAACCCATTAACGGTAAAAGCAATACGGTAATAGAAGCTACACGTATAGGTGACAGCCCATCTTTCTCTACGATATGCCAAACTTTATTTATTGTGCTACTGTCTAGAAGTCACTGCATGTCCCTGGCTGCATTTAGTTTTGCAGTCTTTGTTTGTAAGTCTGTGACATTTGCAAAGAACGCATTTCAATTTAGCATTTAGCAGAATAGAAAAAGGGACTTTTCTGTTGTAAATCATGATCGCAGAGTTCTAAAAACATTACTTTCCAGAGACTTCAGTCCACTACTCTCAGGTAATAAAACAACGAATGCACTTATCTAAGAAAAAGAAAGTATCTTGAAAACAAGTTTATGAAATAACTTACTTAATACACAACACAATGGATAGTCGTTTACTGGACTCTCTGGGGACCCATCGATCAAACTACAGTAATACTGCACAAAAAAGCACTAATTACACATAGATCATAATTGTTCACAGATACAATGACCATAGGTTATTATTATGACTTTTCTATCATGGAATTTCCAAATGAAGCATTGAGGGAGAATTCAACCATACAGAACCCTGGGGCTGATTAGCAGATCGGAACTACAAGTGGAGTTAAACTGTGCAGACATAATCGTACATTTCCGCTAAATATTTGTTTTCTCTAAGCAAAGGATTTCCCTGCATGTAACACATATTACATGAAACATCCTATATTAATGTCTTAGCTTCCCCAAACTCAGAATCAGCCCCATCATTGTATTTTCCCTCCTTACAATCATTTCCATACCTTTCACGTGTACTAGAATAGAGAGGACACTTTCCTGCCTACATCCCCTTTCTTCTGTATCACAGCAGCCAAGAACAGACACGGTGCCAGGCACAGTGCATCCAGGGAGCAGGTAAGCCAATGGCAGATTCTTCTCTATCTCTCAGTGAGATACACGTAGCTTAATGTGACCCACCCACATCCACAGAACATCCTTATTCTGGTAGATAAGAGGAAACCAGATCCATGAAGATCTACATTTACAGTAAGGGCTCTATAGAACAAGCAAACAAATGTAAATGTGAACATGCTCTTTTTTTCTGCTTGTGTAAGAAGCTCACGGTCACCATCGCTTGTTAAACGTGCTCTGTGTATCTACAATGACCGCTAGGGTTGTTCTAAAGTAAGAAAACACAAGTTTAACTGTTTGCATATTAGTAGTGACTTTACTGGAGCTGCTGCTGAACATGTTGGGGTTGATTCAGAGGCTGACAGTAAGGGCAATGGGCCTGATCCAGACCTACGCATGAGAGCGGAGCGTATTATCGCTCCATCGTAAAAACTTTCACTCCCACGACACTCCCCTTACCTTTACCTCCGTACGCCGGCTGTGCTGATCGTAAACTTTTCCCGGCGTCGGTATGAATTTTCGTAGCGATGCGCTGATCGTAGCGGACTAAGGCTCCCCCCGCCTACATTCCCTAACTCCAGCGTCCGTACTACCTTCGTAATATAAACACGCCCCATCGTCGGAAAAAACGCAAAGAATATGGATGCCCGAATCACCGCTACGAAAAGGTCTTTGGTACGACCGGAAGTTGTCGCTCTGCACATGCGCAGTGTGAATTTACGCTTACGACCAGCGTACGATCGCTTGTGAGTGTAGGTCTGGATCAGGCCCAATGTGAGGGTAAAAATGGATGGTCATTCTTTGCATGCCATGAGAATACGTTGCTCCTGCACAGCTTTATCTTATACCTCTATATAAGAGTTGAGTTAGGCATTAGCACCTGTCAACTCTAATTCAGTTTTGCTGCTATTCATGTTTCTATTTTTTCATTATGTTCAAGCTTAGACAAGCTCCCTGGGCACAATAAAGACGCAGAGACACAGTATATATACTACATCACTTGAAAAAGGGCAGTCGCCCGAAACGCGTTTTGTGGCTCCACGTTCCTAGAATCCTTCCAGCTGAACCATTTGCCTGCCGTCCAGAGGAGACCTCGTTCCATCTAGCGCTGCCCGGGCTGTTTCACATGCGCTCTCCCCTTCTGGACAGATTTCCACCAGCAGACCAGTGTTACAGGGAAGTTCCCGGTTTTATTGTATAATATATTATGTTGCCATGTTTTTAGTCACTATGGGGTAGATCCAGAACTACGTTTGCCGTACGTTTATTCGCGTAGCGTATTTTCGTGTGCGTAAATTTGTTACACTCCCCTCGGCACACCCCTTGAACGTATGTATTTTGTCAAGATCCGCTTTTTGTCAAGATACACTTTCCAAACCCTACCTTAACTTTTTCCAACGTAACCGCAGTGATCCGCACACGTACATATGGGATGGACGAATTTACGCAGCTAAGCACGCCCATACTGTACACTTTAAATACAACCCCCGCCTACTTCACGTATTTCATTTCACATGTTGAGAAACGTAAAATTGGCACGCCCACACGTAAGTATTTACGTGACACATACGTGAATGGCCCATACGTTCACGATTACGCTACGCTAATGAGCGTATTTTCTATGGTACGCATGCGCAGTACTTATAAATAGGCGATTTTACGTCTCCGCCACGCGTAAATTCGCTCAGAAGCGTTATTCTGGATCAGGCCCATTGTTTTTAATTTTGATGGAGTAAAAGTTTATATTTTTAAACAACCCGTTTCCCTTGTTTGAAGGTATAGGTAACAGAGTGAAACGGAGTGGCTTTTATTTACATCCATATAACGTGCAGGATTGATTTACAAGGATTGAATTTTTTATGGGATTTGTTTATCGCAAAAAAACTCTTGTTGAACATTTGCCTGGATTAAGAACTGATTATACAGGTCTGGACATTTGGACTTAACTGATTTAAATCACTATCATTTATTGCACTAGCACTTTTAAGTTAATTTGCACTTTATAATAGTATCCATTACCCCATTTCCACTTTCTCCTATTCATCCACCCATTGTCCCATCCATTTTTCTCACCGCCCCGAAATATATCAATCTATTTCACATATATACAGTATATATGCTACCACCCTATGAATACTAATATAGCGCACACTCCATTTATAGTTACAAGAGATTACCACAATACATACACAGGAAAAACAGTAACGCAAATACATAAGAATCCAAATAAAGGCTGAAACTAAAGCAAACTGTAAGAAAGCAATGCTCATGCGGGCTTACAATCTAATAGTAACAGATTAAACAAGAACAAAGACTAGGTAGATAATACAAGATAAGCAATAAGGCAAAATTCATTTACCTTCTGTGGGATAGACTCACTAGATGACAACAGGTATTTGTAGCTAAACATTAGTACAATGATGAACTCCTAACCTGAGGCATGTCCTATACTCGTAAACCTCTGATCACTCCCAAGTCTTCTCCTCCCAGGAACAAAGGTAAAAGCATCCATGTGAGGAGGACCTACACACGCATTATGGGAGGAAACCCATAAACCTGGATCAGGTCGCTGCGATCCGGGTTGCGTTACTGATTTGAGTCAAGGGAAGACATATCAGCTGCTGGTGACAATAGCATGAAAGTTACTGCACTTTTTTACCATAAAGATATACAAATATATATAAAAGAAGGATGATAATACGGTTTATTTACACTCAGGCCTTAAGTAAATAGCAGTATTTTTAACTATCCAATAAACACATTCACAGCACTCTCAAGGGCATGGGATATGGCCACGGTTCAAGCACTCTGTGGCTGATTCTGATCTGCACTTACACTTTTTTTTACATGCAAGTGATAAGAGAAAGCAGAATACGAGTTTCTGAGCTCATCTCTATCTTATAGATTAAGCATAAAGCTATGCAGCATTTGAGTTCTATGAGCAAAAGTAAAGTATTTTTCCTTTCATGCAAAATAATTCAAATAAATTAGCTCCCCTCAGTGCAAAAAGGTGTAGCCGAGCTGTACACTTGCCCTTATGGCCAAGCCCTGGGCCAGCCCCTTTGTCTTATCTATCTATATGACAGGGAGATGGCTGTGGCTAGATAAGAAGCAGTGTAGTCACACCAGTCACTGCTGGATGGTAATTCCAGTATTGAGTACCAATGATTAATAGCTGTCAAGAGAGTCAGAGATAATCTGCATAAAACTTATTACAAATGTTATTCTAATTTATTCCTTTACCTGCTACACCCAGAAACCATCATATTTCAAGTAACCTTCTTTATTAATCAACAAATATGTATATAGAATGAAATACATAATGTCCTGTGAGATAATGATAACTGCATTCTTTTCATTTTCTGTGCAGCAATGCATAGAATTTCATCCTATAGTCTGTTCAGGTCCTGCACCATCCAGAGGGCCAGACATTGCAGTGCTAATGCTATTCCAGCAGGTGACGTCAATGGAGAAAGGAGATAGGGCAGCAGAGGACAGCTCTTGGGGTCAGCAGTTGTCCGTCTTTCCCATAGTCTGTTATTTTAGAGTAATAGGTCGATGTTATATCCAAGCAATGAGCATAATGTTTCGCACTTCTCAATAAAACCCAGATGAGATTCTGTGATAATCACAAAACATACACTATATATTATATTGCTGTAGTTGCAGCACACATTATAGTATTTATATATACATACACTACATATTTTTATAATGCCGTTATTGTGAAACACATTATATATTATATGATATATTTCTCAGCATCTGTGTCCCTGAGCAATGGAATCACTACTACTACATCATATGATTATATTCCTTCTCTATAATCTTTTATAGCCTGCTGCACACTTTATCATTCAGGGTGTTGCTTGTGAAGCTACATGTCAGATTTGCTCTCTTAGATGATGTTTTTGTGGTGCTGATGATATTGATATTGAATGTGTTTATTCTCCTCTATACAGAGCAAATGGTTATTTGTGTTTAGAATAGAAGTGCATTTGGATGAGTAGGATCCACTCTCTGTCCTTGGAATGTCTCCCAGATGATGCGAGTGTTACAAATTACCCACTGCATTACACACTAGTTCCTTTACGCAATAATCAGGGTGCGCCCATGTTACATAAATTATGGGAGACTTTATATCCTCAGATGATAATTGTTTTCTGGCACTCAGTATAATTAATGGGATTACTGTTTATTAAACTTGTGTATCCTGTAGTAATTTCCGTGTCCTACAAATTAATAATAATAAAATAATAAATAATACACACAGAAACACCTCCCTACTCCTGTCAAGTACTTGGTTTTGAGGAACTCAATCAACCTTAAACTGCACTGACACTCACCGATATCCTCTGTCTATAGCTGTCTTACCCCATGCAGCCGCTACTGCTTATTGGCATCCTCACCAATGAGAAGCTCCGCCTGACCTCCAAGTCTGAGCTTCTCTCTATTGTTCTGTTTCTTTTTTCTCTGATTACTAGGTTAGTTCTTTTCCCAGAACACAATTCAAACTTCGCCACTAACTTACCAAAGTCTCCAATCCCTTCCTACCTCCAACCTCCATTTCTTCATGTCTGCTCCTGTACAACATGGGACACAGGGATATGTAACAGGGTAGACACATCAGAGGGGTGCATAAAATGATTGATGACCTAGGTAGACTGCAATGACGATCAAAAATGTGTACAGCTTAATGGCAAAAAATGCTCAATTATGCACTTAGGATTTAAAAACCCAAAGGCTGAATATAACATTAACAGCATACAGTAAATGGAATCGATGAGGAAGAAAGGGATCTAGGAGCCACTATTCCATGTATTCAAGTAGGTAGCAATGTAAGGCAAATTCCGCATTCACTGTCCTTGTCATCAGCCACACTCATCCACAGGAGAGTGCTATGAATGAAGCCATATTTTTTATGGGGTTTTTTTTTTTTTTTTGCAGATCATTAAAAAACTGGAAGCGTTATTATAACCAAACTAATTATAAATGCTGCTTTGAAACATTATCCAGTTTGTTGGTTGTACAGATAGTGTTTAGTTCTGGAGGCCATATCTTTAGAAGGACGCCCTGTGCAAAGATGTGTAACTAAAATGGTGCATGTCCAGCATCACAAAACATCCAGAACAATGACTAGAGGAAGAAGTCCTGTATAGCTTGTGCAGGGAAGTATGAGAATGCAAGGCAGGGCTGACACTGGGGGGCGGCATGTTTATCGGAAATGTGTGAGGAAACATTACTTTGCTAACAAACAGCTGATAAGAGGATTAGTGTCCCTTCCGAGGAGGCTAATGCGATAGAGCATTTAAAGGTGATTGGGATAAGAATTGATATGCTAAAAACAGAGTATGAGTATAAAATGGGCTTTAGGGACAATGGGCCAGATACAGACCTATGTTTCCATAACGTTTCAAGGCGTAGCATATTGCATGAGCAATACATATAAAAGAGCGTTTTACGTCACCGGCTAGTGTAAATACGCTAGCGTACGTAGCTCAGGATCTACCCCAATGTGCATTTAAGCATATAAAAGAAGCAGATTGTTAGAAGGTTAGACTGTAAACACTTGCACATAATTCCCTCTCACTCTTATCACCCCGTGACTTGTACTTTGGTTTAGTTGACAAGTTTATCCAATCTCTAAAGTGGGACTGTTAATGGCTAATGTCACACAATGATTCGCTCAGGCTAAGAGTTAAAGGTTGCGTTACTTGATTTACCTGCATTGTTTTGTCATTGTGGAAACAATTAAAAATCAAAAAGAAATTAAACAAAGGAGGAAATATTATTTATTGCTCAATGCAACACATTGTATGAATCATATTCCACAGCCCAATTCCTCTATCCTAACACAACCAAGGACATGACGAGATAGGGAAACAATGTGAGAGCAAATCATTGCACATTCTCAATCCATAAATCCGTTTGCACTGTAGAGGTGTAGAATGGAATGCAGCCGCTTAGAATGGTGACATTTAATCCCTTGACACTAAAATGCTAACTGGGTGAACTGATCAGCATTACTGCAATGCACCTTCAGACAGAATATTGTCCTTCCAGAGGGTTACCGTGCTGACCTTACAGCTGCTGGCATGGAAAAGCTCTTTCTGCAATCATACAACAGACATTATAGTGTTGCCTGTAGCACTGCTGAATATTTTATTGTCGCCGGTTGTGGGATCCTTAAGTATATGGATTATAGCATCCAGTGTATGTAGTAAACATGCAATATAAGGAGGTAGTAAGTGCAACAAGCCAGAATTACAATCCTACTGATGGAGCAATGTGTGTTGGTTTGATTCGCAGATAGTTTTGTGGGGAACAAATCTGTCATTTGATCTCGTCAATAAAGCCACAATCCCATGAAATGAGCATGAATTATCATTAGATAAGTAGGACAGGATTCGGAATTCCATATGTGCGAGAGGATTGCACACCCCCTGCACTCTCTTCACATGTACAGACCTTCCATAAAGACTACCTCAAAGTTTCCGCATGCAGAAGGCCACATACGCAAGAGCTTTGGAATGGGCTTATTGTGCTATCACCATTCCTTTGCCCACCCTATATGGGCCTGATTTCATTAGCCTCACGCCTGCGTTATTTGCAGTGCAAAGATAATCCTGCGCATATTTATTTTTACTCCTGTAATAGACATGAAAAAGCGCACCGTGACAAATTGAATCGGGCCCTGTGTGTATCTTTAACGCTCGGTGAGTGGGTTCGCCCCACCATTGGAGACTGAATTCTGCATGGAACACAGCATCGGTTGGCTGTGTTCCGATGCGTAATTACGCATGTAGCGTATGGCTATCTTCATTCTGGATCCATCCCGTAGTGAAAAGAGAGGCTTTGTAATGCTCCTCTGAGCTCTATGTGCTCAGTAACATTTGGCCTCAAGTGATGAGCTGGGAGACTAGGTTCTGTGACTTGCACATTAATCTTGGATGAGATGATACACAGGCTCCTATAGAGCTACACTGGCCATGCAGGCAAATCTCCTGCAAATTGTGTTATTTGATCATGTGATTTAATGCAAGTTGCAATGTGGTGGTCCCGCCCCTGCTTTACCATGCTCTGATCTACGTCATCAGGCTCTGGGGAAAAGGTAGGAATACTCAGCGAGGGTGCACATCGTTGTTTAAAGCCCAGAACCTTAGATACAGGTAATGGGCCAGATCCAGAACAACGCTTGTGAGCGAATTTACGCGTGGCGGAGACGTAAAATCGCCTTTTGGTAAGCACTGCGCTAGCGCACCATAGAAAATACGCACATTAACGTAGCGTAATTGTGAATGTATGGGCCATTCACGTATGTGTCATGTAAATACTTACGTGTGTGCGTGCCAATTTTACGTGAGTCCAAAATACGTCTGAAATACGCTATGTAGGAGGGGGTTTGTATGTAAAGTGTACAGTATGGGCGTGCTTAGCTGCGTAAATACGTGTTGCCCATACGTACGTGTGCGGATCACTGCAGTTACGTTGACAAAAGTTAAGGTAGGGTTTGGAAAGCGTATCTTGAAAAAATACGAACATCAAGGGGTGTTTCTAGGGGAGTGTATAGAAGGTACGCACACGAAAATACGCTACGCGACTAAACGTACGGCAAACGTAGTTCTGGATCTACCCCAATATCAGGAGCACTTAAACATATACAGTCTGATGTGTTACAAATTACTTTAACAGTGCTGGTGGATGTGTCTTCTTTCTTGCATATTATAAAGCAGGTAAAAAGTAAAATACAGGTTGTGCAATTTGGATTAGAAGCAAGTATGCGTCAGGTATTAATCCATTTGTAAATATTCACTCTAGAAGCAGGTAAAAATGTTCACTTCACCTCTCCAAACCCAAAGCTTCCCCAAGCACGCCTGGGCCGTCCTGTACAGCGTGTGACAAGGGACAGCGGCTGTAAACGTGGAAACACAAGTGTGTAAATGCAACCATGATTAATAAGCAAAAAGGAAATCTAAAGACGAGATATGGCCCCGGATGGGAGTTAAGGACAGTGCTGGTTTCTCTATGTTAGCAGCCTCTATACGCAATATGCTACAGAAATGTCCCCCGGCCGTAGTAAGTGTTCCGAGCGTAGCCACTGTCTTTATTAGGTCTATAAAATATGTAGCTCAGCTCTGAATAGCAATTAATCTGTTCAGGAGCTCATTAAATAATTTCACAGCTGACATGGAACAAGGTTGATGATGAAAGTAGGCGGAAGCTTGGGAGGTATAATAACTCCACACACAAACTGTACAGCAATGCTGACCGCCGTGCAACTCTGTGGCCTTAAAGGTTATGATGTCCTGTATGCCACGTGACATGAAAAGATTAGGTGAGGCTTTACGGCATAGTGTGGACTTATTCCACCTCATTATTGTGACAACCTCCTCATTAAATTATTCTGAAGGTTACTTCTAATTAACCATAAAGCGATTAGAGACAAGAGTGAGGGGATATCTACAAACTGATAATACTTATAGTAAGTCTGGGCCTGATCCAGACCTACGCTCGCAAGCGATCATACGCTGGTCGTAAGCGTAAAATCAGCAGAAAAAACGCACTGCGCATGTGCATAGTGACAACTTCCGGTCGTACCAAAGACCTTTTCGTAGCAGCGATTCAGGCGTCCGTATTCTTTGCGTATTTTCCGACGACCGATGTGTTTATAGTACGAAGTTAGTACGGACACTGGAGTTAGGGAATGTAGGTGGGGGGAGACATTTAAATTGTACAGTATGGGCGTGCTTAGGCCAGTACGATTAGCGCGTCGCTACGAAAATTCGTACCGACGCCGGGAAAAGTTAGGGTAGGGTTCAGCCGGCGTACGGAGGTAAAGGTAAGGGGAGTGTGGTGGGAGTGAGAGTTTTTACGCTCCGCTCTCATGCGTAGGTCTGGATCAGGCCCTCTGTGTGTACTTCCTGAAGCATATCACACATCTGTGTCATTCTGAATGTACTGTACACCTGTCACACATGCACACATACACACCAATGCATACACACAAATACAGGCATTAATACACGGATGTCATTCTCTGCTTCAATGATCTGTCTTTAGACAGATCACTTTACACCAATAAAGCGCTGACTGACATCAATTTACTGCAGTCTGCCCTTAGAAGACTCCCGTAACTACACGGCCTCCAAAGAATCCAGTGTAACATGTGAGTTTTCTTGACCCCTCTTCAGATGTCTGGATGTGGTCCACAGTCTCAACATATTTTTAAACTAAACTATTCTCTATGTGAGTCTGTTGTTTTGTACCCTGCACCTTGCAGGACGTTACACAGTTATTGGAAATGTAATCTGCTAAATGATACAATGAATGACAGTATAGTTATTAGACTTGTGGCACACCCAATATAACAGCACCATCTGTGTGTGTGCACCTAATCAGCTGTCTGTCGCATGCGTAATATGCAGTATCTGCAATGGTCAATTTATATAAGTATTGTACCTGCCAGTCACCTCTTTATCTTCATAAATGGAGTACAATAAATAGAGAGACAGAGAATATCAGTTGGATTCTCTTTTCTTCACTGTGCATGCTGAGAACTGGGTGAAAATCCAGAACATATTTACATTCCAACACATTCACACTCAGAACTGATGATGTTAAGCGCTGTACCGACAATAACCAAATGGACACCATAATGCTGGCTGTATCACTGCCTAAATAGTTTTAACAGTAATAAACATTCTGTTGGTGGCGGTACCATGCAGACAGCTGTACGTTCAGTATCACTTCAAAAAGTACATTTAAAATATGGCTCTCTCCTCCCCTCTGTGTCTCTACTGCTCCTCCCGGCTCTCTCCTCCCCTCTGTGTCTCCACTGCTCCTCCCGGCTCTTTCCTCCTATCTGTCTCCGCTCCTCCCGGCTCTCTCCTCCCCTCTGTGTCTCTGCTGCTCCTCCCAGCTCTCTCCTCCCCTCTGTGTCTCCGCTGCTCCTCTCGGCTCTCTCCTCCCCTCTGTGTCTCCACTGCTCCTCCCGGCTCTTTCCTCCTATCTGTCTCCGCTCCTCCCAGCTCTCTCCTCCCCTCTGTGTCTCTGCTGCTCCTCCCGGCTCTCTCCTCCCCTCTGTGTCTCCGCTGCTACTCCCGGCTCTCTCCTCCCCTCTGTGTCTCTGCTGCTCCTCCCGGCTCTCTCTTCCCCTCTGTGTCTCCGCTGCTCCTCCCGGGTCTCTCCTCCTCTCTGTGTCTTCGCTGCTCCTCCCGGCTCTCTCCTCCCCTCTGTGTCTTCGCTGCTCCTCCCGGGTCTCTCCTCCCCTCTGTGTCTCCGCTGCTCCTCCCGGCTCTCTCCTCCCCTCAGTGTCTTCGCTGCTCCTCCCGGCTCTCTCCTCCCCTTTGTGTCTCTGCTGCTCCTCCCAGCTCTCTCCTCCCCTCTGTGTTTCCGCTACTCCTCCCGGCTCTCTTCTCCCCTCTGTGTCTCCGTTGCTCCTCACGGTTGTCTCCTCCCCTCTGTGTCTCCGCTGCTTCTCCCGACGCTAACATGTGTCCCTGCTGCTCCTCCTGGCTCTCTCCTCCGCTGTGTCTCGCTACTGCTCCCGGCTCTCTCCTCCTCTCAGTGTCTACACTACTCCTACCGGCTCTCTCCTCCTCTGTGTCCCCGCTACTCCTTCTGACTCTCCCCTCTGTGTCCCTGCTGCTTCTCCTGGCTCTCCCCTCCCCTCTGTGTCTCCGCTGCTCCTCCCGGCTCTCTCCTCCTCTGTGTCCCCGTTATTCCTTCTGACTCTCCCCTCTGCGTCCCTGCTGCTTCTCCTGGCTCTCTCCTGCCCTCTGGGGAGTATACTGGCCAGTGGCAGCAGCAGGTGGTGTGTGTGACGAGATCGTATAATGTAAGGTGAGCAATCTTACTCTTATTTTTTCTCTCTCATACTAACAGACATTTAACAAGCTGTCATATAATTCAGTGTCCCTACCTTTACAGCCGTCTCCTGGAGGAGGTACCGGTCCCTTAGGGAGAAAAGGTTCTTGCTAAATATTGTCTGGGTTCAGTGGTCTTAAGTTCTTGTTTCAGTGATGGATCTAAATACTAGGTTTCAACAAACTAATGGGAATATGGACCTTTTGCTGTTAGAAGGAATGTTGTTGGGTTTAGGTCTTTAATGAAGCAATGCTGGAGAGGGAAAATGTTAATTGAATGGAGTAGGTAAGGGATCAGGTCCAGTCTGCGCAGCGGATACAGGCTCCTGGTTTATAAATAAAAGTGGGAAGGGTGTCCCGGACCAGGTAGAGACGTAGGTATGAGTCCTGGCCTGACAGACTGGTGGGAAAGAGGTCTTGGTATAAACAGAAAGGCGTTACAGAGTTCTGGACCCAGCAGCCAAGTGTTTGTTTGACCCGGCCTGGTGCAGTGGTGGGTAAGGAGTCTTGGAGCAGATAGAAAGGGGGTCCTGATCTTGACACAGTGGGTAGCAGTTCCTGATGGAGCAGTAGGTATGAGTACCCGGGAGCCAGCTGTTATTCCAGATATATCTTGCCGAGACAGCTATCGTTGTACTTTGAACTGTTTCCAGACACAAGGATCCTTTTTCCACCACATGATGCATAAACCTAGTGAAGACATGGAAAGTCAGTAACAATGGCAGAGCTACCTGACTCAGTCTTATTATAATCACACTATTCAGCTAACATCTGAGGATTTTTATATAAAAAGTCATAAAACCCTGAATCTTGTGCCTTCCTGTCTCTGTGGCTTTTCCCATCATTACAACGTGCTTAGGCTTGTGTGGCTCTTAGCATGATTGGCCTGTGTGGGATACAGGCTACTCAACACATTCACAGGAGTACAGGGAGGTCTATGCATTACCACGGCCATCGACAAGGCAATCCGGCAAGACACGATCACCACAGAACCCACCAAATTACAGTATCATTAACCCATACAGCAAAATGCCCGACGTAGGCAAGATTACATCAGACGTTTCCTCCTGAACATACTATACTGGGGTCAGTTAATAGAGACTGTCAAAAACTGTGGAAGTGAGTTGACATAATAACCATCACGAGACATTCCTACACAGCTCATTATTTAGCTTCTTGACAGTAAAGCTTACAATCTACAAACCATGGCATACATTGATACATGCATTTCTTCATCATCCATAGAGATTCTGTCTAGTCTGAGGCTATATATTATGTCTGTACTGCAAGTCACAGAGACGGCTCATTACGGCTGTCAGTAACAGGGATGTGACTGAAAATGACACTCGTCTCCTGGCAGAAAACCTGCTAGTCTGATCCCGAGCCAGCACCATCGAGAACGAATGCTCCTACACAACACACACCCAGTATAGCAGCTTACACAGTAACAAGGATTTCTAGCAATGATTTATTTATTGACATGTTACACGTTTTTAGCCACTGATATTATATTGGAGGAGTGTTTTATGGTGGTAACTGTTCAGCTTTATCTGTTTATGATGGAAAACTCCACGGCATCTCCCACATGACAACACGGTTGCCGAGAACCAGACCTGGGTCTTGTGTGGGGACATACATTGCAGGTTGGCTCACTCCCACTCAATCATTTATTTGGATTGTACAGAACTCTTTGTGTGTTGGAGACAAAGGGGCTGATTCAGAGATGCGATTGCAAAAAGATCGCAAATATACGCATCTAAGGTTAAGATCTTAGCAGATTACAGCCCACTGCATAAAGAGTCACTCCCCTTGCAAACAGCGGTGGATCTTAAAGTTAGACCACCATTGACTAACCCTAACTCTGCGCTGTCAGTTGAGATCTTAAGTGACGTAGTAGCGTATATTTAAGATCCTAAGTGTCTGCCCGCGCCCATTTTCCCTCATTTCCCTGCCTCCCCCGCCCATTTCCATGCAAATCCTTAAGATCTTAAACTTTCGCAGCACTTAAGATCTTAAGTGCTTGCGATCGATTCAAACTTACGCTCTTAGCGAATTTACGCTCCTAACCGCTACGTACATGGCGTTGCACTATTACTACGCATGCGCAGTAATGCGAATTTTCTAAGATCCTAAATATACGCTCCTAAGTGCCGTGGAAATCGTATCTCTGAATCAGCCCCAAACAATCCAATTGGTTCAATCAAAGTGTATAATAGTTTAAGATTGAGTTATGATTGTGCACCTCAGTTGGATGCAAGTTGTGATTGTCTACCAGTAACATGTCATTGTTCTACCCTGATAATGACACAGCTCTTTCAAATCTGCATTGTGCCCTGTGTGGGGAAATGGCCCCGTAATCTACCAGGACAGAAAGAAACTTAAATGATTTTTGGGTTTTAAAATAAACTTTTGGACTTGGATTGGATTTAACAGAAAAGGATGTGACAAATAAATAAATGTATTAAGACATCTGTTTAAATTATTTATAAACACATTATATACATTTTCATTATGTCAACAAAGGTGCTTAGACTCCTCCTCCCTTTGGGCTGGATCCAGACTTAAGAAAGAGCTTAAATTAAAGGAAGAAAGTTACTCCTGGGCTAAACCATGCTGATTTCAGGGGGAGCCAAGGTAATTGCATTCTTTGCAGGCAGGGATATATCTTTAATACTCTAATACTATTATATTATTATTATATTACACAGATACTGACCAGTGTTACTATCACACTGTTATTTAGATTTGGGATAGGAAACATCACCTCTCAACTCTAATACTGTGTGTAACAGATGTAATATGACTCCCCTGCAATCACCATGGTTTAGCCCAGGAGTGACTCTCCTCTCTTAGTACCGTATGCAGAGTACTGGATGCGTAACATATATGTCCGGTGTTTAGCGATTTTGAATACTGCGCACGCATAGTAATTGTTAACGTAATCTACATATTTTTTCCTTACGTAGATTGCGTATATGTGGTCTTTAAGATCGTATATACGCAATCTACATAAGGAAAAGATACGTAGATTATGTTAAAAAATGACTACGCGTGCGCAGTATTAAAAATCGCTAAACACCGGACACATATGTTACACGTCCGGTACTCTGCATACCGTCCCGAATTTCAAGCTCCTTCTTAAGTCTGGATCCAGCCCTATATCAGGGGATTGGGACACCAGAAGGTGGAATCCCTCATCCACAATCATCATGTGTAGAATGTTCCCTCATAGCCGCACACATGAAGTGACAGAAGCCTCTATTCTCATTTACCACTGAACTCCCTGATCCCAGGAGAGAAAACTGCATTAATGCGCCGCTAGCGATCCCAGACGACTTTGCTCCACGGCGTAACACAATGCTGCTGTCCAGGGAACTGCCATATAAAAAGCCTATTATCTCCCAGGCTGGAATCCATTAACAGCCCTGCAAATAGACCCCATTGTGTGACTCCTGAGAGGCTGCTGAGGAAACTAGCGCCTAGCCAGAAATGAGTAGAGGGTAAGAAACAGCCGGCACGCAGCTCTCACAGCAGGGCAGGATTTCAGGACGTCCTGCAGTCAGTTACTGACCGTGACATTACAGCGTTAATATTGAGTTCTGTCATGAACCAGCTGCACAGATCAGCTCTGGCAATGTCCGCCGTCCCTCCCTGCTGTCATGTCTTCCAGATGTCTATGATGTCAGCGTCCTGACTGTCGCCACATATTGTGCTTTGTTGGTGGCACAGGCTCGGTTCCACAGTTCTGCCAGTGGCCTACTGTCATCTTCCAGTCTGCTATGCTTGTTGTACCAATCCTTGTCTTAAAGTGGAACACCTATATAAAATATGAGCGTTCATTCAATTAGCAAGAGAAGATCTCAGCTGTGCATTCTTTCTTTTTCAAAATCTCTCTGTAGGGAACATAAGTTATGATGGCGGCAGCTTACAGTATGTGATGTGATGGCAGAGGCGGGGGGGAAGGGAGGTTCAAAGCCTCTATGGTCATTACATGATATGCCATATAACTGGCCATCCCCAGCAAATGTGTCTAAAGCAGATTTTACAATATGATACCACTCTAAAACTTTCAGCAGATTTTAGGTTTTTTTTCATGTGAAATCTTTATCTGTGGAAAATGCTAGAAAATAAAACCACTGTCACCTCTATACCTATTACCTTCATGGGTAACTTCAGCAATAACTTCCAAACACCACCAACAGTGAAGACAGAATACTGGCTTCACACCAGTCAGTAAAGCAGACCCCATACTATAAGATAGTTGGGGAAACTGACCATCTGATTGGCCAATAACACTGCAGGGTATGACCAGGACCATCTTGTATTCAGAACAATCTTACTTTGATCCTATTAGGATAAGTGCAGGGCGGTAAGGAGTGATTGGAGCGTTAGTACATCAGAAACTGTGTTGTTAGTAACTAAGATAACAGATCCACTACCCATATATTTATTGTCTGGGTGTTATAAGTGCTATAGGACAAGAAGCAAGATGTTCTTGTGTACAATCACACTGGCTCATACAGGTTTCTGCTTGAATACCGCCCAGTCCTTTCTTTATAAAGAGGCACTTAAGCAGATTTTTGTCTAAACAAAACAGAATAAAGAGTATTTTGGAGGAGACAAGTGACGGCTTTAGTACAGAAATGTGAGCAACATTTCCAGCTGTCACATTTTCCTAAGATGAAGGTCTTTAGAAGACAATGTGATATTTACGTGGCCTGTAATCAGTATCTGCATGAGCCTGCAATGCTGCCAAGCTCTTCGGGCTCACAGATATAGGGCTCTCTGCACCCAGTCACTTCCAGCAAAACATGAAATCATTTATTTACATTCTCCTACAGGGAAAAGTGTAAACAATGAAGTGTAGCTGATTGCAGATTACAGATTACACTTTCACTTGTGGGAATCATTCCGTGATTCAGTTCATTTACTAAAAAAAAACTAAAACACAAGTGTTCATTGGTAAATTTCTTTTGTAAAACTTTATTTTTTATTGAAGCTTTTACAATGTTCATAAAGATAACCAAAACATTTTAGTGATGTACATTAGCGTTAGGAAGATAGGGCCTGATCCTGAATAACTTTGCAGCCGATCTGCGCATGCGCCGGGCAGATGTTGCCCGGCGTTGCTACGGCAACGCCCGATCCTGGATCGGGCGTCCGTAGCCGCGCCGTAGGGACGCTGGAGGGGACGTCCTCCAGCCAC
>WWET01001609.1:323364-336270 GCA_011038615.1 Limnodynastes dumerilii
GGGGGGGCGTGCTAAGCGACCATACGCTCCTGTGCGAGCGTATGGCCCCTTCCTTACGCCGGCTGAAGTTAGGGTAGCCTACAGCTGGCGTAAGGAAGGGGCCATACGCCTGCACAGGGGGAGTGTCGGGGAAACTGAACGCCGATACGCTGTGCTTTAGTAAGCACAGCGCATGATTCACAACTAAGAACATTCATCAGATCCGCGTGCTTATGCTGAGCATGCGTAGAACTCGTCTATACGCACAGAAATCATAATCGATTGATTCACAGGCAAATAGGACTGATTCTCGCATCGGCGTGTAAAGTGCTCTGCATGCGTACATAGCGAGCCATGACTCTCAATGCAAATCGGCAGCATGCAAACTATTAATGTGCAGTAGAGGGCGTGCCTTTAGATTTACAAGTGATGCAAAAGCGCGAGGGCCTTGTGGAAGCAACCATACGCACGGAAAAAGCTAAGGCCCTCAGTCCCCCCTAAGTCGATGGTGCGAGCCTATGCATCTGGCCTTTCTGGTTATTAAGCCTACACCTGTAAATGCTGTGTGATGCACGTCAAGGAAACATATCCGTACTTAAGATTTGTCCATGCATGGCACTTCCGTGACTGGGGGTGTTTACTTGATTTTGAAGCACCTCTGAATCTGTCTTTCGGATCTCTTTCGGCCGTATATTTACGTAAAAACGCATTTACACGCTGATCATGCTCTTAACTCTAACATTCAATCACTAACAGATACAACAAAGAAATAGAAAATATCATTTCAACAATAAGCTGCATTATTCATTAAGATAAATAGGCTAAAAATCAACTTAATGAGAACAAGTTCCAAAGGGTTTGTGTTCTAGGCCAGTCTGGTACTTGTGCAATAACAAGCGTACTGGTAACTGGTGTAATAGCAGAAAGCATGCAAAAAAAAACTAAATAAGAATATCTATAAACCCCCTGTTGCAATATAGAGAATGGAGGATACCGGCATTCCATAGACCTTGCCCTCTGCAATACAATATGCTGCATTTTGTTTGTACATCTATAACGCACACTCTGGAATGGAATTGCTGACATGGGAAGAAGAGCAATGGGAGCTAGGCTGGAAAATCACTTCATGTGAGCACTAGATATTAGGAGCAAATAATCAGTTATGGGAATTAAAAAGAATAATAATAATAATAACAATAGTAATAATAATAACACAAAAAAACAGTTTGCTGCCAAAATAGAATTGTGAAGTTTGTGTTGTAAACTAATAATTAGTGAAAACTTAATTATCATCTTCTGGGAGATACTGTGTCAAATGTATGCAGTGTAAGAAAAAGCTGACAGAGAAAGGCACTATATACAGCAGTGTACAGTTATCAGAAAAACACTATGGGGGTGATTCAGAGATGCGATTGCGAAAAGATCGCAAATATTCGCACCTTAGCTAAGGTCTTACCATGTTCCAGCCCACTGCATAAACAGTCACTCCCCTTGCAAACAGCGGTGGATCTTAAACTTAGACCACCATTGACTAACCCTAACTCTGCGCTGTCATTTGAGATCTTAAGTGACGTGGGAGCGTATATTTAAGATCCTAAGTGTCAGCCCGCGCCCAATTTCCCTCATTTCCCTGCCTCCCCCCGCCCATTTCCATGCAAATCCTTAAGATCTTAAACCTTCGCAGCACTTAAGATCTTAAGTGCTGTAATAATAATAACACAAAAAACAGTTTGTTGCCAAAATGGAATTGTGAAGTTTGTGTCGTAAACTAATAATTAGTGAAAACTTAATTATCATCTTCTGGGAGATACTGTGTCAAATGTATGAAGTGTAAGAAAAAGCTGACAGAGAAAGGCACTATATACAACAGTGTACAGTTATCAGAAATATGACACTATATTAGTAATTATTATAGCTGTAATGTGATATTATGAACTGCATTATTGTTTACTAATTAGATGGGGAGAGAAATGTATCATTGCCAATGTATAGGTCAGAAAGAAAACACAGCAAGAAATAAAGAGCAACAGTGCACAAAAGGTATAATCAGAAGTGTATAAACAACCTGTGTTATACAGGAGGACATGGGGGGAGACAGGAGGGCAGATCATAGGAGCTTACAATCTAATGATAGGTGAGAAAGAGACAAACTCACATTCCATGGACAGAAGAGCGATACACCAAAACAAATCAATGGGAATGTGAAGAGACGGTTCTTAAAGTTAATCATTTATAATATTATACACATTGGCCCGGATCCAGAACTACGGCCGATGTAACTAATATATATTAGTAATATCTCAATAATTCCTGTTAGTCTTGTAAAATGTAACAGTTTTGACATTTGGAGACAGATTTACTAAGCTGCGGTAAGGGAAAAGTGGAGATGTTGCTCACAGCAACCAATCAGATTGTAGCTGACATTTTATAGCATGTAATAGGAAAGTAAGAGCTAGAATCTGATTGGTTGCTATGGGAAACATCTCCAGTTTTCCCGCAGCTTAGTAAATCTGGCCCTTGAAACGCATATACCCTGCACCCCAAAAACCTTGAGACTACATAAATGGAGTAATAATATGAATCAATAAATATTGATATCATGGAGGGGTTATGTTCCATTATTTTACTAATTATTATGATTTGTTGCCATTTTCCATTCTAATCTACAATACAGTAATGCGGCCACTTAAGTAGAATGTAATAAACCTATTACCTTTATCAAGGTATAATGATTTTCATATTATGATAAAATAGCAAACAGCTCCAGTTTATAAGGTAATAAAGCTCCAGGTGACGCCTGGACAGAGTCCAAACTTTCTTCCCCAGAAGAAGAAACAGCAGAGCTGTGGTAACCAGGTGTAGGTGCCCCCCATCTCACATTGGTAGTGCATGCACTTGGCTTTTCTCTAAGAGCAATGGAAGAATGTGTGGCCAAGTCCTGTCTGAGCGAATGCAAGATCTGTAAATCTCCCAGGATTCCTTCCTCTAAAACTGTATGAAAACGTCAGCAGAGCCCCTGTAGAGTGCACACCCTCTCTCTCTGTGTACAATCACCACCTCTCACTGATGTGTAATACAACTAACAACTAATAACCATCATTTATTGTTTAAACCTTGCACATGTCTATTCTCTGCTGAAGGCCTGTGACCGACAGATAAGACCCACCACATTCTTCTTCCTGACTGTACTGAGCTATACCTCTTAGCAGCCTTCTGGCAGTCCAGATGCACAGATAAAAGCAGTCAGGATGATCCAGTCCACAAGCAAATTGAATCTGCAGCAGCCACAATCCACAGGTAGATATAAACTACAGAGGGAACCTGGATTGGCAAGCAGGACTGGATGTAAGCAGGGTACATTCCAGCAGATTATCATACAAATAACACAACAATAGTTTAAGACGACATTTTACCTGTGTGTTCTGTCCAACAATGCTCCAGAATCATTTATAACAGTCTGTAATCGTTTAATCTTTCAGATCAATGATGCACAGTGTCTTTCAAAGGATAGCAGCAGAACTGCATGAGGAAGAAATGGAGAATGATCCAGGGGGATCTTTTCAGTGTGTACTCTTCAACACTGCGTACAAAATATTTGGGAAATCAGAAACTGAAACCTGTCAGTGTGTACTCTGCTTAATAGCCTTGACCCTAATCCAGCATTAATAGCAGATCCAGACTTTTATATGTGTGAGGGGAGTGCACACCGCCTGCACTCGGCTCACATGTATGGCTCTTCCGCATGCAGAACCTTATCTTAAATATTCTGTATCTGAAAGGGCACCTAAAGAATGGTAGATCGTAGTAAGGGCTTTGGAACAATACTGTATGATTACCATTCCAATCACAATTCCTCATACTAATGGTGGGTGGCCCGACCTTGCGGAGGCGGATTTTGCACATGTGCAGTTACTTACGTACGTAACTCTTGTTATTAATGCAGGTTATGTCATGGTTGAGTGATGGTCTTGGTTATGTCATGGTGATGGTTGAGTGATGGTCTTGGTTATGTCATGATGATGGTTGAGTGATGGTCTTGGTTATGTCATGGTGATGGTTGAGTGATGGTCTTGGTTATGTCATGGTGATGGTTGAGTGATGGTCTTGGTTATGTCATGGTGATGGTTGAGTGATGGTCTTGGTTATGTCATGGTGATGGTTGAGTGATGGTCTTGGTTATGTCATGGTGATGGTTGAGTGATGGTCTTGGTTATGTCATGGTGATGGTTGAGTGATGGTCTTGGTTATGTCATGGTGATGGTTGAGTGATGGTCTTGGTTATGTCATGGTGATGGTTGAGTGATGGTCTTGGTTATGTCATGGTGATGGTTGAGTGATGGTCTTGGTTATGTCATGGTGATGGTTGAGTGATGGTCTTGGTTATGTCATGGTGATGGTTGAGTGATGGTCTTGGTTATGTCATGGTGATGGTTGAGTGATGGTCTTGGTTATGTCATGGTGATGGTTGAGTGATGGTCTTGGTTATGTCATGGTGATGGTTGAGTGATGGTCTTGGTTATGTCATGGTGATGGTTGAGTGATGGTCTTGGTTATGTCATGGTGATGGTTGAGTGATGGTCTTGGTTATGTCATGGTGATGGTTGAGTGATGGTCTTGGTTATGTCATGGTGATGGTTGAGTGATGGTCTTGGTTATGTCATGGTGATGGTTGAGTGATGGTCTTGGTTATGTCATGGTGATGGTTGAGTGATGGTCTTGGTTATGTCATGGTGATGGTTGAGTGATGGTCTTGGTTATGTCATGGTGATGGTTGAGTGATGGTCTTGGTTATGTCATGGTGATGGTTGAGTGATGGTCTTGGTTATGTCATGGTGATGGTTGAGTGATGGTCTTGGTTATGTCATGGTGATGGTTGAGTGATGGTCTTGGTTATGTCATGGTGATGGTTGAGTGATGGTCTTGGTTATGTCATGGTGATGGTTGAGTGATGGTCTTGGTTATGTCATGGTGATGGTTGAGTGATGGTCTTGGTTATGTCATGGTGATGGTTGAGTGATGGTCTTGGTTATGTCATGGTGATGGTTGAGTGATGGTCTTGGTTATGTCATGGTGATGGTTGAGTGATGGTCTTGGTTATGTCATGGTGATGGTTGAGTGATGGTCTTGGTTATGTCATGGTGATGGTTGAGTGATGGTCTTGGTTATGTCATGGTGATGGTTGAGTGATGGTCTTGGTTATGTCATGGTGATGGTTGAGTGATGGTCTTGGTTATGTCATGGTGATGGTTGAGTGATGGTCTTGGTTATGTCATGGTGATGGTTGAGTGATGGTCTTGGTTATGTCATGGTGATGGTTGAGTGATGGTCTTGGTTATGTCATGGTGATGGTTGAGTGATGGTCTTGGTTATGTCATGGTGATGGTTGAGTGATGGTCTTGGTTATGTCATGGTGATGGTTGAGTGATGGTCTTGGTTATGTCATGGTGATGGTTGAGTGATGGTCTTGGTTATGTCATGGTGATGGTTGAGTGATGGTCTTGGTTATGTCATGGTGATGGTTGAGTGATGGTCTTGGTTATGTCATGGTGATGGTTGAGTGATGGTCTTGGTTATGTCATGGTGATGGTTGAGTGATGGTCTTGGTTATGTCATGGTGATGGTTGAGTGATGGTCTTGGTTATGTCATGGTGATGGTTGAGTGATGGTCTTGGTTATGTCATGGTGATGGTTGAGTGATGGTCTTGGTTATGTCATGGTGATGGTTGAGTGATGGTCTTGGTTATGTCATGGTGATGGTTGAGTGATGGTCTTGGTTATGTCATGGTGATGGTTGAGTGATGGTCTTGGTTATGTCATGGTGATGGTTGAGTGATGGTCTTGGTTATGTCATGGTGATGGTTGAGTGATGGTCTTGGTTATGTCATGGTGATGGTTGAGTGATGGTCTTGGTTATGTCATGGTGATGGTTGAGTGATGGTCTTGGTTATGTCATGGTGATGGTTGAGTGATGGTCTTGGTTATGTCATGGTGATGGTTGAGTGATGGTCTTGGTTATGTCATGGTGATGGTTGAGTGATGGTCTTGGTTATGTCATGGTGATGGTTGAGTGATGGTCTTGGTTATGTCATGGTGATGGTTGAGTGATGGTCTTGGTTATGTCATGGTGATGGTTGAGTGATGGTCTTGGTTATGTCATGGTGATGGTTGAGTGATGGTCTTGGTTATGTCATGGTGATGGTTGAGTGATGGTCTTGGTTATGTCATGGTGATGGTTGAGTGATGGTCTTGGTTATGTCATGGTGATGGTTGAGTGATGGTCTTGGTTATGTCATGGTGATGGTTGAGTGATGGTCTTGGTTATGTCATGGTGATGGTTGAGTGATGGTCTTGGTTATGTCATGGTGATGGTTGAGTGATGGTCTTGGTTATGTCATGGTGATGGTTGAGTGATGGTCTTGGTTATGTCATGGTGATGGTTGAGTGATGGTCTTGGTTATGTCATGGTGATGGTTGAGTGATGGTCTTGGTTATGTCATGGTGATGGTTGAGTGATGGTCTTGGTTATGTCATGGTGATGGTTGAGTGATGGTCTTGGTTATGTCATGGTGATGGTTGAGTGATGGTCTTGGTTATGTCATGGTGATGGTTGAGTGATGGTCTTGGTTATGTCATGGTGATGGTTGAGTGATGGTCTTGGTTATGTCATGGTGATGGTTGAGTGATGGTCTTGGTTATGTCATGGTGATGGTTGAGTGATGGTCTTGGTTATGTCATGGTGATGGTTGAGTGATGGTCTTGGTTATGTCATGGTGATGGTTGAGTGATGGTCTTGGTTATGTCATGGTGATGGTTGAGTGATGGTCTTGGTTATGTCATGGTGATGGTTGAGTGATGGTCTTGGTTATGTCATGGTGATGGTTGAGTGATGGTCTTGGTTATGTCATGGTGATGGTTGAGTGATGGTCTTGGTTATGTCATGGTGATGGTTGAGTGATGGTCTTGGTTATGTCATGGTGATGGTTGAGTGATGGTCTTGGTTATGTCATGGTGATGGTTGAGTGATGGTCTTGGTTATGTCATGGTGATGGTTGAGTGATGGTCTTGGTTATGTCATGGTGATGGTTGAGTGATGGTCTTGGTTATGTCATGGTGATGGTTGAGTGATGGTCTTGGTTATGTCATGGTGATGGTTGAGTGATGGTCTTGGTTATGTCATGGTGATGGTTGAGTGATGGTCTTGGTTATGTCATGGTGATGGTTGAGTGATGGTCTTGGTTATGTCATGGTGATGGTTGAGTGATGGTCTTGGTTATGTCATGGTGATGGTTGAGTGATGGTCTTGGTTATGTCATGGTGATGGTTGAGTGATGGTCTTGGTTATGTCATGGTGATGGTTGAGTGATGGTCTTGGTTATGTCATGGTGATGGTTGAGTGATGGTCTTGGTTATGTCATGGTGATGGTTGAGTGATGGTCTTGGTTATGTCATGGTGATGGTTGAGTGATGGTCTTGGTTATGTCATGGTGATGGTTGAGTGATGGTCTTGGTTATGTCATGGTGATGGTTGAGTGATGGTCTTGGTTATGTCATGGTGATGGTTGAGTGATGGTCTTGGTTATGTCATGGTGATGGTTGAGTGATGGTCTTGGTTATGTCATGGTGATGGTTGAGTGATGGTCTTGGTTATGTCATGGTGATGGTTGAGTGATGGTCTTGGTTATGTCATGGTGATGGTTGAGTGATGGTCTTGGTTATGTCATGGTGATGGTTGAGTGATGGTCTTGGTTATGTCATGGTGATGGTTGAGTGATGGTCTTGGTTATGTCATGGTGATGGTTGAGTGATGGTCTTGGTTATGTCATGGTGATGGTCATTGCTTTGTTACATTGCTTGGCTACCTTTAAATCACATGAAATAATGACTCCTAGATCCCTTTCCTAGTCAATAGTTTCTATAGCCATTAATGATATATCAAGCTGTTGGATTTTTGTGCCCCAAGTGCATGATTTTGAATTTTTTGAACTGCAGTTGCCACACTCTTGACTATTCCTCCAGTCTACCTAGATCATCCCTCATTTTCTGTACCCCTCCTGGCGTGTCCACCATGATACATATCTTTGTGTCATCTGCAAAAAGGCATATTTTCCCTCGATACCACAGGCAATATCGCCTATAAAGATATTAAATAGCACTGGTCCAAGTACGGAACCCTGGGGTACTCTACTGGTTACCTTACCATCTCCAGAAGAGATTCCATTTACTACAACCCTTTGTTGTCTATCCTGTAACCAAGATTGTATCCCTGCAACTATCTTTAAATCCAATCCCAAAGTTTCCAGCTTATTTAACAGTCTGCGATGTGGCACAGTGTCAAAAGCCTTGCTAAAATCTAGATAAGCTATGTCTACAGCTCCCCCTTTATCTAATACTTTACTGACCCAGTCAAAAAATTCAATAAGATTTGTTTGACATGATCTTCCCCCAGTGAATCCATGCTGCTTGGAATCCTGTAGGTTACTGGATTTAAGATACTGTACAAATTTGTTCCTTTCACAGTGTTTCCATCAATTCCCCTACTACTGATGTTAGACTCACTGGTCGGTATTTTGACGCTTCTTCCCTACTTCCACTTTTATGCTAAGGGACGACATTTATCCCAGTTAGTTACTCTGTTGTGCATGGAGTTGTTTAGGGGTTAATTATTGTTCACAGCAGTAAGTATTGCACAGCACCAATATTGGGGACTTTCACTAACGGGAAATCGGACCATTTATCGGCTACTTCCTGCTGTGAGCAATAATCTTTCTAGTTTGTTACCAGCTTAATTGTCCTTGTTATATGGCAGTCATAGTTGTGTTGCAACGCAAAAAAGCCCCAGAGTCTAAAGACAAAAATGTAACTAATTACAAATGATGAAGAAATATGACAAAATTTACAAAGTCACAAATCAGGACCATTTCTTGACAATATGTATAACAATATAACCATGCATTTCATGAAGAAATAGACATTTTTTTGTAAAGCTAATGCAGCACCAGCAGTGTTTGACACAACTTACAATCTATAACCATACTGGCATCAGTACAGAGAATAGCTGAGAGTCTATAAGAAAGGCCTGTTGTCTATCCATAGAAATAGATGATCTTAGTGCTGATTTTTCAAATGGCACAAAATATAAATAATCCTTGTTTTCTTACAGTGGAGATACCTATTACTTATTGTCTCCATCAATTCTGTAGTATATTTTATTCTATCTGAGATGGTAAACTTAGCAGCTGTAGCATCACACTTAGAGATGCATTATGGTAGACAGTTCCCAGCGACGGTTAAAGCTCTGTACATTTCAGGAAATGAGTAATTTCCTAAACGGAATTCTGCACCATGACTTCAAACAGTGGTGTAAGGTGTGGTGAAACAGCGGCCTCCAGAAAACTACACTGTTCCCATAAAATCCACTGACTGACTACAGAGACATCTAGCTATATATAAAATGTATATATAACTACAACCCCCAAAACTGCAGGTGCTAATAACGATCACACCTTCTCTGTAAAGGCCACTTAGTAAGAAGAATTACACCATCTTCCTGCCTGTCATTATCCCACCATCAATAAAATGTCTCCTAACCTTATTTTTTAAAGTAGATTTGCAGTGTCATAATTTATTAGTATTTTACATGACTTTATTTATTTCAAGAAAGCCCCCATGTACACTGCCACTAGCTAGCAAGGATGAATGTTTCTACAAAATAAATTGTGGTTAAAACATACTTCCTGTTCCTGCAACTGAGGCGATTAAACACTCTTATTTACCACAGAATATTGGTCAACAGAAACACACAACATGCTATAAAGGGCTGATATATGACGAGAGAAGATACAGGCAAGAGAAAGAGAATAAAGATGGAGTCATCCTTAATCATCAGACCTTTGGCAGTGTCTCATTTATTTCTAAATGTGCATGCCAAGCTCTTAGATGTGTGTACACAGCACTGTGCCATACCTAAGGAATGTGTCAAGAGACGTCAGAAGAGACATAACATCGGCATAGTGCCAGCACCAAGCCCCTGGAACCATAACACAGAATGACACACCATAGTCTAGAAAGAGGACCAAAGTCATTAAAGTGGCAATCACACATAGAATGTTTTTTAGCGTCTCTGTCATTTTCACTAATGGCTCTAGAAATGGTTGTCTCCTTCTCAAAAGCTCTTCAAAAGTGTAGACACATGATCAGCATAGCATGTGATGGCACAGGGGGAGGAGGACTGCATTATGTGGACAGAGCTTAGAGGGCCGTTTCAAAGCCCCTCTGCTCACAACATATTCAGTGAGACTGCTCTGATGCACTCCTGTGTATATATTATGTTTGTGTTTACAGTCTGCTATTTCCCTGCTTCTATTATTGAATCTTCATATTTGCAACACGGGCATGATCCTGAATTAAGAACGTTACGCAAGCCGTTTACTTAAGAACTCTAAAACGCTAATCTGCGCACACGCCCTTTGTTACCCCTTAGCAAACTGAACTCAGTTCAGTATAGGAGGACTGTCCTTCATTTCCATATGTCTAATCCTAAATAAAAAGAGAGACGAGGATAGGCATGCTAATGAACTCCCGTGGGCAGCGGTAAGCAGTTAAGGTAGGATTCTGGACACATAAGGCTCCAGAACTCTGTAAGGGAGTGCGCCCCTCTTTTCCGCACAGACATCCAAACCTCTGTGTGCATGAGGTCTGAATCAGGCCCAAAGTCTGTTATACAAAGAAAAGGATGGCCCTGTGTGGTTCTGTCTAATATCTGCAGTATAAGCCTTGTTTACATTTAGGAAATCATTTGCACATAGACAAACCTTGTTACAGTACAAGGGGGCGATACTTGCTCCTTCTATGAAGAGAAATATTTCTTTTACACAGCATTTTAGAGTTGAAGTATTTGAACACTTTAAACATCCCCCACCACCACCACAAACAACACCAACTTCAACTCTAAAGCTGGCCATACACTAGAGCGATTATCGGGCCGATCACCAATTATAGGGTGATCGGGCAAATAATCGCTCAAGCGTATGGTACAGATCAATTTTTGAAACGCCAAATAAATGCACCAGCATAGTACATAAATATACAGCAGCGGCTATTGCAGGAGTAGTACAGACAGGGATCAGCTGAAAACACAGACCCTCCAACATGACCCCCTCCATTCGGTACAAAATACTCTGCTCCTGATCTTCATTCCTAATTTCTGATTGCAGTCACCTGTGTTATACTAGTTATATGAATAGAAAGGTGTGTAACACAGGTGACTGCAATCAGAGATGAGGAAGGAAGAGCAAGAGCAGAGTATTTTGTACCGAATGGAGGGGGTCATGTTGGAGGGGATGAAAACGTGCTGTGTGAAGCGTGGCTTCTGCTGATTCTTATGTATTACTGTCTTCAATAGCCGCTGCTGTATATCTATGTGCTATGCTGTTCTGACAGCTTTAAAGTATACCCTCACAGCTATCAGAGCAGCTTTGTACAGCAGCAGCAACATTGTGAGCACTGCCCCCTTCCCTCTTCTGCTAGGATTATCGGTTCCAGGAAGAGAGGTGTATGGTGCCGATAATGGGACAATTCCTTAGCGGGAAATCGTCCCGTTTATCGGCCCACCCCCTGCTGGGACCGATAATCGAACAAGTGTATGGCCAGCTTAAATCTTCTGGAAATGTTACATCTATGATTGCCTACTTTTCATCCACAGCAGCGGGGTAAGTGTAAATAACAGGGACAAGACACAATCCTAAATTATTAGATTATTTTGTATTACTTTAAAGCTGTTTTGTGTTTTATTTGTTTATTTTTTTCCTATTTTTATATACTATTTTGTGTTTTTATGTAACCTGACCTTGAAGCTGTTTACAAATATGAAAAGGATCCCGTACACCATATGTCCTATGACATTACGATATCAGCCCAGACTTAGAGGGCAAATCTTCCACATTACCGTAATTTACTAAATAATCCACGAGCGCAGAATCAATCAAATAAATGAACAATAAATCGCACAGCACACATATTACTATTGCCATAAAATCGTTGTACTCAGATGAGAACAATCATGAACAGAACACAGTAAAAGTGGAGCAGAGAAGGAGGGGATATGATATAATGTATTAGAACACGAGGACATGCATATAAACTGGAGGGTGGTAGGGTTAAAGGAAACGTGTGATAAAATTAGGAAAAGGTAGTTAATAAGTGGAATAACCTCCTATCTGAGGTGGTAGAAGCAAACATAGTAAAACTACTTCAACGTGCTTGGGAAAAATATAAGGATTTCCTAAATCTTTACTTAAATTAAGGGTCCACTAAGGCCTAGGGCCAGTATAGGGTCTTGACTTCCCTCTGTTTTGTTACTGGACACAGACCGCATTGAGATTCAGGCTACCACCCATCCTAAAAGTTCTCAGAAACGAAACTTTAACAGTCTTTCTATCCTCGAATAACCCAACACAGCTGTGACTGAATAATAGATCCCCTCATGTTCCCATACATTCTGGCTGATCCAACCTACAACACACAGTTCTGCACAGCATGTATCAAACTCTTATCGTCCTATAGATTGTCTGCTGGCCATTCACGCCCTCTTACCGCTTTGTTTTACTATTTATACCCAGTAAAGTTCTAGAGTATGCCGTCTCTCTAAAAGCAAAGATAATAACAATGGGCTGGATCCAGACTGTGTGCTTGAAATGAGTTACTCCTGGGCTAAACCATGTTGATTGCAGGGGGAGTCAAGGTAATTGTATACTTTGCATGCAGGGATACATCTTTGAATTGCTTACTGCACACAGATACTGACCAGCGTTACTATCACACTGTTATTTAGACTTGGGATAGGAAACATCACCTCTCAACTCTAATACTGTTTGCAACAGATAAAATATGACTCCCCTGCAATCAACATGGTTTAGCCCAGGAGTAACT
>WWET01001609.1:337998-354172 GCA_011038615.1 Limnodynastes dumerilii
CTGGAGGGGTACAGTACTGGGGTGTATAGATATGGAGTAGACCGTGATGGGGGGGACATTGCTATCAGACAGACAATACTGGAGGGGTACAGTACTGGGGTGTATAGATATGGAGTAGACAGTGATGGGGGGACATTGCTATCAGACAGGCAATGCTGGAGGGGTACAGTACTGGGGTGTATAGATATGGAGTAGACAGTGATGGGGGGACATTGCTATCAGACAGGCAGTGCTGGAGGGGCACAGCATCGGGATGTATAGATATGGAGTAGACAGTGATGGGGGGACATTGCTATCAGACAGGCAGTGCTGGAGGGGCACAGCATCGGGATGTATAGATATGGAGTAGACAGTGATGGGGGGACATTGCTATCAGACAGGCAGTGCTGGAGGGGCACAGCATCGGGATGTATAGATATGGAGTAGACAGTGATGGGGGGACATTGCTATCAGACAGGCAATGCTGGAGGGGTACAGTACTGGGGTGTATAGATATGGAGTAGACCGTGATGGGGGGGACATTGCTATCAGACAGACAATACTGGAGGGGTACAGTACTGGGGTGTATAGATATGGAGTAGACCGTGATGGGGGGGACATTGCTATCAGACAGACAATACTGGAGGGGTACAGTACTGGGGTGTATAGATATGGAGTAGACAGTGATGGGGGGACATTGCTATCAGACAGGCAGTGCTGGAGGGGCACAGCATCGGGATGTATAGATATGGAGTAGACAGTGATGGGGGGGGGGGACATTGCCATCAGGCAGTGCTGGAGGGGTACAGTACTGGGATGTATAGATATGGAGTAGACAGTGATAGAGGGACATTGCTATCAGACAGGTAGTGCTAAAGGGGTAAATTACTGGGGTATATAGATATGGAGTATTTAGTGATAAAGGACCCTGCTATCAGACACCCTCCTGGTCCTGGTAATTGGTGAAACTGATCAATATAACCAAATTGAAGTTTGAGAAAGATGAAAATGCCATGAGGGTAACTACCAAGGTGGGAGAGAGAGGGGTTAATGCCCCCCTATGCCAGGTGAATGCATATAATCATGCATGCCCCTGAGATAGATTACTGCTGGGACTATATAACTGACACTCTCAGTATCCCGCACAGATACACCATCCATGGAAAGAACAGCCACCCACATTCTCTGAAGGACATAATTATAGGCCGGAAATCTGTACAAGGGAAACACAACAACACTTACACTCACTTCACGTTTCTTCCGTCTCTCCCAGGCCCAGTGTCCTCTCAGGAGGGTGCAGAGGAGTTTTCAAGTGTGGAAAGATGTTTTACAGATGGATTAAACAATGGCTCTAAAGGTTATGGGCTGGATCCAGACTTAAGAAGGAGCTTGTAATTAAGGACCGGATTTAGATTTAATACCGAAAGGTCACTTATGCACGCAAGGTGTGTAAGTGACCTGAATTCACTGGAGGGCGCATGCACCCTCCAGATGTTACGCTAGGGTAACATTGATCCGTCCGAGCCCAATTCTGAGGAAAGGGGCTGTGCTTCCCCTTCACACACTAAAGCAGGCGGGGGGAAGCATGGTAAGTGTACATTGTGGAAGGGGGCTCCCACACTATAGACCGCGTAAACGCAATCTACGTTGCAAGAAGTTACTTACTGTAGCACTTTTCTGAAAAATGTGAGCCAGCAGCCGCGGCTCTGCATACGGCCCAAGGAATGGAATATGTTATCCCCATATCTACAGACTGGTAAGTGACTTCTGATAGCATTGCAATAATACAGAAAACATAAGGACAGTGCAAATAAGGCCAACCTTGCCTATTCCCAAAGCGTTCCAGTGCCCCTATCTGTGGAACAGAAGAGACGTAAGAGATAGGTATTAATAACAAGCAGAGAACTACCTGTGACCTCATCATACAGCAATCAGATATCATAACCCCAATCGCTACGGCAACAATAACACATTCGGCAATTACAAAGCCGTCGCCACAAAGTGTGATGGTAAAAAAGAACAGTATACACAAATTTCTTACCTTGTCCCTGCTTCTGCTCCATCCGCTCTCTCCATCACTGTGTCCCTGATCCCTTTAGTGATGGCAGTTTATCTGTCAGCACTCAGAATGTCACAAAATGCTTCAGCAAATAAAGCATGAAACACAAACACAATGTTCTAAAACAGGCTACAGGGTGTCAGCACCCAATACAGAGAGCATCCTAGTGATCATAACCCAATACAGAGGGCATCCTAGTGACCACCACCCAATACAGAGGGCACCCGAGTGATCATCACTCAATACAGAGGGCATCCTAGTGATCATAACCCAATACAGAGAGCATCTTACTGATCATAACCCAATACAGAGAGCATCTTACTGATCATAACCCAATACAGAGGGCATCCTAGTGATCATCACTCAATACAGAGGGCATCCTAGTGACCACCACCCAATACAGAGGGCACCCTAGTGATCATCACTCAATACAGAGAGCATCCTAGTGACCACTACACAATACAGAGGGCATCCTAGTAATCATAACCCAATATAGAGGGCATCCTAGTGACCAATACCCAATACAGAGGGCATCCTAGTGATCATTACTTAATACAGAGGGCATCCTAGTGACCACCACCCAATACAGAGGGCACCCTAGTGATCATCACCCAATACAGAGGGCATCCTAGTGATCATCACCCAATACAGAGGACATTCTAGTGATCATCACCCAATACAGATAGCACCCTAGTGATCATCACCCAATACAGAGGGCATCCTAGTGATCATCACCCAATACAGAGGGCATCCTAATGATCATCACCCAATACATAGGGCATCCTAGTGACCACCACCCAATACAGAGGGCATCTTAGTGACCTCTTGAAATGACCAATACTATCTGTTTGTCTTACTGAGTGTATGCCTCAGTAATATATAGGTACAATTACATAGTGCGCCTCTTTAGACCATACATTCTGAAACCCTTTTACTTTGCAGGGACTGTTACTGAATTTGATGTAACTATGTCTGTCAGGGATATTTTGTAACCTGTGGAGAGATTTTGAAAGTGAGGCAACGATTTGTAGACAGACAAGGAAAAGTGAGAGCAAATGCCTGCTTGGAAGGTGGTAAAAATAGTCATATGTTTAGTGTGGGATTGCTGCTTTAATCAGTGAGAAAATATGGAGGGACCACTGACTATGGCTTTATGATTAATAATGTAGGGGCTGATTCAGAGATGCGATTGCAAAAAGATCGCAAATATACGCACCTTAGCTAAGATCTTAGCAGGTTCCAGCCCCCTGCAAAACCAGACACTCCCCTTGCAAACAGCGGTGGATCTTAAACTTAGACCACCATTGAATTGCCTTAACTATACGCTGTCATTTGGGATCTTAACTGACGTGGGAGCGTTCATTTAAGATCCTAAGTGTCAGCCCGCGCCCACTTTCCCTCATTTACCTGCCTCCCCCCGCCCATTTCCATGCAAATCCTTAAGATCTTAAAGACTTTATCAGCGTGGAATTTCCTGCCTGGAAATTTGTGTGCCATGCTCTTTTAGGAGACTCCTTCTGTTCTCTGCCCTAACATTACTGATCAGCCGTATGTGTCAGAATCTCAGAAATAAAATACCAGCAATACCTGTGCATACATACTACACCTACCTATACAGCAATACCTGTGCATACATACTACACCTACCTATACAGCAATACCTGTGCATACATACTACACCTACCTATACAGCAATACCTGTGCATACATACTACACCTACCTATACAGCAATACCTGTGCATACATACTACACCTACCTATACAGCAATACCTGTGCATACATACTACACCTACCTATACAGCAATACCTGTGCATACATACTACACCTACCTATACAGCAATACCTGTGCATACATACTACACCTACCTATACAGCAATACCTGTGCATACATACTACACCTACCTATACAGCAATACCTGTGCATACATACTACACCTACCTATACAGCAATACCTGTGCATACATACTACACCTACCTATACAGCAATACCTGTGCATACATACTACACCTACCTATACAGCAATACCTGTGCATACATACTACACCTACCTATACAGCAATACCTGTGCATACATACTACACCTACCTATACAGCAATACCTGTGCATACATACTACACCTACCTATACAGCAATACCTGTGCATACATACTACACCTACCTATACAGCAATACCTGTGCATACATACTACACCTACCTATACAGCAATACCTGTGCATACATACTACACCTACCTATACAGCAATACCTGTGCATACATACTACACCTACCTATACAGCAATACCTGTGCATACATACTACACCTACCTATACAGCAATACCTGTGCATACATACTACACCTACCTATACAGCAATACCTGTGCATACATACTACACCTACCTATACAGCAATACCTGTGCATACATACTACACCTACCTATACAGCAATACCTGTGCATACATACTACACCTACCTATACAGCAATACCTGTGCATACATACTACACCTACCTATACAGCAATACCTGTGCATACATACTACACCTACCTATACAGCAATACCTGTGCATACATACTACACCTACCTATACAGCAATACCTGTGCATACATACTACACCTACCTATACAGCAATACCTGTGCATACATACTACACCTACCTATACAGCAATACCTGTGCATACATACTACACCTACCTATACAGCAATACCTGTGCATACATACTACACCTACCTATACAGCAATACCTGTGCATACATACTACACCTACCTATACAGCAATACCTGTGCATACATACTACACCTACCTATACAGCAATACCTGTGCATACATACTACACCTACCTATACAGCAATACCTGTGCATACATACTACACCTACCTATACAGCAATACCTGTGCATACATACTACACCTACCTATACAGCAATACCTGTGCATACATACTACACCTACCTATACAGCAATACCTGTGCATACATACTACACCTACCTATACAGCAATACCTGTGCATACATACTACACCTACCTATACAGCAATACCTGTGCATACATACTACACCTACCTATACAGCAATACCTGTGCATACATACTACACCTACCTATACAGCAATACCTGTGCATACATACTACACCTACCTATACAGCAATACCTGTGCATACATACTACACCTACCTATACAGCAATACCTGTGCATACATACTACACCTACCTATACAGCAATACCTGTGCATACATACTACACCTACCTATACAGCAATACCTGTGCATACATACTACACCTACCTATACAGCAATACCTGTGCATACATACTACACCTACCTATACAGCAATACCTGTGCATACATACTACACCTACCTATACAGCAATACCTGTGCATACATACTACACCTACCTATACAGCAATACCTGTGCATACATACTACACCTACCTATACAGCAATACCTGTGCATACATACTACACCTACCTATACAGCAATACCTGTGCATACATACTACACCTACCTATACAGCAATACCTGTGCATACATACTACACCTACCTATACAGCAATACCTGTGCATACATACTACACCTACCTATACAGCAATACCTGTGCATACATACTACACCTACCTATACAGCAATACCTGTGCATACATACTACACCTACCTATACAGCAATACCTGTGCATACATACTACACCTACCTATACAGCAATACCTGTGCATACATACTACACCTACCTATACAGCAATACCTGTGCATACATACTACACCTACCTATACAGCAATACCTGTGCATACATACTACACCTACCTATACAGCAATACCTGTGCATACATACTACACCTACCTATACAGCAATACCTGTGCATACATACTACACCTACCTATACAGCAATACCTGTGCATACATACTACACCTACCTATACAGCAATACCTGTGCATACATACTACACCTACCTATACAGCAATACCTGTGCATACATACTACACCTACCTATACAGCAATACCTGTGCATACATACTACACCTACCTATACAGCAATACCTGTGCATACATACTACACCTACCTATACAGCAATACCTGTGCATACATACTACACCTACCTATACAGCAATACCTGTGCATACATACTACACCTACCTATACAGCAATACCTGTGCATACATACTACACCTACCTATACAGCAATACCTGTGCATACATACTACACCTACCTATACAGCAATACCTGTGCATACATACTACACCTACCTATACAGCAATACCTGTGCATACATACTACACCTACCTATACAGCAATACCTGTGCATACATACTACACCTACCTATACAGCAATACCTGTGCATACATACTACACCTACCTATACAGCAATACCTGTGCATACATACTACACCTACCTATACAGCAATACCTGTGCATACATACTACACCTACCTATACAGCAATACCTGTGCATACATACTACACCTACCTATACAGCAATACCTGTGCATACATACTACACCTACCTATACAGCAATACCTGTGCATACATACTACACCTACCTATACAGCAATACCTGTGCATACATACTACACCTACCTATACAGCAATACCTGTGCATACATACTACACCTACCTATACAGCAATACCTGTGCATACATACTACACCTACCTATACAGCAATACCTGTGCATACATACTACACCTACCTATACAGCAATACCTGTGCATACATACTACACCTACCTATACAGCAATACCTGTGCATACATACTACACCTACCTATACAGCAATACCTGTGCATACATACTACACCTACCTATACAGCAATACCTGTGCATACATACTACACCTACCTATACAGCAATACCTGTGCATACATACTACACCTACCTATACAGCAATACCTGTGCATACATACTACACCTACCTATACAGCAATACCTGTGCATACATACTACACCTACCTATACAGCAATACCTGTGCATACATACTACACCTACCTATACAGCAATACCTGTGCATACATACTACACCTACCTATACAGCAATACCTGTGCATACATACTACACCTACCTATACAGCAATACCTGTGCATACATACTACACCTACCTATACAGCAATACCTGTGCATACATACTACACCTACCTATACAGCAATACCTGTGCATACATACTACACCTACCTATACAGCAATACCTGTGCATACATACTACACCTACCTATACAGCAATACCTGTGCATACATACTACACCTACCTATACAGCAATACCTGTGCATACATACTACACCTACCTATACAGCAATACCTGTGCATACATACTACACCTACCTATACAGCAATACCTGTGCATACATACTACACCTACCTATACAGCAATACCTGTGCATACATACTACACCTACCTATACAGCAATACCTGTGCATACATACTACACCTACCTATACAGCAATACCTGTGCATACATACTACACCTACCTATACAGCAATACCTGTGCATACATACTACACCTACCTATACAGCAATACCCAAATCTGCGAATTTACGTCTCCGCCACGCGTAAAATCGCGGGGAAGCGTAGTTCCTATCTACACACAATACCTGTACATATACACCATGTCTACTACAACACCTCTATCTACACACAATACCTGTACATATACACCATGTCTACTACAACACCTCTATCTACACACAATACCTGTACATATACACCATGTCTACTACAACACCTCTACACACAATACCTGTACATATACACCATGTCTACTACAACACCTCTATCTACACACAATACCTGTACATATACACCATGTCTACTACAACACCTCCATCTACACACAATACCTGAACATATACACAATGTGTATTACAATATCTCTATCTACACACAATGGGCCGGATCCAGAACTACATCCGTCTTCCATAGACGGACGTAGTTCAATAAACAGTAGCTACTGCGCATATGTAATAACTGTGTTACACAGCAATACTTCAGAGTTTAATGTGTTTTACAGGGTGGGGCTGTGGGTTCAGGGATCTGTCTTTCTCATCAGTATTTGGCGATGAGTGGTTTCTCTGTCTTATCTCGCTGATACTAATAACCAGCTGCTCTGGGTGTGTTACCATTTCCTCCTATTCACTGCTTCATGAAACTTCCCTTAATGTCATGTTATATGATCATAATGTGCTATATGTTGCTAAAGAACTAAACATTAGCAGAAAAGCCTCCTCAACTTTCAAAGCTGTACAGTAAACGTAGTCAGGGAATTGTATTTTATAAACTCGTAAAACAACTCAGGCAGCCGTCACCTGCATAAAGCGTGTTGGAACTTATAGAACCACTGAATGATGTCACATGACAAGACTTTCAAATAGGTTCACTCACTGATCATCAGGTGGTCAGGGCACCATAGCCAATCAGAACGATTTTCCCACAAGTATATGATGAAATACTTTGTGCTCTTTAAAAATTATTTCCAATTCATTTAAAAGTATAATTTTTCAAGGAGCCCCTTTCATGGGTAAAGAGGACTGGGGATGGCCATGCAATGGCAATAGTCAGAATACCTTTATTTGTGCTTATTATAATGATATAGTTTACTTTAATGTTGTTTTACACCACTTTTGCGGAGAGGAATTGTACAGCTGCGCTGCCCTTACTGTATCAATCCTCCCTGTTTCTGAATATTTGTACATAACGGTATTCCTGCCATTGTTTCCTCCTTGGTGGACATATACTGTACAATAAAACATATTTACAAGGTCACATTAAAAGTAACATTCTACAATTCAGTTTTATTTGCTTGTTTATGGGTTGGAAAGACAGGTTTAAGGCTAGAACTTTCATACACGCTAATTACTTTTCTCGTTACATTGTTTCCTGTTTACGTAATGACACAGTTTCAGTTTTCTCTACTTTTAGCAGATTAAATGTGCCCATCTTTATCTTATATCCTCCCACACTTCCTTATCTAACCACAGCTGCATCACTATATTAAAAATAACTTTTTTTTTTATCCTACTATTGGGGTGTTTCTACTTTTATCTCCTTTTCTGCAAGTTTCAACACTTCAATAAACTTATTAAATTCCTCATAATGGGCCTGATTCAGAATTACGTTTGAAATGCGTGCACAACTTAAGAATGCATGGAACACAAGTACGGAAATTAGGAACGCAAACGTGCACGGAAAATAATAGGATCACCCACTATTAAATTACGTCCGTGCACATTTTAAGCGTGCACATTTTCTGTGCATAAGTTTGGTACGGATATTGTGCACCTATGCTGAGCATGTAATTTACACATGATGCTGAGCTGTCTGTTATTGCTATTTAATCAAGTAACTACAGGAAATCATTCTGAACACTACATGTAATATTTGTAGAAAGTTTTAAACTGTACATGTTACTGTACAATTATTATAATTATAATTATGTTACCATTATTATTTAAATGTTTTCAAATTTCATACCTTATTTGTTTTTGGTGCTGTTGTGGCATATGACTGATACACACAGCACTGTGCTGTACAACATGGGAGGAGCAGCTGCTGTGCTTGCATGTGCAATGTTCGGAGCTGGGCACAGAGTCTTGCGACCAGATTTACTAAGCTGTGGAAAAGGAAAAGTGGAGATGTTGCCCGTAGCAACCAATCAGATTCTAGCTGGCATTTTTCTAGTATGTAATAGAAAAGTGAGAGCTAAAATCTGATTGGTTGCTATAGGCAGCATCTCCACTTTTCCTTTCCCGCAGCTTAATAAATCTAGCCCTTAGTATATATCATCATGGATGACTGAGGCAAGAGGCCTCAAATGAGAGACACCAACTCTGTGTAGCTGGAAGTGCTAGACAGTAAGGCAGGAACGTTGTTTTGTATTAATTATACCCCGTTCAGATTACCAGCCCTGCAAATTTGGATTTGTAGGGACACGCCAGGCTGCCCGTTCACACAGACAGCGGTGATCCGGGATTTCCCAGGTCACCGCTGTGCAGTGGAGCCGCGGGACCCGGCTTTGTCCACAAACCCCTGTTTTTTTAGCCGGGTCTAAGACCCGGCTAGAGAGAGCCGGGGTTCGCGTTCAGATTGCCAGAAAAAGCTGGGGTTTTCATGAAACCCGGCTATTTCATGAAAACCCCGGCTTTTAGCTGGTAATCTGAACGGGGTATAAGTTTAACTTTACAAATATTAAACATTTGTTATAATTTTATTTAACATATATTGACATTTGTGTTAAACTAATAATGAGTATTAATAAACTAGACAAAAGTTACATATCACATAAATACACAAACGTGTAGCAAAACATTTTACCAGATAAATCTCATTCATACTGGATTGTTTATTAACCTCTGACCACGGACCAGATTCAGATGTAATAACGTCAGGTGAATTACGCATGCAACGTGCGTAAATCACCTGACTTAACTGGAGCCCTGCAGATGTTACGCTAGGAACTTTGTTCCGTAACTTAGTTCCGTCCGAGCCCATTTCCGAGGAAGTGGGCTGTGCTTTCCTTCCGCCCGCTAAAGCGGGCGGGGGGAAGCATGTAAAGTGTACATTGTGGGACAGGACTCCCACACTGTATCGGATCAGCGGTCATACGGGCCACTGATCCGCACGCCGACGTTAAGGCAGGGCTCTTGCCGCGTTAAGGCAGACTTATGGCAGAGTAAGTTGCCATAAAGCCCGCACACGAGAGGGGAGTGACAGGGGGTGTGCACTCCCCTCTGTCTCGCGTAATTTCAGACCCCCGCTTGCACGGAAAGCGGGCGGGAGTCTGAATACGGTCCCACGCCTTGAAATATAATTAGGTGTCTAATTAAGTTAGGAGGACGGATGTAATTTCAGAACGGAATTTTAAGTATGCAATTTGCATTAGCAAGATCCGTACGCAAATGGTTACTGCACATGCGCAGTTGAAAATCACATAACTTACTATTCTTAAGTTACATGCGTACACTGGGCCTGATTCAAACTTAAGAAGATGCTTAAGATAAGAGAGGAAAGTCACTCCTGGGCTAAACCATGGTGGTTGCAGGGGAGTCATATTTCATCTGTTGCAAGCAGTATTAGTGTTGAGAGGTGATAATTTCCAGACCATGTCTAAATAACAGTGTGATAGTAAAGCTGGTCAGTATCTGTGTGCAGTGAGCAATTTAAAGATATATCCCTGCATGCAAAGAACACAATTACCTTGACTCCCCCTGCAATCAGCATGGTTTAGCTCAGGAGTGACTTTCCTCTCTTATTTTAAGCACCTTATTAAGTCTGAATCAGGCCCAGTGATTGTAACCTCATTATCATCACCAGTAACAGCTATTTCAGTACATGGTTGGGTGTTTCCTCCAGTCTTAAACCCGCCCACAACCCAGCTGTCTATTTTAAAATACTGCATTTATTAAGCTCCACCCCTTTGCACACGGCCACACCCCCTTCAGTCCCATGGGCCCTATTTGGTCTCCATAGGTTCCAAGGACATTGTCCAACTTTGTCACCAACTAGGCCCATGTCTGTAAATATGCATTAAAAAGGGATAGAGAAGCACAAGGTTATACTTACTTACTCATTGTGCACCAGGTAATGATTTGGATATACTTGGATATATTTGTGCACAAATGATTATTTTATCCACTTCTCACTTTTGATCTTTTCGTTTTTCATTATCTCCTTTATTTAATTCGCTAAAAAAATAAACAAATATCTGATCAGTCATTTTTTTGTGGACAATATTGTTTTATTTTGATACAAAGACCCATAAACCAATATATATATTTACCAATGAAATGTAAATAAGTGTGTTTGTATTGTGTATAATATAATTTTAATATTTGTCATGATTATTATCCGTTACCTATAAATGTCATACATGTCATATGAGAAAGTCATAAAGGGGTAGATCCAGAACTAAGTACGTTAGCGTATTTATGCCAGCCGGAGATGTAAAAATGCTAATGCGCGCAGATGTTACATCACGTAATTCTGAAAGTATGTACCAGCCACGTATCAACAGCGTAACTACAAACGAAGGGGCATGACAGTAATATGACACTCGTAATTACGCTTCGGAGGCGGGGTGAGGCAGATAAATCGTACAGTATGGGCGTGCTTATACACTTACGTATGTGAAGCCATTACGTACGTCGATTGTTACGCTTTGAAAAGTTAAGGTAGGGTTTGGGAGGAGTAAAATGGCCAAAGTACGTGCGATCGAGGGGAGTGCATAGAAAATACGCTACACGATGAAAGGTGATGGGAACGTAGGTCTGGATCTGGGCCAAAGAGAGGGTATATCTGGCCCTGGCTAAAGGAGCTTACACTTATGGAAAATGAAGAAGACAGGGCAGGTAAAATATAGTAAAAATGACTGGCTAATATAAAAACATAAGCACGATGTTCAAGGTAGTGGAGAGATGCAGACAAGGATGGGGAAAGGCCAATGTGAGAGGTGGATGCTTTAGCTAGGAGAGGCACCAGTCACACAGACTGGAAAAGTAATGTTGGGGTTCTGCAATTACAGGTGTTTGTACACATACGGGGCGACAGACAAGGAGAAAAAACTCAGTGGAAGAGGTCAGATGATTATCCAAAGAACTAAGAAAAGACAGGGCTGCTGTCCATAGCAGCACAAAGGCGTTATTGTGTACAGAGAGCACAGATGGGGCCGGGAACAGGTGCTGCCAAATCATGGAGAGGAAATACAACTCCCAGCACACAGGTTACATCAATACAGAACAGTATCCATAGCCATAGATAGATAGATAGATAGATAGATAGATAGATAGATAGATAGATAGATAGATAGATAGATAGATAGATAGATAGATAGAAAGATAGATATTAGATAGATAGATAGATATGAGATAGGGCACTCCAGTTGCCAGATCCTAATTTCTATTCGCCATGGTGACTGGTGCTGGACTATAACCTTTTATAATTTGCATAGAGACCTGTAAATTGAGCACAATTAAGGAGAAATAAATCTCTTTATTATGAGGCACGTAACTATATGGAGCATAGTAAAGCTTTATTTCTCTTTAATTTTGCTCACATTGTAACCTCTAACAGGCCTTTATTTTCTCAATTATAGCTCTCCATATGATATAATGTCCATTTTAGGAGGTGGGGGGATTATACATTATGTTTTGGCTATCTTAGATCTGTGTGTCTAAAGTAGTAGTAAAACGTACCAGAAACGGGTGTGTATACCCCGTCTGAAATCTTTTAGCAGGGCTTCTCAGAACAGTCTCCCTGGTATCCCATATTTGTTACCCCATATCAGGTTTTGGGGCCACTTAAATTGACCACAATACAAATACGAAAATACCCTATAACAGTCTATTACAGTAGCCAAAATTTGAAGACATTAATTCACACCTCTATAATATTTGTAAATTCACAGGAATAGCATGTGACCAGATGTCGTGGCCAATTTATCCGTCCCTTTATTTTAATTCTTTTGCATAAAGGTAAACTTACACCGTTGCTTGTCAGTAAAATTGATGGTAAATAATTTTACTAAACCTGTGGATGGGTTATGTGCATTAGTGCTTTCGGCCACATAATCCTTTTTTATATGTGATGCTTATTTGATTTATGGAGAGGGTCTAAAAGTGTTGCCCAAAGCAGAAATTTTTCAAGGTGCAAAAAGTAGTTTTGTAAACAAAAAAAACAAATCTAAGCACAACATAACAAAAACATATTGCACTGTTTTAACAGCAGAACCCATATAGGTAATATACTGTAATACCTGTCTCTGAGGGATGATCATAAATTCAAAGAATGTCTTCAATAAATACAGTGATGGCAGCCATTTATATTCATTGAAATGCTGCATATGTGTTCACAAGTAAGTGGTGACATCAGTGTGTGAGGTTTCTTACAGTGTGTTGATTAGTCTCATTCCTAGGAACATTGGGCTGGATCCAGACTTAAATAAGTGCTTGAACTTGGTTACGCCTGGTCTAAACCATGTTGATTGCAGGGGGAGTCAAGTTAATTGTATTCTTTGTATGCAGGGATATATCTTTGAATTGCTTACTGCACACAGACACTGACCAGCTTTACTATCACACTGTTATTTAGACTTGGGATAGGAAACATCACCTCTCAACTCTAATACTGTTTGCAAAAGATAAAATATGACTCGCCTGCAATCAACATGGTTTAGCCCAGGAGAAACTAATTTCAAGCACTTACTTAAATCTAGATCCAGCCCATAGAGACAGATTCATACTTATGTCCCACACTTGACTTCCGCAATCTGCTTACAGAAGTCAAGTGTTTTTCTGTCAATGCGCATGCAAGCACCAGACATTACGATACGGATCTCCAGCTGTATAGAACTTAGTTCCATGTTCCAAGAGATCCATCTGACAGGACGGTAAAGTGTACAGTGTGGGAGGGGGCTCCCACACTGTAGCAGATCAGCGGTCGTACGGACCGCTGATCCGCCCGTCGCATTGAAGGCAGGCTTATGGCAGTGTAAGCTGCCATAAAGCCCGCACGACAGAGGAGAGTGACAGGGGGTGTGCACTCCCCTCTGTCTTGCGTAATTACACACCCCCGCACGCACACGGAAAGCGCGTGGGAGTCTGAATCTGGTCCGAAGTTTGCAACAGATGAAATGTGACTCCCCCGGCAATCAACATGGTTTAGCCCAGGAGTAACTAAGTTCAAGCACTTGCTTACGTCTGGATCCAGCCCATTGCCTGTACCTGTTTGAACCCTTATAATGACTACCAGACTCTGTGTCAGGAATGGTACAAAGCATTTGTTAGGTCTGTTCTGTGTTGATTAATACAGTGCTGACTATTGATGGCAGTTGATCTTCCATTGGTCCTGTGGGGGAAGGATTCTAAATATAATTTGTCTGATTTGTCTACAGTAGCTGAATGCTAGATATGAAGTAATCTGTGGGTATGTTTGGTTTAATACTCATAGTTTCCCAAAATAAGTAAAGGGGATAAATTGCTTATAAATACTCTCTGTTTTCCAATTCAAAAGTTTAAGCTCAAAATAGAACTTGGTTATTAGTATTTCTCTTATAGCTCCAGGTATACAGGCAGAATGTGGAACGTGAAAGCAACCATTGGTGTAACTAAGGCAGCAGCTGCCTTAGGCTGAGCATTGTGCTCACTTATTGTGACAAAGACGGTTTTGTCATCTATTTTTCCTGTTTCTCTTCTGCGCTTGGATACCATGCATCATTTATAAGCCACTTATGTCTTTTTTGCTATGAGTCTATATTGCACACATCCATTTTTATTTTATTCATTTGTACCAACCATATTATAGTAGTATGTTAAAGTCTTAATTCCTAGAATTGCATATTAGTTACATTTTTGAAAGTGTGTTTAGTGAGTTCGGTGATTACCATTCCAGTTAGAATTTTTGTGCATATTCTACTGCATGAGAAGGCATTAATGTTGCTAAATAGGTCTCATTAACATAGACCCTGTAGATAACTCAAGGTAAAGTTCCTGCTGTTGCTTTAACACTGACTGGAGTTCTGTGTAGTTTTTTGTAATTACCCGCTACGGTAACACATCAGTGCAATTTAAAGGAACACTTGAGCTAAAATACAAATTTCATTTTAGTCAATGCTAAATGCAAGCTGATACAGGATGGGGCTGATACAGAGTTTGAGAATAAGGGCAAAATATGTGGAAAAAAATCTTGACTAAACCGTTTATGATATAAGGGTGCTAATTATTAAGATTTTTTTTTTATTTTGCATGCAGGAAAAATTACTTTTGCACATAGAACTCAAATACTGCATAGCTTTTATGTTTTATCTATCAGTTAGATTTGAGCTGTTAAATTTCACCTCAAATCTTATTCTGTTTCCAGGTTACATTTGCCTCCCCTTGCAGTCTGTCAGAGTTTTGCTCAGGTCTACACTTGTGCCAGTTTTGCTTGATTTTTAGAATCATATTGCATGCTGCCCTGGTAGTAACATGCCAAATGATAGAACCTGGACTGCTCTGTTTACTTCCCTCCAACTGAAGTAGTTGACAAGCTCAGTAGAGTTGAACTACACAACTGTGGTGTTACTTAAACTAAAGCTAAGTACACACTGCGAAAACATGTGATATATTTGAAAGATATTGCTAATTATTTAAAGATGACACCTTTTACCGGCAGCTCTGT
>WWET01001610.1:6740-16748 GCA_011038615.1 Limnodynastes dumerilii
TAGTTTTATTAATTGTATCACTGCCCCCCTCTCCTAGTTTAAATGGTTTCTAATAAAGCATTCAAACTGCTTACTTAGAATATCTGTCCCCATAGAAGATGGGTGTAAACCATCCTTCCTCATGACACCACTTCCTAAGCCACAGATTGAAATCATGAATGCGCCACATTCTACCTTTTTAAATCGGTATAATGGCAGCACTTCAGAAAAAGTCACAGTATTTGCCACCTCCTTAAGAGCAGATCCCAACTTTCTAAATTCATCTCTGACAGCCACAACTCCATTCATTTGTCCCAAGATGGATAGTGATCTCAACCTCCCTTTCCTTGCTCACTGCTTTTACAATATTTAAAATGCGCTTTTTATCACGTGGAACTGTCGCTCCAGGCAAGCACTTCACCTGATTCCTATTTTCGGGTCCTCTTCCCAGCTGGATACCCCTAACAATAGAATCCCCCACAAAAAGTGCAGTCCGTCTCAGGGATTCCCCTTTCTCACCATCCGGTTCCCTCAACACCTCATGCGCTACATTACCTGTTGAAGTGCACTCCATGCCTCCAAGTGCTGCATAGGAGTTATGCAATGTGTCCTTGCACAACTGGAACCTACCTTCCTGCATTTAGTTAGGGATCTGACATGCTTAGTGCCCTCCACCATATGCAGACTTTTGATCCTTTCCCATTTTAAGTGAATACGAACTACAAATGTTAAGGTAGGTGTCTTGATGAGATTAAATATCTTGTATATAAAGTAATTATGTAGGAATATGAAGTCACCTTTTATTATCCTGTCCCAGCACTGCCAAACTTCTCTCCTTCACCTTCTCCCTTGGCTTATCACAGTGGACTTCCACACCCACCCACAACCTGGGCCACTCCCTTTAACCTGTGAAGAAATGGATGGGGGTCCCCAGACATATTACTTTTTTTTTATCCCTGGTCAACATCATGGAATTTCATGATGGATGTATATTCTGAAACTTGTATCTATGTCTTCTGGAATATTAACTTTTAGGATGTGCTATACTGTTACGTATATCACATGAGGTGTACATGGTTAGAATGTGCTTAGTGTGTGGTGATTGTCAATAGACTCTAATGCCCTTTTGTATAATACCCCTGTTTGTATATGATTGAGATGTGATCCCCCTGTGTGTGTTACTATTTGTCTCTTAGAACAGAAAGTGTTTGTCCTTACTGTATTGTCTATAATCTGATGCCAGGTAGGTGAGGATAGAATAGGGTCCAGAAAAGAGATGAGGGGGCTGCATCAGCCTCTATTCCCCTAGTGTTATATTTGTATTTGGTGCCCATTGTCATTTGAGAAATGTTTAAAGAACCATGGTAATATAAGGCTGTTAGAATTTGAATATGACGACATGATCATCCGACCAAGAGATGATCTTGATATTTGAATTAGAAAATATTCCAAAGCAGGTGTAAGCAAAACTGTATGATGAATTATTCAACACAGATCCATAAAACAGAGAATGTTTCCCAAGCATATATCTATTTATGTTAGCTAAATCTATATAAATAGCTTGTCTTCCCCCTTGATAGTCCAGAAACTGTAAAACAGAAGAAATACCCTTTCCTTTTTACACATATAAAAGGAATAACAAAGAAAAACCATGGTTAAAAACTCACTGACAATGGTGGCAGTGGAAGCTATATTATACAAGTGGAATTAGATGGTAGTGCTAGTCTTATAGCTTTTATGCAGGTTTTATATTTATAATGTATTGTATTTCTTTACATACTGTGCTATAATAAATAAATATTTTGTAATATTTTACAAGTCAATGTTTACAAATACCTCTCAGTCATTGCTCTTTTATAGTGTTTAATTTTATTTATTGTTCTAAAAAATTTTTTTATCTGTTCTCACCTTTAATGGTTATATAAGTGTAATATTTTTTATTATAATAGTGGAAATCAGAAAAGCATCCTTTTCAACATATTCAACAGATTACAAAAGCAGAAAACCATAACAAATTCAATTCCTGGCATCAACAATTTTAAGCTAGACAGTTGATGGGTGGCTGATGAATTATGAATTTGGTGTAAATTACGTTCTTTTCTTAAAACATACTGTATTAGGCCCCTTCATGCCAAGTGAGCATCATCACTATCCTACAGCTGATGAAGTGACTGTGACGTCACGAAACGCGTTGCTTGCTGTTTTGATCCGCTTATTATTCCAGGACACTCGTGCTTGTATTCTCCCTGGTGCTGGATTCCTATACTTACCACTATTGACTTTATCCAAAAGCCTGTCGGTGATTGCCAGAGCCGTTGCCTTCAGCTGTGAGGCACGCACCCTGACGGTCGTCTTCTCAATTGGATGCTGGGTCCGGCATTGACTGCTCTGTCCCGACAGTGGTGAAGCCGGTTATCAACTATCTTCCAGCAACCTGCGGAGTCCATTAGTGCTATACAGCGACGGGCTGGCCACCCGACGCTGCTCTTATGTGATCAGGAGTTACCACGCTTATAGGAGGACTGAATTCCCTACCAAGAACTGGGTAACCTCTATCAATATATATTTCTCCTGTTCCTACTTCTGCACGATTATCCTAATCAGGTGCTGCCTCTTTACCATGCATACGGTTATTTAGCACATGCCCTGATATATTGAATGGTGTCCTGGATAGCGGTGATTTTATACTATAATATTATTTATGTGCATTGTGTATGTGGATATTATATACTTTTTATTTATTTTTATTTCTAATAAATGTTCATTTGTTTACACTGGTGTTTTCTTCAACCATCACAATAGTGTGCGAATTTTAAAATTTACTATCCTAAGTACAGCGCTGTTATTTTTTGCTTTTTTACATTTTACTCTTGTGCAGATCAGGTTCTGCTTATTAACAGCAGCGTTCTTGTGGCTGTGGAGCGCCGATTGATTTGTATTTTTACTATCCTACAGCTAGCCATATAGGACTGGATTCACACTACCATACGTATAGCATATAAGCCCATAGTTTACCATTTTTACTACTGCGCATGCGTAGTAAATTTTTTACGTAATCTACGTATATTTTCGTTACATAGATTGCATATATGCGGTCTTTAATACTGCATATTTGCGACCTACATAACGAAAAGATAAGCAGATTACGTAAAAAATTGACTACGCATGCGCTGTAGTAGAAAAACTGTAAACTATGGACGTATATGCTATATGTCCGGTAGTGTAAATCTAGTCTAGGCACCTCACATATGTCAAAGTATATGTTATTTAAATCTGGTTCACAAACAATGGATTTAGTACACTCCAATGGCCTACAATCCAATCTCAATCCAATAGAACTCCTTTAAAATGTGGTGGAAAGGTAGATTTAATTCTGAAATCTTCAAGCAGCTTTTTAAGCCCCTGCCATAAAACAATGGGGTAGATCCAGAACTACGTTTGCCGTACGTTTATTTGCGTAGCGTATTTTCGTGGTGCATNATAAATTCTATACATTCCCCTCGGCACACCCCTTGAACGTACGTATTTTGTCAAGATACGCTTTCCAAACCCTACCTTAACTTTTGTCAACGTAACCGCAGTCATACGCACACGTATGTATGGGCAACACGAACTTACGCAGCTAAGCATGCCTGCACTGTACACTTTAAATACAACCCCCGCCTACTTAACGTGTTTCAGGCGTATTTTGGAGTAACGTAAAATTGGCACGCCCACACGTAAGTATTTACGTGACAAATACATGAATGACCCATACATTCACAATCACGCTACGCTATTGAGCGTATTTTCTATAGTGCGCATGCGAAGTACTTACAAAAAGGCGATTTTACGTCTCCGCCACGCGTTAATTCACTCACAAGCGTTGTTCTGGATCAGGACCAATGTTACTCTGTAGTACAATGTGTACCTATTTATTTATAAATAGTATGAACCAAAAATAAAACGAACAATAAAAATATAGATGTTATGGTGATAGAGATAATGGGGTAGATGCAGAACTAATTTGTATTTACGCTCGTTGGCATAGCACTCCCCTCGGTCATACGTCATATACTCGTTTTTCGCTTGCCAAACCCTACCTTAACTTTTCAGAGCGTAAGTACTGACATACATAGGGCATTGTCATACCTAACGGGCTAACCTGACCCATACTGTATGATTTCAATACCTCCCTCCGCCTACACAGTGTAATTCCGGGTGTCGTATAGAAGACACGCCCTCTAGTTCATATTTACGCTGAAGGTACGTACAATCAGAGTTATGTAGTGTAACATCTGCCGTGCGCAGTACATACAAATTGCCGATTTTACGTCCAGGCTAGCGTAAATACGCTAGCGTACATAGCTCAAGATCTGGCCCAATGTAATTCTAGACTGATTTAAAAAAGGATCACTTGGAATTTTGGACTGCATCCAGACTTTTGATGTTGCTGTGTTTGGTTCTAAGCACTGCGACAGCGGCAATCCGGTGCCAGAACTCTGCTGCATCCAGTCTTCCATGCGTGTGTGTCTTCCTGTCTTCCATGCACCTTCTCACTTTTACAAAGATAAAAACCTTATTTGATTCTGGATAGTGTAACTACAAGGAGAAGGAACAAAAGAGAGGTCCAGCGCTCCATACAAACATTATATAACACTATGTGTTAGCACATACAGAAAAAGGAGGGTTAGTTCACAATATAGCTATATTAGGTCACCTGTCCAGCGTCAAGGCACCTCCTGTAGGTGTGTCCGTGTCCGTTTGCTATTTGTATACTCAGAAGGTCTGTATTAAGACACTCCTGCCATTTGAAAAGTGTGCAGCAGCCATATTGGGAGGGGCCAGGCTCCCAAAGTAAACTAACAGTAACAAAAAAAAAAACCATAAGGCTGCGCTTTAATTCAAATATATGAAATATGTGCAAGTGTATATATAAATGAAGAGGTGCAGCAAACGACCAAATTGACCACTGTGTAACTACATGGAACAAAAGACAGGTCCTGTGCTCCACACAAACATTATATAACACTATGTGTCAGCACATACATAAAAAGGAGGTGTGTGTTTTTTTGTTACTGTTAGTTTACTTTGGGAGCCTTCAATATGGATTTCGCCCCCTCCACTTCACCAAAACTGCCCTGACTAAGGACACAAACGATCTCCTCTCTACCAAATCTAAGGGCCATTTCTCAAACTCCTGGATCTATCGACAGCCTTTGACACTGTTAATCACCCTCTCCTGCTCCACACCCTTCACTCTCTTGGCCTCTCTGGCACTGTCCACTCCTGGTTCTCCTCCTATCTCTCAGACCTCTCCTTGTCTGTCCCAACCCCTAGCTCCTCCCATACTATTTATTTTCCTTTTGGTGTTCCACAGGACTCTATTCTTGGTTCCATTCTCTTCTCACTCTACACCTCCTCTCTGAGTGACCTCATCAGCTCTTTTTGCTGTATGCTGACAACATTCAAACCTATCTCTACACTCCCAAGTTCTCCTCCTCTCTCCTGTCCAAAGTTTCAGAGTGCCTCTAGGCCATTTCTCTCATGGATGTCCCAGTGCTTTCTCTTAACATGGAGAAAACTGAAATTGTAGTCCTCCCTCCTTCTCATTTCCCTTCTAGTCCTGCTATCTCCATTACTATCAGTGACTCAACTATCTCCTCCACAACCCAAGCCTGGGTGTCATCCATGACTCCTCACTTTCCCACCCACATCCGCGCCCTCTCACTGTCCAGCCACTTTCACCTCTGCAACATAGCTCACATCAGACCCTTCTAAACCACAGATGCCACTAAAACACTTGAATACTGCAATATTCTCCTCTCTGGCCTCCTGTTGGTCCATACAATCCATATTAATGTTGCAGCCAGACTAATCTTAATTTACCAGCACTCTGCTTCTACCATTCCTCTCTATCTATTTCTACATGTCAGGTTTCACCTGTCCGGGGTGGCCCGGCGGTGACATCATCTCTCCTCTCCCAGCCCTTGGTGCTATGCCTTTTGTGTTTGTAGTTTCCTTGGGTCTCATTCTATCGGTGTCTCTTGAGTGGCTGGGGCTCTCTATTTACTTCCACACCGCCAGCCTGGCGGCGCGGGTTATAGCGTTCACTGTCATTGTTGTAGCTATGTCTCCTGTCGTCTTGCCTGCCTGCTCTCCTCGTGTCTGGAACCTCTCCTAGCCTCCCTGGCGTTTGGGTTTGTCCCTTCTTGTCCATTTATGGTACTTCTCCTCTCTATCTCTACCCTGGGTTGTTCCCTTACATTTTCTACTGGGACTTAGTCCTTTCCTTCCTCCTTCTTCTTTTATTGTGCATATAAGTTTATTGCCCACCATTACTGCACATAGTGCGGACCACCTGTGCATCCCAACAGGTTTAACCCTTCCCTGCACTGTAGTGCATATTAGTTTATTGCCCACCATCACTGCACATAGTGCAGCCCACCTGTGCATCCCAACAGGTTTAACCCTTTCTGAAATCTTTTGAAGCTCCTCACCACAACTTACAAGGCTCTCTACTCCTCCACCACTCCCTAACTCTCCTCCTTTATCTCCATCCACACTTTCCCCCCAACCCCGTTGCTCTGCTGGTGTCTGGCGACTCAACTTTAACCTGTTAACTGCCTCTCACTCCAAGGGCCAGATTTACAAAAGGTGATATTATTGAAAAAATAGCCATGGCAATGTTTGCCATGGCGATTCTTTTAATGACGGTCATAGCAATCGCCTGATAAGCGATATCGCTTAGTAAAATATCGGAAGAATTGCTATGAAAAAGCGTAATTTCAAAGCGCATGCTGTGTGTGTCGCTTTCATAAAAAGTGCCACACACTTTGGCAGCAAAACACATGTAAAAATCTTTTTTTGCGCAGCATGCTAAGACCCTTAGAATGCAGGTACCAATAGTACTAGAAGGCACAGCAGGGCCATGTGTTTCATGCCATGCTGTGCGTTAAAGAACTATAAGGGTTAATGTCATGCTGCGCAATGAACAATATCTGCAAAAAGTATGTAATTATGAGAAAAAACACATATGTACACGTATTAATGCTACATTACACAATATAGTTTACTTTTTAATATTCTAGCCCCATTAGAATAGATGTTAATGAATGTGCCCTGTTGGAATGTATTATAACCTCTTTGTGTCCGTAATAATGCTGTAAAATATATTAGCCCTGTATGAATGAATAAAAATGCATTTGTCCCCGTAATATTAATGTAAAATGGCTGAGCCCTGTAAGATTGTTATAAAAAGTAAAAGTCCGTTTAGAATGAATAAAAATATATTTGGTCTGTCAAATATTACCAATTGCCCTGATACATTGTTAAAATAATACTGTATGTCTCTGCAATGCAAAGCTATAAATATTTTTATGGTCCAATAGCAAGCGTTCAATATTAAAATTTTAGATATATAGATGCAGCATATTAAATATAAATGTTTTCCCCACTGGAAAAATATTTAATAAATTTAAGTATTCACATTTTAGAAGTCTTCTCTCTTGGATGACTTGCTTGAAGAAATGGGCATATTGCTTGAAGTTTCCTTCTTCTTGTTCCAGAGGGAAGCTGAGGTCCCCCTTATATAGCCTCTCTTACCTCTGTATGGCACTGTGAATACCCATATAAATAAATGTTAATAATAATAATAATCCTCTGCCACATTAAATATTACAATGCTCTCCTTATTGGACTCACAATATAAAATTACGCTGGTGTAAAATTGTAGGTGCAAGCACAGGGAATCAGCACTAAACCGTCCCATTGCTAGTTTAAATATAGTGTAACTTCCTATTACAGTAACACAATCACTAGGATTGGGACACTGCAGTGTGCCCATCTTTACACAGAGCTCTTTTCTGTTGCACTTCCACCTAAAAAAAATGGTTTAAGTGCAGTTCTAGATGATTTCCCATGTAATAAAGGCAGGACATAACAAAATACAGATGGCGGTTGGGTGGTACAAATAGACGATAATGATGGCCGCTGTACTATGTATTATTGACTGCTTATGAAGGCTCTTTTGACACTAAATGATTATTTCATCATAGGCATATATTGCAAACACAGTTCAACTATTTTTAATACCATTAGGCTGGATTCACAACCCCGTATCTTTTTAACACATGTGCCTAATTTTCCGAATCTAGCTACTACGCATGCGTAGTATTTATTTTTCGCTATATACAAAGCGTTTCGTTACGTAGATTGCATATATTCGGTCTTTAAAGACCAAATGTATGCAATCTACATAACGAAAAGCTACGTAGATAGCATAAAATAGTTACTACACATGCATAGTAACTAGATTGGGAAAATTAAGCACATGTGTTAAAAAAATACGAGGTTGTGAATCTGGCCCCTTGTCTTAGCAAAGTTTCTTTTCTTTAAATGCATATTTTAGGGGCTCTTACATATTGTTTATTAAACAGTATATATATATATTTTTATTCCTATTACTGTAATGCTGACTCAGTTTTAGTAGATTTATTCATTGCCACATGTATACTTTATTTAGTGTTGTTTAGAGATAAAGATAGTTGTATTTGTGATCTACTTCTTCCTTTATTGAATTTCAAAGGGAGCGAAGATGAAGAGGCAGAGTCATGAATTTAATTTATCAGACTGTTTTGGCATGCAAGTTTGCACAGCATTTTGTTATGGTACAAATGTGTTTATGTTTTTCAAGCTATATTTCTTCTTAGAATAGGTATACAACTTGTGAAAAGAAAATTGATCTTAGATCACTTGTGCTTCACAGTCTCTGCTAGAAAGAAGTCAAGGGTCAAGCATTGCTTTCCATTTCCATTTTGTGAGCTGCAGTAAAATTATTCCAGCTAAAAATGTTTTTGTTTCTGGTTTCTTTTTTACCCAGTGAGTATAATTTAGGAATGATGGCATAGCAGATGACTATTGATTTTAAATTATAACCAATTGTTAAACACTTTCATTTATTATTATTATAATAAATAGATAAAATATAAAGTAATAATAAAGGGAACAGGCAAATTGCTGCAGTAAAACAACAACATAAAATGTAGTGCATTCTACTATTATGCTTAAACATGTGTTGGACCCTCATAAGACAATTAAAGATATCATAGCATAACCAAATTGATGGTTAATATTGAAAGATTCAAATCAGACAAGGGCAACCAGGAAGGGGTTCCATTTGCCACTATGAAAGACAGTTTTACGAAATACAGACAGTCAACAGTTGTCGGCTGTCTCTATATTGAATATCTGCCTAATTAGAAAGTTTTTATAATGAATGGGTAAATAGGCCAAATGTATTTTTCGGGAACCTACCCATTCCTTAGCTTTCCATCACAAGACCCGTAGGAAGTCTTAGGGTTAGGCTTCGGGGAGTGGACACAGCTTACAAGGGAAGTCTTAGGCTTAGGCTTCGGGGGAGGGGATCCAGCTTAAAAGGCAGTCTTATGCTTATGCTGCACAGAGGGGAATCCAGTGTAGAAGGGGAGTGTTAGGGTTAGGCTGTAGGGAGGGGATCCAATGTGGAAGGGTCAGGTAAGGGTCAGGTTGCAGGAAGAAGGTAGACTTAGGGTAATAGAAGGGGTTGGAAAAAATACTTACCAGTCGGTGCTAGGAATTCGTTCTGGGGAACTTCGATTCCATCACTCTGGCAGGGAAGGAACAATCACTGGCGGTGGGTCATCATCAATGTGGTGTCGAAAATGGCCCTGTCGTAAAAGGGCCATTCTCAGTGATGAATCACACCCCAAGAAAGTACACAAAATATATTTACCTAAAACTGGCACTTAGATCAAAGTGTCCAACTTATCAACTTTCCTTTATCTGAAAGTCAACACTTGTCATATAGAACATTGTAATGCTGATACTTATTGTGTTAGGCATTATAACAACCCTTTGTTACCCTAACCCTAATCTGAAGCCTGTGCCAAACTCTTTCTACTGATTACATTCCACTGAATGATGCAGCTAAAGTGACAGTTGACAGGACAAAAGCTTCTCTGCTATATCTGCTATATAAAAATGACTTATTCCCCAATAAATGTTTCAGGG
>WWET01001610.1:50277-66599 GCA_011038615.1 Limnodynastes dumerilii
TGCCCCACTTATGGATTGTATATATATATATATATATATATATATATATATACTTTTTTATGTTTTGTTTTGTAGTATACATTTAATAAAGTATTGGGCTTTATGCAGATTTAACAAGTCTCTATTGGCTTAGGGATAAGGGTTGTAGCTGTGTTATTGAAGTTAGTATAGTACTGGTTATTCCTAAAGAATTTGGAACATAGTCCCAAAAGTGGTGGAATTTTTGTTGGTTGCAGTGTTTAAAATATTCCCATGTAAATCCATCAGGACATTTATGACATTTTAAGTTAGTCATAACCAAATTTATTTCCTCAGAGGTGAAATCTGCTGTTAAAATTAGCTTTGTGTTAATGTCAGCTTGGGCATGTCTGTAAGGTTTAGCCATCTGTGATAGGGTTACATAACTGTTTGTAATATTCTTCTTGTTTTGTTTTTTTTGGTCTGTAAATGCTAAGAAACAGGTTTACATAAATGATTCATATTCTCAGTCATACACAACCAAGAATACACCACCTTGCAACCAAAAGGGGTACTTAGAAGAGTTGTGGGCCATTCAAAACTTGTTAATGTAAACTTCATTCAGTGTGTTTGTTGTAATAAAAACCATCTCCACACTGCTTTGAGGTAATAATGTTAGTATATGCTGCTTTCACATTTCCAGCTGAACAATGTTACAATAACCCAGGATGCACAAAGCAGGAAGTGGAGCAGGGAAGGGTACTTCATATTCTAGCAAAACAGATGAGAGGAAAAAAGAACACGATTTATAAGAAACATAAAAAGTTAATTATTGTTAAAGTGCGCCTGTGGCCTACACAATCCCCTCTTCAAGTCCCTCTTATGCAAATGAAGGGGGACTTAAAGGAAAGTGGGAAGAGTTTGACAAAGATGGCTATTTCTGGGAGGAACTGAATGGCGTTTGGTGAAACTGAGGTGGGGATTATTTTCTTCTGCTTTCAAGAATGCCGGGCAAAAAACAACAACACAATATATACAAACTATATCAATGGCGCCAAGGTCACTTTTGTTTTCAAAAAGTACCTTGAATAAGAACTAACAGAAAAACATGATGGCACTAAATAGCAGCAAGTGAACTGTGTAAATACTATGATACAACAGAAATAGGTATGGTCAGGAAGAAAACAGCAGTATCCCTTCATGTGCATTTTCTCCTCCCCTGAGTATCAATATAAAATGTTACCTGTACTGGTAATAGTTAAAAGAAGCAATATATTAAAAACATGACATATAGTTCACAACAGGACAAAACAATGTTGTTACAGACCAAAGAATTTGTTATAAGGTTCAAGTCCTTTGGGGCAAGGTTATCTGAGTAAAGTGTGCTGGAAGCTCCTACGCATTACAAGTAGGAGATCCACAAGATAGGTAGGTGACATTGATTTATAGACTGGGCTGGCGAAGGAGGCAGTCTGGTCAGCAGGGCAGGTGGAACCTCAGAGATTGTTTGGATCAATGAGTCAGGTGAAACTGCAAAGGTAATCAGAATGCTGGCTGGTCTGAAAGGGGTTTTCATAATGCAAACTGGACTGCAAGGCTGGAATTCAAGGATGCGAAGAACTAGATTTTAACAAGACAAATCAGGTACAAGCAGTATAGTGCTTGTACAGGTGGGACTGTGTCAGAAATTTACATAGGGCACCCCTTGCTCCCATTGGTCCTAGGGAGCATGTAATCATGTGTGCTGATCGAAGACTGGCTGGGAGAGATCAGATGACACCAATTCAATATCTGTGGACCATGCTGGAATCAGTGTTCTGGAACTGGGATGTGGCCAAATGGAACTGCAACCTGTGGTATGATGTAGGCCTCAGCAAGGGAGATTTGGAACCAAGGTGGCTGTGGAAATTCATTAAGCGCCATAAATACCTTGTTTTGTGACAACTGTAAAGCAAGAAAGGTAGACTGTTTATTCTACAATATTTCAATTGCTTTAGCATTGATAGACATTTAAAAAATATTAATATGAGGATCCTAGATATGAACTGTAAATGCTCCAAAGTTTGAACCAAATATATATCTAATAGTTCGGATTAAATATATGCACTTGCACTAGCTGTGACCACCGGTTAATCAATGGCCCTGATTCAGATCTGAGTGTACACCAGCTGACGTGATGTTTATCTGTGTGATTTGCTACTGGGCATGAACTGATGAGCATATAGTCATGGCCGATCAGATTATAGCGCGACCCTGTCGTCCGGGGCATGCGTTCTGAAAGGAGTATTGAAGGAAGGGATTGGTTAGGAGTAGTTCTAGTTCAACATACACCCAATGCCCCCTTACCTTCACAACCTCTCTCCCTCTCCCTCTCCATCTATGGACCTTCTACCAACCACTACTCCCTATTCTCTCCATGTCATCGCTCCTCACTCCCCCCGCCTTTCTCATGTCCCCAGGGAACGCAAAATTTGTCTGTAATAAACAGGTGACCTTCTCAGCTCCAACCCCCTGAATCTCCTAGCCTTAGCAGAATCCTGGTGTTGGGATCCCTCTATCTTCTATATACTCCTACCAACTCATTATTGTTTATTTATTAACATGTTTATTGACATGTTTTATATAGCGCCATCAGATTACATATTACTTTACACCCACCCACAGATTGGGTGGTAACAGACTGGGTGGGTAAGTGGGCCCTGGTCCAAGCTTACACTCTTTAGGATATGCGGATTGATGCATAAGGGCAAGTGCTATAAATCACACAACGGACCAGCCATTCACGTTTGGTCACCATGGAAATGGGATTTGCCAGGTTGGCCAAAGGGTATAAATATACCCCAATGACAGCAAAGCTGTCATTAGCGTAGGGATGTCCTGCATGCATGACATGAGTTGCGGCAGGCAACAGAGTTTTTTATTTTTCAAAGACCTCACCCACGGATTAATAGCTTGGAAGATCGGATCCTACTCAAGATGTTAAGTACTTCTTTTTACTTATCATTTTTATGTCATTATTTTATTTATTTACTTTAATTTATGCTTTATAGATTTATATAATTAGCATTATTTTTTTTATTCTTTGGGGTATTAAATGTAAATATTTTATTGTATATAGGGGTATTCAATGTCATTATTTCTTTTTTTGGGGGGTATTAAATGTAAATATTTTATTGTATATAGGGGTATTTAATGTCATTATGGCTTTATAGGGGGGCATTAAATGTAAAGTATTTTTTTTATGTTAGGGGCCGGCCCTATATTTTATAGGAAGGTCATAACTTTGTGTTTTGTTGCACAGGATGATACGGCATGCTGGCACTTGTGGTTCTCCAAGTGCTAGCATGCCCTGGCATCCTTGGGCATGCTGATGCTTGTAGCACTAGAAGCATCAGCATACCCTATACTTGCAAAATGGTTTTTTTTGTTTTTTTTTTTAACTATCCGACGCTAAAAAGATTTGTTTACTGTTGCTATGGCAACAGTAAACAAATCTGTTTTTAGCGTTGGGAAGCAATATGGAAGACCCGGGTTGAAAACAACCGTGGAGCTTTCGCACTGCCACCCGGGTAGGACTCGGTAATAACCTTTCTTTTTTGCCGGGTCGAAGTCCTGGGTCTTTCGATTCGGGTCGACCGGAAGTGGCGGGTTCACACTGCCACAAAATACCCGGGTTTTTGGCCAAAAACCCAGCTATTTAGTGGCGGTGTGAAAGGAGTTTTAATCTTCCCTCCCCGCAGCCTGACCCTAAGGCTCCCCTACACTTAGGCTAACCCTAATACCATAGACTTCCCTGTAATACTCATGAATGGGTTAGTATGCAGAAAAATACATTTGGCACACTTAACCATTCATTAAAGAAAGTTTCTTATTAGTAATTTCAGAAAAAGCTTTCTGCTGCCTGTATTGCGAAAACGTAACTTTTGTTCAGCAGACTGCACCCCCTATGCCCCTGTGTGTAACCAGAGTCATTCTTTTTATTCCACCTCTAGGACTTTATGCTCTGTAAGGGTTGAGTTTACATTTGTGAATATCAGTGCTGGCATTTTTAGAGTTAAAAAGGCTGCACATTAGTTTCTCATAATACATTTAAACAAGACCTCTAATGTAACAGCATATGAAAATACTTCTTACTAGTGTTTACAAGTTATAACAAATAAATCTGTCATTGACACAGAAAAGAGCTGAGGACTGCAGGTGATGCCTCTCAGGGCTGCTTATTGCCCTTCACATGCAGCTGTCACACTTCTATTATTTTGTGTTGTCACATGCACAAAACTGTGACCAAGAAAGTGAGTTTCACACCCTGGCAGGATGGGGATAAAAGATTTCACTATTTGGAAGTGGGGAGTTATGTAGATGGCACTCTCCTCTGTATCCAGACTTCCAAGCTTTCCACATTTTACGTGGTGACGGTGCAGAAATCTGGTGCAGAGGTCTTGTTTGGAATTCCTTAATGTCGAAGAGAATGGCATGCTCTTTTGCTCACAAGAAAGCGTGCATACATCAGTGATGTGGGATCGGAACTCTGGATCCGATCCTGTGACTCTATTTAGCAACACCAAAGCTCAGTATATTAAAGACAGGCTGCTTCATATCCTTTGCACCAATAACACATATGGTCTCTGCTCTGGAAAATGATTAGGCCTTTTTTAGTCCTCTCATAACTTGCATGAATATTATTAAATTAAATGGTATCTGGCTTTTGGGTCTAAACGTCTGAATTTTGAACAAACTTGTAAATTTGGGATGCAGTTGCTGATGAGAAGGTCCGGTTTCATTGGTAACTGCATCCCAAAATAGAAAGCTTAATTCCAGCTGTACAGCTCCCTAATGCTTTTTTTTTTAATAGACATTGTTTTAATTCTGGAATGGGTACCATGTCCATTGTTCTCGTTTCGATAAGGTACCAGTTCTGTTTAGGGTAAGGCCAGTGCTTTTTTGTGTAAAAAAAACAAAACAAAAAACGTTATTACAACCCACTATCAGACCTTTCACATTGCCACCCTTCCCAGGTAGGGTAATAACCCTTCTTTTTTTGCCGGGTTGAAGCCCCGGGTCTTTTTACCCAGGTCGACTGAAAGTGGTGGTTTCACATCACTACCAAATACCCGGGTTGTTGCCAAGACCCAGGTTTTTGGTGAAAAACCCGGGTATTTGGTAGTGATGTGAAAGAGGTATCAATGAGTAAGGAAGGTTATTCCAGAGATTGGGTGCAGCCTGGGAGCCCTGTAACCAGGAATCTGAGCATTTGTTGTTACACACTGTCAGGCAAAGTCTGGCAGCGTTTGATTTTCTGTATATGCCACAGTCTCTAGGACCTGTCATGCCCGACATAACTAATGTGTGTCTGGTTGCAAGCTCTGATTGGTGGCGGGAGCATTAAATAGCTACTCCTGTTTGGTTCCCACCACCGTGTCTGGTTTCCTGCCTCTATGTGTGCCTCGTGCTTTTGGTTGGTGTCTGTTGTCCTCCGTTCTCCATTCCTCACCCCCTTGCCTCTCTCCCGGTCTTTGTTGTGTCCTGTTCAGTCTGTGTGTGTGCGCTGGCGGTGTCTCACTCCGGTAAGAACCACCAGCCTCACTCTCTCTGTGTTATAGTCACATCCATCTGACTCCAGCCCCATTCTGAGTTTACCATCTGTCAGAGTGTGCGTGCTGTGTATTAAGCCCTCTCCCGTGGCTCTCAGTATCTCCAGTCCCATTCTGAGCTCACCATCTGTCATAGTGTGCATGCTGTGTAGTAAGCTTTCTCCGGTGGCTCTCTGTATCTCCACCTCTATTCTGAGTTTACCACCTGCAAGAGTGTGCGTGCTGTGTTTTGAACCTTCTCTAGTAGCTCTCTGTATCTCCAGCTCCATTCTGAGTTTACCACCCGTCAGAATGTGCATGCTGTTTATTGAGCCATCTCCAGTGGCTCTCTGTATCTCCAGCGCTATTCTGAGTTTACCATCTGTCAGAGTGTGTGTGCTGTGTACTGAGCCTTCTCCAGTGGCTTCCTATATTCCCAGCTACCTTCTGTGTGTATATCATCTGCCAGAAGTGTGTGCTGTGTATTGAGGGATATCTCTACACCCACTGTGTCTCGCTGAGTTTGACGCTGTCTTAGGGATATCCCAAGGCTTTGGGCTAGGTTGTGTACTTACCTCTCCTGTCTACTCTCCTCTGTGCTATTGGGGTCTGGCTACATTCAGGGTGTTGTATTTGGGTGTTCCAGACCTGTCCGTCCATCAGTGAACTATCCTCATCATCAGAGGCTCTAGTTAGACTCCGAGCCCCGGTGTGGAACCTGGCTAGCCGTAACATTTGTTTAGTGTTTAGGAGAGCTGTATGCCTTATAAGGATCTGAGAGATCGAGCTGGGATGTATCTTGAGATGAGTGAGGAAATGTATGTGGGTGCAGTCTTGTTGATAGCTTTGTAGGTTAGCAAAAGGATTTTGTATTTGATTCTGTAAAATATAGGTAACCAATGTAGAGACTGCCAGAGTGTAGAAGTTCTTGATGAGCATTTAGCAAGGAAAATCAGTCTATCTGCTGCATGCAATATAGACTATAGTGTATAATTTTATAATGTGGAAGTTTAATAAGAAGAGTGTTACAATAATCAATGTGGGAGATGATTAGTGCATAAATGAGAGGTTTTGCAGTGTCTTGTGTGAGATACTACAAAAAACGAAGGATGTGCTTTAAATGTATACCAAAAATGTATTAATTAGGACTAAATGCACATATTAATACACATATATACAATAAATAAAAGAACACAACAAAAAAATCCATCAATATCAAACAGCAATGTTATAATATAAAATATGTGAACTTTTCAAGCTTACACTATCCAATTCAAGAAAATAACTGTGGTATATAAGTGATGATTTGTATCTCCTATGGTGATGAACAACTAACATGATTGTCTTGTTGTCAATATCGTTAGTTTTATATCAGTTACAAGAAATGCAGAAATTCACTGTTCAATGAAGACCAAACATAGTTCAATATAACCCAAGTAACCCAATTCAGTGTAATAGCTGAGCAATATTACAGATAGACTCACAGTGCTTTTAGTTTTCACTTATCCAGCACACCGTCCGACACACACTCTAGCACGGCTTACCATGCCTCACCCACTACTGTCCTTATCTTAGAATGTCCGGCTACAGCATGAACACTTCCCTGGAGTTCCGGATGAGCTCTCCAGGGAACTCTATTGCTTTAGGTGGAGATTCCAACATTTGGATCCACCTGATGGCATGCGATAATGCGGTCCTCCTTAATGATATATTGTGCTTGTAGTTCACCAATTTGAAACACTATAGAGTACAGTTCACCACAAATTGTGTAGAGTAAAATGATATCTCACCATAGGACTCTTAGCTTTTTTTCCTCAATATACCATAGTACACAAGTTTGAAGATAATGGCTGGATTGTTAATAAAAGCACCTTGACGCGTTTCTCCTGACTGGGTTTCCTCAGAAAGTGCCTTTGCTGTTTCTATTACACATTTAAATAGAGATTTTTTTATTAGAGATTATCAGACACATGCGTTGGCGTTTGGCTCTCAATGGTCCTAAAGAGCTCCATACAGCAGACACAATGCTTATAACAAAGACTATATCATAAATTAAAGAATACAGAAACTAAAAATTATTTAATTCTATCATTTCATTTAAGCCAGATGGCATAAGTGTTTTCTAATTTAAATGTCCAAAACACTTGCTTTTTGCATAGTGACAAACCTATCTATCTATTCAATCCTTTTAAAGCTATTCACCCCTAAATCACCCCCATTAGCCTCTTGAACGTGTCTGGATACAGAATGTTTAGGATTTTTCTTAATGATATTCCTCCTATGCTCTAGGAATCTCACCCCTATTTTGCGTGTAGTGCGTCCTACATATATTTTTCCACACTAACACCTCAATAAGTATATTAGGAAAGTGCTGTTACAATTCATAAAAGATCTAATCTTAAACTTTTCTTTTTCATTATTTGACTGAAATTCTAAACTTTTCTTTGGAGTAAATCCACATGAAATACAGCTGGCTCTACCACATCGGTGAAAACCAACAGGTTTAGGGGGTATCAATGACTGTACAGCACCACTTACACTAATGTCTGTCTTCAGTAGACTGTGCACCAAACTATCTCTCAGGTTCCTTGCTTTTTTGAATAGTATATTAGGACCATGGTCCGGTATAGGCTTCAAAAAGGTGTTGAGCTGAAGAATAGAGTAATTCTTTTTATTAATATTTTTAATTTTGTGTGCCTGTGAGTTACTTTGTGAAATGAAACTAACATTACCATCATGATTATTTTTACTCTTATTCCTATCTATATTATTCACCAATTAGTGTTTGTATTAACACTCACATCATATATTTCTTTCTGTGTTACTCCAAAATTATATTCACTCTTTTGTTGAATTAATAATAATTCCTCACGTTCAATCTCAAGTGCTTTTTTGAATACCAATTCTATTAATTCTTCTAGATAGTGTTGTGCTCTAAACGCATTTTTTAGTTTTGTGCTTTGTTTTAAAATCTTCTATGGAGTAGCAATTCCTTCTATATCTTAAAAATTGACAAGCTGGTATATATATTATTTTTATTTTATTATTTTTCCAGCATTTATTGTGATAGTGTAGAAAATGGTTCATATCTACCTCTTTACTCATAGTTAGAGGTACATATATGATTATCTATGATTTTTACTGTAATATCCAGAAAATTAATAGTGGTGCTACTAAACTGTGATGTGAATTTCAATCCAAAATAATTAAAATTAATAAACTTTAAGAATTGTGATACCGAAGAAACATCGCCATCCCAAACAAAATACAAATCATCAATGAAACGGCAATAGGAGGCCAGACTCGCCCCAAATGGGCCATTCCAGATATATTCCTATTCAAATGCACCCATAAACAAATTAGCATAACTTGGGGTGAATCTGGTCCCCATCGGCGTTCCCTTCTGCTGTAAATAATATACACCATCAAAAATAAAATAATTGTGCTCCAAAATGAATTTGACACCCTCCATCAATAATTGTTTAAATAATCATTAAATACTGTCATACCGATCCAACACATTTTTAATTACTGCAATACCTCTGTCATGCTGTATATTAGAATAAAGTGACTCTACATAACATGATATTAATATATATGATACTTAAACAGTAAAGACCAAACAAGATCCATACAAGTACCCGGGTATAATCACAGCGCCCCCGTTACTTTCAACTTGTACACAAAACTTCAATGAAATAAAAAGTGTCCTTATATACAATGTCCACCTTTCCATTGTCCAGATTTTCTCCCTTTTATCCTGAAAAACTCTTCATTGATATTTTTCTCTTCTCTCCACCAGATATGCTCCCTTCTCATAGCTCCAAATCCTCAGGATAAAACAAAAAAAAAAACACTCTCGTGTAGCCCGACAGATATTAGATAAGTACAGGGATTTAAAAGCCTACTTACACTTTTCTACTTGTACTTCAAGCCTATAGCATGTTCTCTTCTCCAGGTTTTCTTATAGTCGCCTGACTTTCCTCTGGACCCTGGTCCCACAGGATAAAAATACAGAGACATCTTGTGCAGCCGGAAGATGACCCAATATATGCAAAATGTAAGACCTCTACTCACACTTTTTCTCTTTATCAAAGAGCCTGTAGATAGCTCTTACTCTTTTTCCAGTCCTGGCATATACGACTCTGCTGCCCCGGATCTCCTGGATGCTCTCACCATGAAACACAGAAGACTGGAACACCGATCTTGTGCAGCCAATAAAATTTACAGTAAGTAGAACATATTCAGAACATTACTCACACTTTTTATTTCAAATGTGGACATGTAAAATATTTTTCCTACACTCTCATGTAGTTTGGGGAGGCAATAAAACATTGGGACTACTCGATATGGGACATTTAAAATCATTTAAAATCAAACATAATCTTATCTATAACTGTCCCTTCTTTTGCTTGGCAAATTTAACATAAAATTAATATCCTCCAGTAGTTGCAACACTTCTTTTTTACATTCCTCCCTATTGAGTATCACGATACACCCCCCCCCCCCTTTCCCNNNNCCCCCCCCCCCTTGTCGGCCGGCTTTATAACAGTATGAGGGTCACTACACAATTCATCCAATGCTAATCTTTCTTCTTTAGTTAAATTATCATGAAATGGTGCTGGAGAATCATGGGTACACAATTTTCATAAAGTCTCTAAGTGTGGCCTGATAGAAGGCCTCAATGTGGTTATTTTTATACTGTATGGGGTAATATTCAGAAGCTCGTTTTGGAGTCTTTACTAGATTAGGGGTCACTGTTGTGTCATTTCATAGATCTGTCAATATGTCTTTAGATTCTTTTTCTTGCGTAGAAAGAACTTCTATTTTTGAATCTAGGGACATATCTATGTTTCGATAAAATGTATTTATCACAGAAAGTGACGCCTCAGTCTGGACTGAAGTTTCAATATGAGGTATGTTTACAATATTCTTTTTTTTTTTATATTTTTGGCTACAAATATTCCTAGTAAACTTATTTAAATCAACGAACAGTGTGAAGAGGTTAGGTTTAGAGACTGGCGCAAATTTAAGGCCTTTAAGTAAAAGGGCATTTTCACTGGGATGCAGAATTCTATCAGAAAGGTTGAAAATATTTAGTTTACTCTCCGATTTTTGTGTACATTTCTTATTAGTTTGCTTCCCTCCTCTACATCCTACATATTAAGGCCTTCAACCAGACATTTTATCCAAGTCACTCCCCTCTAACCTTCTGTCTGATACATTTGCTCATGCGTAGGTACGTTTCTCATTGGCTTTATTGTGTACATTAAATTGAGAGGTTTTGGGCCTCGCTCCCAAATCCCCACCCACTCTATCTACATTCGCCTTAAAACTCTCCTTTCCAGCGTTCTTAGTTAACTCCTTCTTCCCCTGATAATCCCTCCCTTTTGAACCATTTAAATTCCTTTTCCTATTAAACTGCTGATTCTTCTTATTAAATATCTTATTATAGGTTCTAACTTCATTATTGCTACAGTCTCTCTGATCATTCACTAGTTTTTCTGTTTTATCTCTCATCAAATCTCTTTCAAATTTTTCGACTTTCCGACTAAAATTACTATCTTTCTCATTGAAGGAAGGATGAGTCTTAAATTGTTCTAATTCACATTGTATTTTCTCTATGTCTTTCCTCACATCTTCCATTTTCCTCCTTCGATGAGAAATTAGCATGTGCATCACATTAAATGAACATTTATCTAGTTCCTGTTCCCAATTTTTATTGAACTCTACATCTTCCTTAAAGGAAGATGTTTTAAAGATCCTTAGACCCCTTGGTATTATCTGGAGTACAATATATTTATTCAAATACATTTGGTCACACCAGTGTCTTGTTTCATCACACACTAAAAATGTCAGTCTTCTAAAGTGTTTATCCATATCTATTGGTTCTTTAGTACTCTGTGCAGGTTTATTCTGTGTTACATTTGAAAGGGTAATCAACATTTCATTTCTCCTTTTTAGTCTCTATGCCCAGTTACTTAAAGCTGTCATCATAACAAATTATTAAAATTTCACACTATGAATACACTTCTTAATATAGCCAAAGTTTAAATAAACACTTAGGGGACATAATATTGCACTTCCTACTATGCTGCTGATGGGTCAACAAAAACTAAAAGCAAAATACTTACTTTGAATAACTCAAAGATAGAAATATCAGTGCCGGGTGAGAAGTTTGAAGCAGACTAAATCTAACCCCAATGTTGGTGTGATAACAACAGGGAAACTTAGATTCTTGGATACATTTAGCAGCAGCCTCAGGAGTGATCACCTCCTGTAAAGAAAAACACAAGAAAGGAAGGATGCGCTTTAAATGTATGCCAAAAATTTGTATATTTGTGTGAGATATTTGCATATTCTGGAAATGTTTTTTAGATGTATGTAACAGGATTTAGAGACAGATTGTATGTGGGGAATAAAGGATAGTTTATAGTCAAGAGTAACACCTAAGCATTGAGCTTTATGACTAGGGATTATTTCAGTATTGAGATAGAGAGGCTAGGTGGATAGCTTTTATTAACAGGTAGAAATATTATTAGTTCAATGTTAGATAGATTAAGTTTGAGATGGCGGGAGGACATCAGAGAAGAAATGCCAGAGAGGCTTCAGTAACATGGGCCAACACAGAAGGTGAGAGATCAGGAGTGAATAGGTAGATTAGCATATCATCTGCATAGAGATGATACTGAAATCTAAATTACTTTATTAACTGTCCAAGGAAAGTTTTATAAATTGAGAAGAGCAATGGACCAAACACTGAGCCATGTGGTACTCCAATAGATAGAATAAGAGTAGGTTGATCCAGAAATGTAAACACTGAAAGAAAGATTAGATAAGTAGGATGCAAACCAAGAAAGAGCTGTATCCCGAATATCCAGGGATACATTTATATGAGAGGAGAGAGGTTAACAGTATCAAAAGCAGAAGAAAAATCCAGTAGAATTAAAAGAGTAGTGTCCTTTAGATTTAGCAGTGATTAAGTTATTTACCACCTTGGTCAGTGCAGATTCTGTGGAGTGCCAGGAACGAAAGCCTGAAGAGGATCCAGAAGATCGTGTGAGGAGAGGAAGTGAGAAAGGCGAGTGTAGGCAAGTCTTTCAAACAGCTTTGCAGGGCATGGAGGCCAGAAAATGAGCTGATAATTTAAGGGAAAGTTAGGGTCAAAGTTTAAAAAATGCAGTGATTAGCGAATGCTTGAATAAAGACTGGAAGATACCAGTAGAGAGAGAGAGAGAGAACAGGTAGTAGAGTGCAAAGAGCAAAAAAGAGCAGATATTTCTTCTTCATTTGTGGGCTGGACTGAGGACAGGATGCCTGAGTGTGGATGCAAGGGGCTAAATAGTTTGTTAGCTGATGAGGAGGAGGTCACAAATTCCTGTCTGATCTTGTCCTTAAAGAACAATACAAGATCTTGGATTTTGCACATGAGGGCTTAGTAGGGAGTTAAATGTGTGAAATAGGTGTTTGAGGTTAGAAGCCTGAGTAGAAATGAGGTTTGGAAGTAGGATTGTTTGGCCTTGTCCAGAGCATTTTGATAAATCTGATGTGTTTGTGTAAGTGAAAAACTGATACCCTGATTCTAATCTAAGCTCTAATGAGCTTATACCTCATATTCACTATAATCTCCTCCCTTCTGTCTACAACAGCACATATTCTTTGGGTGTCTGCAACCCTGCTCCATATTTGTGTATTAAGACTGTTGATGCGGCAATGTTTCTAAACCCTGATTGTCGTGGTATAATCAAATGTCTCTGCTGTCAAGTCACCTTCTAGCAGCCTAACCTTAACCCTCCCTGTCCCACAACCTTCTAGCAGCCTAATTTTAACCTTTAACCCTAAACTACCCGCTGTTGGGTACAGCTAATTGTCAAAATAGGGGCATTTCTACATACTACCCATTCCCAATAGGACTGACCTTTTTTCATACTATTTCTGGCACTAATACAGCCGCAATTTAGCTGTCAACCATTCAAAGCAGTAACTGCTTCCCATTTGTGAAAGACCCAAAATCTCTAAATGCCCTGGTTGCAGATAATAAGATCAGCCTTGTAAATACACAAATTTCAAGTAACCTTTGGAAGAAGGAAAATAAGGTCAGGCTGTTGAGGAGTGAAAAGAAGGTTTAAAAGAACCTTATATGGAAAGATAAAATTGAAAACTGCTAGGGATCTTATCTGGCTGAGGGAATGTGCCTGTCCCAGCACAGAAAGTATCCTTTATTATCTAAGAAAGTTAATATATATTGTATGCCATTTTGTTATAATTTTTCATTATAAGCATTATATTGTTCATATTAAATATCAATTAATAAGTTCATGTCTCTGTGTTCTTACAAATTCACATATGTCAGATCAGGTTGATTCATAAACACTACATAGTTGTACTAGAAGAGATCATTTTTAGTTTATGATAATTCTGATAAATACAGTGTGTTAGATTAATTTAAAGGAGGAACCAAAGACTTCCGGCGACAGATGCATGCTGTCCGAATAACAAAAAGGGGGGGAAGTGTATTGGATATAAATCCAACTCACAAATAGCGGTGGATTAATGGAGATACTTAGAGCGCACACCTATATAAAGGAGCCAGATACAGACAATAGCCAAAGCTATAAAATAGCCATTAAAAATACTTATTTTATTTTAACAAACTTTAAAAGAATTTTTAAATCGTGCATAAAGGCGAAATATGAATGTATACAACAGTCACTGGCAAGTATAGCAAAGATACATTAATTACAATTATCAGACAAAATGTATATTGTCAGAAACATAAACAAACGTGTATAAATAAAAAGTATCACTTAGATGTCTGTATAATCAAAAAATACAAGTATTGGTTAATCCATAGTGCATGAAGGAGTAACAATATAGTACATAGTATTGGACTCAAGAGGGAAGCACATTGAGCACACAAAATAAAAGGATATATGTATATCAATATACCTACAGGAGGTGAACTAATCTAGTCCCACAGTTGTCGCTATAAGAAAAACTAGTGTCCTCACGGGCGCGCTTCGCCCTGCCGGGCTTACCTCTCCCTCCCTTACCTAAGATTTAGCCAAAACCTCTGTGTTGTCAGCGTCCTGTGATACGGGTTATACAGCAGGTCCACTGATTCGCCTGTTGGATGTCGGCTTTATCAAAGGAGCACGTGAATAAACCTAACAGGTAATGAGTAGCATGTAAGGTAATAAGGGGGAATTAGTCATTATAAAACAGATATGATGGTTGTTATGATTACCCCTTTGTAACACATAAGTTGGGTGAAGTTGGGGTTGTGATAATGGACCGGATCCAGATTAAATAGCATTATGCCACTTACGTACCTTGATTTAACTATAGAGTGCATGTACCCTCCAGATGTTACGCTAGTATGGACTTTAGTTCCGTTCAAGCCTATTTCCTAGGAAATGGGCTATGCTTCCCTTCCATGGTAATTGTACAGTGTGGGAGGGGTATCCGCTGATCCGCACAATTACGGTACTTAAGACAAGCTTATAACAGTGTAAGCTGCCATAAAGCCTGCATGAGAAAGGGGAGTAACGGGGCGTTCACTCCCTTCTCTCTGTCGGAAGGACAGGCTCCAGCACGTACGGAAAGCGTGGGGGAGTCTGGATCTGGTCCAATGTCCTGAAATGTTCTGTACTGTATGTCATTTTTTTTCTGTTCATGTACTATGTGAGGCAATGCAGAGGTCTTGTGAGGCCATATAAACAAAGGATAATAATAATAAAGGAAAAAATTATTTATTTACTATATTACAAAATAAAATTTATATCATGTTTTACTGCATAAACAATGTGACTGAAGTGCTCACTCTATTCATTATCTCCATATCCAGTATGCATTACAGTGTATTACCCTGCACTTGGCAAACTTATATGGTCACATAGCTGCAATGAGCTTGGCTGATTTGTGTCTGTTCACTATGTACCACACTTGCAAACGCATCTAGTAGTACCATTGTGTGTGGCTTTGGATTGAACACAGCCCGATCAGGATCTCTGCCCATATGTACATAACGCACACTGCATACTTATATGCATGCTTCTTTGTATCAGCCCTACTGTGTTCAAAGCAATTAAATGAAGGTGCTTTGATACTACAGAAGTCAGAATCTGAAAATAAACAGTATAATGGATAAAATTAAACAATACTTATTTCCTGTTATGCGGTGACAAGAACAGAGATAAAATTAAAGGCAAGAAGAACAAATAGTAGGAACTATTTTTAAATAACAATACATAATGTCTTTAAAAAAAGCACACTAATTTTCCCTCAATTACTGTCACTAACATCAGAATGGAGAAATTTATTTTAAATGTTGCCTGACATAACATCAAATCCAACATCATTTTGTGCAGTATGACTTTACTTATTTCTTTATTAAATCAAATAAATATACTTCTGTTAAAATGTAAGCTTATTACGAGCGTAGTATCCAGTATTTGTCACCTGTAAAAATAACATAAAAAAATAAGAATCCCTCTAATGATCAGGAAACTATTTTTTTTAGATATTATATAAACAATTACATTTTTGTTTTATTTTATTTGTATATATAATGTTGTGGCTTTCATTACATACTGTTCAGTCTCATGCAGTAAATTAGGACTCAGAAAACAATATTATAGTATCAGAACATCAGAACAGAGTGTTCATTGGTACATGGCTGTTGGCACATGATGTTCTACAATACATAAACACTTCTTTGCAAATTTCCCTTGTCAAATAATTTGTACATTTTGGTTTGATCACAGGCAGTTTTGGTGATATATATATATCTAT
>WWET01001610.1:74648-103826 GCA_011038615.1 Limnodynastes dumerilii
TCCAGGATCCGTCTGGGTGTGGTGGCTCTTGATGCACTAACTTCAGTCCACTCCTTGTGCAGCTCCCCCACACTTTTGAATGGCCTTTTCCTGACAATCCTCTCCAGGCTGCGGTCATCCCTGCTGCTTGTGCACCTTTATATTCCACACTTTGCCCTTCCACTTAACTTTTTATTAATGTGCTTTGATCCAGCACTTTGAGAGCATCCAACTTGTCTTGCAATTTCCTTTTGAGGCTTTCCCTCCTCGTGGAGGGTGTCAATGATGGTTTTCTGCACATCTGTCAGGTCAGCATCTTCCCCATGATTGTGAATTCTACTGATCCAGACTGAGAGACCATATAAAGGCTCAGGAACCCTTTGCAGGTGTTAAGGAAAAGTTTGCTGATTAGAGTGTGACACAATATTGAACCTTGTCACATTATTCTAATTTTGATTTTGGGATTTTCATAAGCTGTAAGCCATAGTCATAAAAATTAATACAAACAAAGGCTTGAAATATCTCACTTTGCTTGTAATAAGTCTATATAATATATTAGTTTCACCTTTTAAGTTGAATTACTGAAATAAATGAACTTTTGAACGATATTCTCATATTTCAAGTTTCACCTGTATGTATGTATAGATAGATAGATAGATAGATAGATAGATAGATAGATAGATAGATAGATAGATAGATAAGAAACAATTCCTATCTGGAATGAGCCAGCACCCTTAAATTGCAAAAGTAGAAACATTTATTAATTGCACTAGTGGAATGCAAATCCATTGTCCACTACAAAATCTCCATCAGAAAAACAGTGCAAAAACAAACAAAGTGCATATGTGACCATAAAAATAGAGCATAGACCATAGACACATAGCTAGTTCAGAGGCATCAAAGTAAGGTGAAATGCAAAAGATTCAAAATTTGTACAGGTCAAAGCTGCCAGGCAAATTTATACTTGTATATCCAAAAAGCCTTGTAACAGCCAGGTATATATTAAGCAAAATACAGGATCATGTCCCGCATCCAACAGCCGTTTCGGAGCTATTTAGCCCCTTTGTCAAGGACATATGGGTACATGTAGTACTGATCTCTCTGTAGGATGGTCTGAAAATGAAAAAGATAACACTATCAGCTGCACTAACCTGTGTCAGCTGATGCCACGCTTGCCGACCGCTGCTGCCATGGAACCGCCGGAGTCCACGTGTAGGGCCGACTGCGTCACAAGTAAGGCGCCATCGGCCTCAATCACCAAGCTCCACCTGCTGGAACGCAACGTCGACTTCCAATTGCGTAGCGCCAGTGATCTCTGTCCTCCGGCACTGCTGGCTGGAACGCAAAGCCAGGGCGCATCAATGTGACAGCGGCATTCCCACGGCATCAGTCATGTCAACAATAGCTGGCAACAGAAGACACATAAACCTAGTCATAAACACAAATCAACACCCAAATAATTTCATAAAAAACAGGAGAGGTTGAAATCTTCGTTGAGTCCTGTGGGCACGAGTGTATTAAACTCATATATTAGTCTCGCTTCATGCTGCAGAAGCAAATTATCTCTATCCCCTCTTCTCCTAAGGGGTGGTACATGGAAGATTGGCATGAACCTAAAGTTACCCAATGTGTGTTTACAGTCAGCGAAGTGTTTCGCAACCGGGGGCGTTTTGGTGTCAATCACATTATAGGCTTTCTTAAGGGAAGATCGGTGCATGGAGATGCGTTCTTTTATCATCCGTGTGGTTTTGCCTATGTAAACTTTGGGACATGGGCACTGTATGGTATACACCACATATCTAGACTCACAATTGAGGGTATGTCTAATATCAAATTGTCTACCCGATACTGGATCAATAAATGAAGTTCCCTGAATTAGGAAACGACAATTTACACATTTGTTGCATCTAAATGATCCCATTTTTCTAGGTGCTAACCAAGGCCTGATGTTCTCTGATTTAAGATCAGTAGGAACTAAAATGTTCCTTAGATTAGTACTTCTTTTATGGCACAAAAGTGGCGGTGAAATTGCCACATGTTGTAACCTCTTATCAGTGGCCAATATATGCCAATGATTATTCAATGCTTTACGAATCAATGGTGTAGCTGTGGAGAAGGTAGAACAAAAAATCAATCTATCAATGTCAACGTTTGATGGACTACTGTTAAGTATGGTGTCTCTATCCAACCTCAAACACCTATCCATGGCTGAGTCAACATCTGTCTTGTTGTAATTTCTCGCCAGAAACCTATCACCCATTTTCCTTAATTCTATAATCAAAGCCTTGCGATCAGAAATGATACGAACTAACCTAATCATCTGCGAGTAGGGTAGTCCTGATTTTAAGGGCTTCGGATGGAAGGATCCTGCCTCCAGCAGAGTATTTTTATCAGTTTCTTTTCTAAAAAGGGAAGTGGAAAAACAGTTAGGCATCTGGGTGATGTTAACATCCAAAAAGCTGATGTTACTACAACTACAAGACATAGTAAACTTAATGGTGGTATCTAGATGATTGACCTGATCAACAAAAGTCTCCAACTGAACTTGAGTACTGCCCCACAGCATAAAAACATCATCAATGAATCGCGTGTAGAAAAAAATATGTCTAGAAAAAATGGGGTCATGCAAAAAGTATTTTTGTTGCATGACTCCGGCGGTTCCATGGCAGCAGCGGTCGGCAAGCGTGGCATCAGCTGACACAGGTTAGTTCATTTATAGAGTTTTTTGACCTTATCTTTTTCATTTTCAGACCATCCTACAGAGAGATCAGTACTACATGTACCCATATGTCCTTGACAAAGGGGCTAAATAGCTCCGAAACGGCTGTTGGATGCGGGACATGATCCTGTATTTTGCTTAATATATACCTGGCTGTTACAAGGCTTTTTGGATATACAAGTATAAATTTGCCTGGCAGCTTTGACCTGTACAAATTTTGAATCTTTTGCATTTCACCTTACTTTGATGCCTCTGAACTAGCTATGTGTCTATGGTCTATGCTCTATTTTTATGGTCACATATGTACTTTGTTTGTTTTTGCACTGTTTTTCTGATGGAGATTTTGTAGTGGACAATGGTTTTGCATTCCACTAGTGCAATTAATAAATGTTTCTACTTTAGCAATTTAAGGGTGCTGGCTCATTCCAGATAGGAATTGTTTCTTATTCATTTCTTCAGCCATTGCACTTCCTCTCATGAACTGTAATTGAGTGCTTGTCACGGTCCTAGAAGTGGGGCTGTTGGTTCTATATTGATTTTTTGACAGTGCACCTACCCCTGTCCGTTATCTAAGGACAGGTGCTGACACACAGTGACGTGTATCAGTCATTCTCAGTAACTCTCTGTGATATATATTTTTTTAAGAAAATAACATCTCTATAGTTTTTAATGAATTTGGTGGATGACACCACAGACCTATATAGTGGAACAAAACATTTCACACAAGAAGAGATCTTCCGTATTATACCACCTGAGTCTGAGTTTCTCGCTTTCAGTGTTGACACTCCACAGGATGTTTACTTTGATTTGATGAAATTAAGAAAACGGGCTGTTGAGCTGCATTTGCATGGAGCAACACTGTCACATTATTATAAAGAGAAGAGTATACCACGTGGCTTTAGAATTACTAACCAGCCAACCATTGAGAGAAACGACAGAGCATTCTGTCAACAGTGGTGCCATGTACTTAATCAGTGTTCTCTTAATCTGCTTATTTTGGTTATTGAGAAAGTGAAACGTGATGGTGATACCATTCAGAAGGAACTTGATGAATTGGACATTAAGGCGAGACCGATTTTTGGAGCTGATAAAAGCACCAATTGGCAGGAGAAACTGGATGATTCAATTCAATTAAGAAAAGCTGAGTTAATTCAGTTTAAGAAACGTAAATATAAAATCGTCAAGGAGGACTATAAGGAGGACCGCATCTACCCTTGGGCTTCAGGCAATCCCAATTTTCCCCCACGTCACGTCAATCGCAAGCGTAGGGGTGCAGCCGTTAATCAAAATTACACTGACCTAGATACTGCTAGTTCTCAAAGTGATTCTGATGGTGCGATAGTTAAGAACAGGAAAACAAACAGCAAAAAACCTTTTTTTCGGGAGGACATTCGAACTCGGAGTCGCAACAAAGACGCCATTATAGACGAGGGGGGGCGGAAACATAAACGGAGGTGGAGGCACACAAGGGATACAACCAAGGAGACCGTAATCTTTAATTTATCTCAACATAATCCCACGCCAGCCAAACTATCTGTGCTGACAAAAGGTCTCACCTTTGTAGAAACTTTTAAACCCACCCGTTTTGATATTGAAGTCGAACTATTCAGGTTCCAACGCCTATTAAAACTTAAAAACTTTTTTGGACCCTCCACAGTGACTACTGTTTCCAAAGGACCACTTAGATCTCGGTCAAAATTTGACCCTCCGATAAGTAGCCCATCGATTGAAACTTTTGTACGCCTGGTTAAACAGGATATTTTTTCGCAGTGGCACAAAACAAGAATTCACTATTCCAATTTAACTACGATGGAGAAAAAAGCACTCATCTTAAGATCTTAAGATCTTAAGAACAATCCTGATATATGCATCTTTCCTGCCGATAAAGGTGGCTCCATTGTCATCATGGACAAGGAACAGTATGTCAACGAAGCTATGCGCCAACTGGGGGACTCCACTTGCTACCAAAAACTGACATTTGACCCTACAGAGTCATATAAAAATGAAATTGATACTTTAATTGATGACGCAGTTTCTGATGGTGTAATTAATAATGAGACTGCGGGATTCCTTAAACAAGGTTCACCAAAAATTCCAGTTCTGTATCTCTTGCCTAAAGTGCATAAGACCCTAGTGAACCCCCCGGGGAGACCTATTGTCTCCTCGAGGGGTTCACTATGTCAACCGTTGTCTCAGTTTGTTGACCTGTATCTTCAAACTTTGGTCCAAAACACATCTAGTTACCTGAAAGACACTACTCACTTTATTAATTTACTGGGTAAACATCAACATCTAGTGGGACAAGTAATCATGGTTACATTGGATGTCTCAAGTTTGTATACGAGCATCCCACATAATGAAGGGATTGAGGCAATTAAAACCTCACTTATTTCTGATAAATATAGTGGCCCTTCCAGTCCCTTTTTACTTGCGTTAATATCTTTTATTCTGACACGGAATTATTTTCTGTTCCAGAATGGCATGTACATCCAGAGACAGGGGACTGCGATGGGGTCCAATATGGCCCCATCGTATGCTAACCTCTTTATGGATGCATTTGAACAAAAATACTTGTTGCATGACCCCACTTTCTCTAGACATATTTTTTTCTACACGTGATTTATTGATGATGTTTTTATGCTGTGGGGTGGTACTCAAGTCCAGTTGGAGACTTTTGTGGATCAGGTCAATCATTTAGATACCACCATTAAGTTTACTATGTCTTGTAGTTGCAGTAACATCAGCTTGTAGAGGATGGTGGGACAATAGCAGAGAACAAAGAAACAGAACACAATGGAGAACAGAGGGACAGAGCGGACAGCCATTATCCTGCAGAAGACGGAGGGACAGAGAAGAAGAGCAGGACACACCTGCCCAAATTTTGGGAGTCTCCCGAATATTCCGGGAGAGTCGGCAACCCTGACTTACACTATGGCTCTGGATCCTCCTGATACAGATTCCATATTGTAAATTCTTTCCAAAGGCGGATGCTTACGGTGTGTACACTAGATGGGGGTGGGAGGTGATTTCATTTTACATTAAGGTAGATTATCTGCCTCTACAACCTATCCAGACATTTGCACCATCCACCAAACCATAACCATAATGGTTTACCCTCGCATGCACGGAAGGCTGGTTATAGCAGAGAGCTCCGAGTGCAGCAGCATCAGAAATATCAGGTCACAGTGTGGAAAAAACATTAGTAAGTAAAATTAGGGTTGTTGACTCTCCCGGAATGTCTGGGAGACTCCCAAAATTCTGCAAGTTCTCTCAGTATTCTGGGAGAGCCTGCAAATCTCCCGCAAGTGACTTGAGGCCCGTGGTTAAATGGAAACCTCGGCCTCAAGTCCTACCCCCTGCCTAGTAACACTAGTATACTAATGTTGCTAGGGCCAGGGAGGGACTTGATGATGCAATTTGCGCAATCAAACCCCGCCCCGATCCCTATTACAGCTAAAATCGGGTAAGTATTAGTCAAGGGGTCGGGCTTAATGACACGATTTGCATAAATTGCAACATTAAGCCCCGCCCTTCCATGCATGCATCTTTTAGCTGGCAAAAGTTGGCAACACTGAGTAAAATATAGAAAATTAAGAAATAAATTAAATTTGTTGGTTTCCTTATCTGCAACCTTATCTGCAACCAAAAGCAGCACCGGCATTAAATTATTAAATAACTACATGTAGTACCCTAGGTTTCCCTACCTGCAACCAGCCTAAACATTCAATTCTATAGTCCTATCCCTGCATTAAATCTTTCCTGATATTAAATAGTATCCACATTTAATAATAAACTTTCTTCAAACACCTATAACAAATATATAGTGCAATATTTTTCTCCTAGACCCACATTTAATTATAAGCCAGACATAAACAAGGAATTCAGTTTGTTGCAGTCATGGCAATGGCAAAGATCTGCACAGCATGCATTATCATCAGTTATGGTACAGTAAATATGCAGCTCTATCCAGCAAAGATAAAACATCTTTGTACACTTTGCTTAAAATAAAGGCCTTCTAAATGTTTGGAGACACAATGAAGGCAAACAAATGATCCCTAATTAATACTGCTATTTTATTGATTCAACCATCACCCAACAGATACATAAATTTGTCATATGGGTAAATAACAAGTCATATATATGAGTAACAATTTTATTATTAAGCAGTAAAAAATAGTGTAACATGCTATGGAGTATGCTGCATATATGCATTTAAATATAAATATTAATAAGATAAATAATATTCATTAAAATCTACAGCAAATTATGTAAAACTAAAATTCTATTTATAAAAGAGTCGAATTTTAAAAGTGTCTTGTGCATATCAGACTTCTGGTCTCTCTGGACATGGAAATGGCAAAGAATATGCACTATTAACAAAAATGCTGCTGACAGGCCAGTGTTTTAGAGACCCAGACAAACCCCAGAACCATATTATTAAGAATATTGTGCAGAATCAGCGCATTACAGTTTTCTATTCTGGATGTTAGACACATCTAAATATTGATATACATCCACATACAGTAAGTTTAAACTTGGCATTTATTATTTATATTTTCTCATTGCAGCAGTCAAATAAAGTTTTATAGGCATAGGTGAACATAGGTTCATATCATGGCACTACTAAAAAGACAGCCCCCCCTTCCCTCCACCATTGGAAGTGCCTGGTAGAGAATGTTTCCAGAAACTTGTTAAAGGTTTAAAATAGGAATAAAATAGCTTCTTCTGCCACTTTTTCCTGGAGTGGAATTAGCAATTTGTCATCATGCAGTTTAATAACTGCATACACTTGACTAAGATACAACAAAGACTGAATATCAGTAACCAAAATACAAAAATTCCCACTGAACAATATACAATACATACAGCATTCTAGTGAACGTTATACAATTTTATGACTACTTACCAGGGACTAAAGCAGTGGTCGAAGTGGTAATTTAGAAATGGCGGTATGGACATTTAGAAGTGGCAGTATGAAAATATAGAAATAATAGAAGTAAATGGAGATTTATAGCTTTTCTATTAAATCAGTTGGAGAAGTGACTGTATGGCATACTCCTATATACCAACTCACTTCAAGCCCTGGACTAAACAGAAACAACACAGTTTAGCTCTATGGTAGGATTAATGTATAGCTATATAACGATATAATGAATGAATGAATGAATGAATGAATGTTTATTTTATACATCACTTTAATGTTACTGCCCAACAGTTATACCTCTGTCCACCAAATCTTAGACCACAGTCACATCATTGTCTCCATTATCTTTCTAATTTGAAGTTCCACCCATTATATCCTGTAATCCCATAATCACACCTTTCCCCATTACATATTTTACAACCCTATAATAACACCTTTCTCTTCTATCATATATTTTATAAACCATGGAGAAATGATTGTTTGAATACAGATGGTAAGATTCCAATAAACAAAAAGATTGCATATTGCATTTAGGGTTAGAAAAACCACAGGAGATAAACATGGACTGACTTATGAGGGTGCAGGATCAAGAGGAGAGGTAGTTGAGTAGAAAGAGTAGTAAACAGCAAATACTTCTCTTTATTTTTGGTGTGGAACGAGCATGTGGTGACAAGTGTGGAGGAAAGGGACCGAGCAGCATGTTAGTTTACAAAGAGGAGGAAAACAATGTCTGATCTTGTCCATCTTGGGACCTAAGATTGTTTTAAGTATGCAAGCATACCTAGTTATGCACTACTAAGTATAATGCACACCCCCTGGCAGTCCCCTTGCACGCACATAATTTAGCTGACTTACGTGTTCAGAACCCAGCCTTAACTTTTCAGTGTGTTTTTCATACGTAAGCGCCTAACCCAGCCCATAATGTAAATGCCTTCCTCCACAATGCGTATATTCTTGTGTAAGGAAGTCACGCCCTATTGTACAGAGTTATCTACAAGAGATGTACAATCAGAGCTACGATGCGCGCATATCCAGTTTGTTTCCACAGCCATATTTAGGCATGTAGCATATATTAGCTGTTGTTATTAAGTCTGAATCAGGCACCTTGTCCTTTCAGCACAATGCAATATCTTGGGCACTAAATGAAAGTTGGTAATTTTGGAAAAGAAGATTCAGCAAAGAATTAAATGTATGAAAAAGGTGTTTGAGGTTAGAGGCCTGAGTAGAAATGGGAGATTGAAAGTAGGTTTGATTGACATTGTCCAGAGCATTTCAATAACAGTGATAAGTGTTGGTGTAAGTTAAAACATCATTATAACCTTTATAATTACACCACTAACCTCCTCTTCATTTCACATGCTGAGCAATTTATCACAACATTTAACGCACACCAAAGCTAAAAAAACTGACAGGTTATTGAGATTTGGGGCTGTGCATATGGTGATACAGAATGGCACAAGAGGCAAGGAGTAGAAAACTAAACAAACACAATAAAATAAATATAGCAGTAGGTATTTTAGTTAGAATAAGTGAAAATTGTAATAAAGTAGGGCCAGATCCAGACATGATAACGATAGTAACACTGGCGTAGCAACATTATTACGAAACTAAGTTCCGTGTGAGCCTATTTGTATGCAAATGGCCTGTGCTTCGCCTCCGTCCGCTAAAGTGGGCGGGGGGAAGCATGGTAATTGTACAGTGTGGGAGGGAGCTCCCACTGGTGAGGATCAGCGGTCGTATGGACCGCTGATCCGCGCAATGGACTTAAGGCAGGCTTATGGCAGTGTACGAGGGGAGTGACAGGGGGCACTCCCCTCTCTCTGTTGGACGGACACACCCGACACATCCAGACACCCGTGCGGGGGTCTGGATCCGGTCCATAATGCACAAAATCATTTATATTTTACCACTGTACAATATTATTTTGTAATGTGCGATATTCTGACCGAGAAAACCAAAATCACTCTAAATAAAAATGTGATATAAAGATTTACTACAAATGTAATCATAACAGCCATATTATTAGTATTTGCAGACCAGCAAATAGTTGTGTATAGTTTTTGTAATAATACAAATTTTACAAACATAACCAACAATTTAGAATCCCATAATTGAAAGTATAAAACAATAATAGTCTCCAAATCCAAACTGTCAGCTTAAAAGCCAATAAAGCCTGCAAGACAAATATCATACAGTTTGGGCTGCCATTTGGCATTGATTCAATTATCAATGTGCCACAAAGAAGTGGTAATGGATCGACAAGGAGAAGATCACACAGGGTTAGAATTGATGTAAGGCTAATGTGTCAAAATACTGCAGCTTGGTAAACAATAAGATACATTTATGTTCTTAAGGTTCTTAATTGGAGCTATCATAAGCTGTAAATAATTGCCCCAATTGTTATTTTTCTATTTTTTCTCATAGCCAGCCTTCTATATTAAAACAATGTTTTCATTACCACAAGGCTTTCTCCTGTTTGATATACGACATATCGCACAGTGTTTGATTGTCTCTAATATAAATTTTTATTCTCTTAAGTGTTGTAGATATATTTTATCTGCATATTTTATGATAAATTAATTGTGTTGAATGTGTTAATTATCTACAGTGTACAAGCATACATTAGTGATAAATGAATGATATTACTGTTAAATGTATGTCATCATGAAATATATGATAGAGCAACTAAATAAAATCAATCATATTTAAACATATAATTAAAATAAAAAACAAGCAATAAATACTTGGTTACAACAGTCGGCACAGACAGTGCATTCCTGTTACCTAGGAGACTAGAAAGCAATTATTCAGATAAATTAATCTTTAGTTTTCTGTTTCTAGCTATTTTCTTTCGTGTGAAAGATAATGAAGCTCTAGTTATAATCTTTCTATGTAAATGCAGGATGGTCAAGGAAAATGTTGCACACTGTCATAAACTGGTGACAGCATCAACTATACATAGGTGCCAAGCCGTGCTTCTGTCCTTTCCTCTGATGCCTGCAGTCTCTGATTTTGGTGTCCTGGATGTTGCCTGGCAGTCAGGACAACAGGCAATCATCTTAGAGTTTGTAATAACCACTAAACAATCGGACAGCTCTAGCAAATGTTGCCAGTTATAGTTTCTCTGCATGTGTTCCCAATGTTCTTTTTCTGTATTTTGTGTAAGAGTTCCCTGCTCTTCAGTTTTTCCTAGGTTTCCTTGTGTTCCCTTCCTGTCTAGCTCTCCTTGCTCTAACGGTTCAGTTGCTTCCTGGTTGAATGAGTTTTATCCATTATTTGTCTAGTTTGTTGTCACTGTTTTTTTTCCTTGCTGTGCTCATTTTGTGATTTTCTTGCATCTTCTGGCTTTTCTTTTCCTCTGGTCGCTGGACCCTCCTAGTTCCTATTCTCTTACCTACCTTAGGGACTTGCCTGCCTTCTCCAGGATCTGCCAGTGGAGGTTGTGGCCAGTCAGAGATCTGCACCACCAGTAGGTTTTCCAGTAAACATTAGGTCTATGGTTAGATTCCACACACTGGAATGGTACAGAGAACTTACCATTGTAGACCACTATAATGCCTTCTCATAGAAAGAAAGCTAAGGGACCCAGTGAAAGATGAAAAAAGCATACAATAAAAGGGGGCCATAAGGTCAGCGCTAAACAAAAGAAAAGGTAAAAAATGAAGACGTCATCAAATAAATAAAATACGCCAATAAGTGAATGTGACTTTCCCTTGTGGCCTGAGATAGATCTCCCTAAACAGCATCTCAAAAATAAAAATAAATAAATTTAAAGACATAAACTCATTTAAAAAAAAAAATAATAATAATAATAAAAAAAAAAGGATGATTCTCCACCAATGGTCTAAGTTATCTAGGTGGGCATTTAAATGTTCCTTGTGTATTAATCACACTGCATTGTTTATTAAGCTTATTAACCGTCAGATAACTCACCCTTATCAGAAACACAAAATATGGCCTGCAACCTTTAATTTATGATGGCGAAATTGTGGTCAAGTTTGGGACGTTATGCATGTTTTCTGGAACTGCCCTTTCATTAAACCCCTGTATGCGATCTTTCCACTAAAGTACTAAAATGTTCTAATCCATCTATCGCTTTTCTGCATTTGTTCCCTACCTCAATGCCTGGTGACAAAAATATGTCTTGGGTTATATAAGGATAGCTACCAAAGCTGCTATAGTGCAGAACTGGAAGGATCCTAATTCTTCCTCCCTGTTAAAAATTTGCAATAAAATTCAATTCAGTTGCAATATGAAAACCCTTATGATGTCCCTTATATTGCATCAGCCTCATCCCCTCTTTTCCGTTGGTTATCCTGGTCGGACTATTTATATCAGGAGTCCAGGCAGAATGACTCTACCTTGTGTCCTAATGAATCTCAAATAATTCAAAATGAAACTCCTGAATTGGAAGAATAGCCTATTAGAATGTTATGGTTGCATATTGTGTTCAGGCAGCCTAAAATGGCTGCTGTTCTCAATTATTAAAGTGCTTTTATGAAAACGTGTTATTAATACTGTGTAGAAACAGACGTTCAAGGCCAAGACATGCCGATAAGGCAGCTTGGTTGAAGCAGAGGTTAAACTAACATCATGCAATGCTAGCTTACACTGCGCCTATGTGGAATGTAGAAATTAGTTAGATAAGTAGTACCAATTAACTTGCTTAAAGCATGATTATAACCTAATAAAGTAAGGCGTTCCGGCTCTGTTGTTGTCAGGGTATAAAAGACTTGGCACAAAGTTAGCTCGCTGGCTTCACCCAGGACTAACAGTTGACCTTAGCAATACGGCGGGTGCACACGCCGTTGTTTGCCATTGTGGACCTGAAGCACTGGATGCACTTTATCCTTGTATTCTTCTATCTGCGAACACGTGGTAACCTGATACTTACACCGCGATACCAGCACCGTACAAGTGACCAGGGCTCTCCGGATAAAAGTAACAGCCGGGACTCCCTGCCACGGAGTTCCCGACTGTATGAACTTGTATATTGTTTATGTGCTATCGGATCGTGACTATCTGTGACTCTGCGGTCATCTAACCTGCTAAATATCCGAACATATGCTCCACTAACGGTGTTTATTACTTAATGGTGTCTACAAACCACCTGTGTCAGAGGTGGCCAGTGCTTTTTCAATACAAATACGAACAAGAAAGTGCGTTCATTGATGCTTATTGCTCATAATACAAGTTTTCTGTTGCTTTTGGGACATTATTTGAGTCTTTAAGATACTCTATCTACCAGTTTATTGTGTTGGGCAAATTTGCCATTGGACACTTTTGGTAATCTTTGAGACCTACTACTATTGTTTTATATTGTTCATATTTGTATGTATATTATTTAACATGGGTCCATTGTTTGTTAAATCATTATTTAATAAATTGTGTATTTTTTATTTAGACTATTTTATCCAGCATTTTTTAATTTATATGTTATTTATATATTGATTATTATCTAGTGATTGGAGTGATCTGGGCTATGAATGTAATGTGTAAAATTGAGCACTGTCAAGCCAGTGTAAATGTGGAGATCCTTTCAATATTAATCAGGTCAACAGATTATGACCCATATCACTATTGCGTTCCTAAGTGGACTGTGGCTATAAACGAGGCATCAGTGCTTTATCAACGGAGAAAGCTTAGACCTTTGTTATATTATTATCATATTATTAATGTTATTTATTTGATGAATAAATCTGTGTTTTTATGTAATTGAAGCCATTTGTTTCTAATTGTATTTATTTTTTCCTTCTTTCCTTTTTTTTGCCCAGCTATTTATAGCGCTCATCAATTATTTATTTGAACATAACTGACCTGACTGAATGCAGAAGTGACCCAGGCTTTGTACGTAACTGACCTGACTAAACTTAGAAGTGCCCACCGACCTTTTACCGAACCAAATTTTGGTTTGATATTACCACATTACACCCCCCCCCCATCTTATTCTTTGGGATGTCAATCTGTTGTAATTGACTTTGTATTCTTATTTCTTTATTAAACACCCTATGTTAAAAAATGTTATGAAAATTAATTTATGGGGGAAAAAAGTATTTGTTACTTGACCTAAAGAGCATCCCAAAAAATAGAATAATAAAATAATAATAAAAATAATACAAAAACACTATTATTAAGCTACAGTATGGTACAAAAATATCCATAAACAGGTTCATATGATCTGGAGGGTGAATACATAGGAGCCCAAGAAGCATGGAATCACTGGGGGGAAACATGTCAAACTGATTTTATTAACTTTTTTTAACTGGGTCACTAAGAAGTAGAAAAGGGGGAGCTGTAGACATAGCTTATAGACTTCAGTAAAGCTTTTGACACTGTGCTACATTACAGAGTGTTACGTAAACTTGAAAATTTGGGATTTAATTTAAAGATGGTTGCATGGATACAATCTTGGTTGCAGGATGGATAACAAAGGGCTTTAGAAGGACATAAGTACATTAGAGGGTGGGCAAAGAAAGGCAACTAAATGGTGAATGTAATGTTTCACAAAACATATGATAAAATAGGATGTTAAAAGGTTAAAACATACAAAAAAGTTTATATTCATGTGTAGATGGTGCAGAGCCTTTTCCTATATGGAAAAACTACTTTTAAATTTGACAACATATATGCAATCAATATATAGGCTGCAACACTACTGGGATCATCTACTCTCTAACCTGTACATGTATGTGGGGGAAAAACTCATCATCCACTAAAAAGACATGTCCTCAAACATCTATCTAATATTAAAAATGCTTAATCCAAATGTTGCCCGGCGTGACTAGGGAAACCCTTTAGTCAGGATCGGGGGTGTCCATAACTACAGTGTAGTAACGGTGGAGGGGGCGTTTCTCTGTAGTTAGAGAAGGTAGGTGAGGGGAGGCAAGGAAATGAGGAAGAGAGGGCTTGGTTAGGTTTTTACGCTGCTGTGCCGGCCTATTTACACTCTGTTATGTCAGCTGAAGTTAGGGTAGCCTTCAGCCGGCATAACAGTGCGTAATTATGCCGGGCACAGGGGGAGCGTCAGGGGGAATGCATGCCGATACGCTGTGCATTAGTATGCACAGCACGTTGGCGTAGGTCTGGATCGGGCCCTTAGTTCCAAATGGCACAAGGTACTAATTGATAGTGGTTTAGGTCTGTGGATGTGTTTAAGACATGGAATAGAGCAGGCATAGACAAGCTTTGACACTTCAGGTGCTGTGAAACTCAAACTCTTACCATGCTCCAACAGCACAGGCACAGCTGATACTTGGCCATGCATGATGGGACCTGTTAAGCTATAGAACTATTATTATAAGTATACAACCAATCCACTTATATGTTATCTGACCTGTAGCAGCAGAAGTGCTTAATTTTAATTAAAAGTTAATAAATCGGGTATATGGCTTGTGTAAGTCAGGGAACTTACACAAGCCATTTGCATAAGTCTCCTGTCTCATGATGTTCCGCAACCGTACCTTCAGATGTGCAGAACAAAGTTTAGTACGTCTGAAGGTAAAATGAAGGCTCCAACCCTTCATATAAGCATGCTGAATCAAAGCCATACAGGCAGGGATAGGCATTTAAATAATGAAGGGGCGGGGAAGCACAGGTACGTTTCGATCCGCGTCCGTATGGAGGCAGATCAAGGCGTAAAACTTAAGGTAGCCTTCTGGACACGTAAGTGTACAGATTTGCTACCATTAGAGAGGAGTGTCTGGGGCGTGAACTCCCCTATACGTTGCGTGTTTACATACCTCTGCAGGCACGTGAAGCGTGTCGGGGTCTGGATATGGCCCACTGTCATCACAGTGGAAGAATTACCTGAACATTAAAGTATAAATTACTGGGGATGAAGAATGGCCACCTCATTTCCCTACTTGACCATTACAGTCAAGGGGCTGGATCCAGACTTAAGTAAGTGCTTGAAATTAAGAGAGAAAAGTTTCTCCTGGACTAAACCATGTTGATTGCAGGGGATTCATATTTCATCTGTTGCAAACAGTATTAGAGGTGAGAGGTGATTTTTCCTATCCCAAGTCTAAATAACAGTGTGATAGCAAAGCTGGTCAGTATCTGTATGCAGAAAGCAATTCAAAGATATATCCCTGCATGCAAAGAATACAATTAACTTGACACCCCCTTCAATCAACATGGTTTTGCCCAGGAGTATCTTTCCTCTCTTAATTTCAAGCACTTACTTAAGTCTGGATCCAGCCCAAGCTTCATAAACATAAGCATACACAACTAACACTAGTGATTTCTGGCTGGATGTCCTGCTCTCTTCTGCTTGTTGCCCTCCTCTCTTTGTACTATTCTTCTTTGGCAAAGACACTTTGTTTAACTCTCACATCCAGAGCTGAATGTGATTATGTTTACGCTGGGCACTTCAGGATGGGCATGCTCAGGAGTGCATAAATAAATGCCCCCAAGGACGTTTATAAAAGAACAGTGAGAAAGTTATAGAATGTTTAAGCAGCTACTGTATCCACATTAACGCACAAACCTTCTTTCTGAGAGCAAAGGACATTTCTACTTACAGCCAATGTTACATCTCAGCCCCTGTTTACACTTACATATCCTTGGTGTCTTGACTTACATAAACAAACTGGTCTCGGAGAACTCTGAAGGCTATGAGATTAGAATGAGAGAAACAAGAATTCTTGACAACAGTCTTTAGCTGCCAACTTTTAAAGGTTATATGTAGGACATTTTGAACTAAATTGGAAAAACTGTTCTAGAGTAAGACTGGAATGTAAGCAGGTTAATTATTTATAAGAGGGAAAAAATTATAAAACACTTCTAACTCCCAGGTAATTGTTCATCACATCCAACTCGTTGAAACTAATATAACATTTTACACAGAAACATTAGATTGTAAAAAAAAATAAGTCTTGGTTTTATTTCAGGGTTTTCAGGCACTTTAGAATGATCATTTCCGCTCCGCTAAGTTCTTGTGGACATGTCCCTGAAAAGATCTTAAGGATTTATGCAAAGAAATTATACTGGGGCATTGCTTAAGGACAAAAATGTGGACTCTACATTCTAGCCAAATAAAAAAAATGTAACTTAGAATTTTTACTTGACATCATTAGAGCCATGAGAGAAAGGTAACTTTAGGACTGTCTTTATTTTCTGTGACACATTTGGACATTTTAATGTTTTTATTACATTGGTATTTTCCTACATAAAGTTCACTTGGATGTTACAGAAAAGCTTTCTCTTGAAAGTAATTGCAAATTCCTGATCTCCAGCACCTCTGAGGATTTGTAAAATAAAATTGTTTTGCAGAGGCAAGAAAAGCTATGTGCTCACTCTCTACATCCCTTAAAGCTAATTATAATTCTCTCCAACACAAAATGATGATCATGATTTTGCATCTGGGTTTGCATTCAACATGAAAGATTTCTAATCATCCAGCTCTTTACATAAAACACCTCAAAATTTTGGGGTAACAATAGATTGACACACTTCCATGATGTCAGCAAAAGGAAAAACACCAATTATTAGAGTACCATTGTAGATTCTGGGGTTGTGCTCATGAGTCTGAGAGGATGGCTGCCTTTAACGGTATAACATTTTTTTTTACATCAGCAATTTTATAGGCCCGGATTCACAACCCCGGACGTATTGCACATAAGTCCTTAATTTACCGATGATAGCTACTACGCATGCATAGTAACTATTTAACGTAATCTTAAAGACCGCATATACGCAATCTACGTAACAAAACGATACGTAGATTACGTAAAATAGTTACTACACATGCGTAGTAGTTATTATCGGTAAATTAAGGACGTATGTACAATACATCCGAGGTTGTGAATCCGGGCCATAGTACCTAACGTGCCACACAGTCTTAATCAAGCAAGGTTCTAATGGGATATATCACACAACCGAATTCCTACCATTATATCACCCATAACAGAAAACAGCTGACAAGCTGTCAAATGCAGTATGGATAATGAGCCTGATCCACATCAGAACGCAATCTGAACGCAATATACATGGTGTAACAATATGACGTATTTGGAACCCATTTATTCCGTATCCAGAGGCTGTCTTATCTCATAGATACTTCCATGTCTGGACAAGGTTGCAATTGCACTCAACCACATAACTAGGCTAAAAGTAGTACTAGAAATACGTCACATTTCTGGCTGTCATGCAAGCATATGCAAATAGCTAAATACATCAATAAGCATGTTTGCTCTTCAGGATCAATCTCAATTGCATTGAATAGTGTAACTTTATCAAATTACATGCACTTCTGGATCGCATTTGTAGTAAAACTGTCACTGGGCCGATTCAATCTCTGCATAGAAGGCAGTGAAACTCACCATACTTACGTTATCCATGGTGGGCGTTGGCATTTAAATTGTACAGTAAGGGCTTGGCAAAGCCCTTACATACAATTAAGTATTCCGCACAGAAGGGTTTCATGAAAGCTCTGTATCACTCTCAGGCTCCCTAGTGATGACTCCGGTAAAAGTAAAAAAAAAAAGAAGCATTAAAAACATTTTTTGACATGTTAATTTGACGGATCCAGACTTAATAATGTTAATAATGGGGACTTATGCAAGCTAAGGAGATATTGTATACGTCATTAGACATTGTTCACAGATCTGCGGACAGACAGAACGCAGATCTGTGCGGAAAACTTAAGGTTCATTTATGGATGCATCTGTCATCCAAAGTCCACACTTGAGAGGGGAGTGACATGGCAGTTTGTTTCCTTATTGTGTGCGGACATCCAGAGTTCTGTACATATGGAACACATGTGGAGGTCTGAATCAGGTGAAAATTGTTTTCTAAAGACAATGGGCCTGATTCAGACTTAAAAAGGAGCATGAAATGAAGAAAGGAAAGTTACTCCTGGGCTAAACCATCTTGATTTCAGGGGAAGTCAAGATAATTGTATTCTTTGCATGCAGGGATATATCTTTGAATTGCTTACTGCACACAGATCCTGACCAGCTTTACTTTTACACTGTTATTTAGACTTGGGATAGGAAACATCAACTCTCACCTCTAATACTGTTTGCAACAGATGAAATATGACTCCTCCTGCAATCAACATGGTTTAGCTCAGGAGTAAATTTCCTCTCTTAGGGTTGGATTCACAGCAGTTCTAAGAATAGAGCTACTATGCATGTGTAGTAACTCCTTTACGCTATCTATGTACAATTTTGCTACATAGAGTGGATTGTGGACACCTCACAACACACTCTTTACGTCTGTCATCTCCAACACTAAAGCCACCTGAAGTACCTGAACCTGTTGTACCACTAACCTCTGGAGAAGACATTCTATCAGCACAATGTTATGAAGTTTAATGCAAGGATACAGGAGACCAAACTAAGAAATAGAGGTTTATTGCAGGTAGCAGTGACAGAACCAAAATGCTGTACAGAAATAACAGAGAGTAACTAAACACAAGTATAAGGTAAGAGATTCCTGGTAATACACATGTGTGAGATAACAGATGTCAGGCAGGGTATACAAGTATGATGTAACGGATTACAGACCAAGTACAAAGGGATGAGAAAACAGATGTTAGGAAATGTATACAGATTACAGACACTGGTAAAAAGGACAAAGATAAATACAGACAAGAAACCTTGAAGAACAAAAAGGAATGCAAACAAATGGAGGCAGGTTACTGGAACACTGCAGAGACCAGCAAGCTAACACACAGTAACAGTGAGCATGAAATAATGACCCACTCCTAGCTCTAGAATGATGGGATAGATTAACCCAGAGCACAGGTGTAGGATAACAAGCACATAACAAGATCAGTCTCTGAGAGAGTGTTCTTTTATAAAACATACCATGCTGCAGGTGTCCTCATCCAATGACAATATTCATGCTGTCAGGGGAAAAGGCTGAGGAAAGGAAATGCAAAGATATCAGATGAAGGGTGTGAAAATAAAATGCAGGGGAGGATAAAGATCAGAAAGAGGGAAAGGAAGAAAGGAGAAATGGTTCCTTCCGCAAAAATGTGGGGGAGAATGTGAAAGAGAAAGAGAAGACATAGAGGAGTGGCTGAGAAAAGCAGATGATGCCAAAGAGTATTAGGGGGAAGAAATAGAAATGGGTGGGAACAATGGGTGGGAGAAGAAGGTACAGTGAGGTACATAAATATTGGGACATCAACACAATTCTCATATTTTGGGCTCTATACACCACTACAATGGATTTGAACAAACAAATCAATGTTTCTTTTATACTAATTATCTGTTTAGCGCCAATATCCTTTTTTTTTATTTAATTTTTTTTATCTGTTATACATCTTGGATTGTAACTCCTAATATTTATACTGTGCTGCCTTTACTGTTAACTTTATTCACCCTATACCTAGCGCCAAGTACAACATTGGGCCTGATCCAGAACAACGCTTCGGAGCGAATTTACGCGTGGCAGACACGTAAAATCGCTCTTTGGTTAGTACCGCGCATGCGCACCATAGAAAATACGCTCTGTAACGTAGCGTAATTGTGCACGTATGGGCCATTCCATAGAAAATACGCTCTGTAACGTAGCGTAATTGTGCACGTATGGGCCATTCACGTATGTGGCACGTAAATACTTACGTATGGGCGTGCCAATTTTACGTGTGACCAAGATACGTCTGAAATACATGAAGTAGGCGGGGGGTGGTATTAAAAGTGTACAGTATGGGCGTGCTTAGCTGCGTAAATTCGTCAAGCCCATACGTACGTGTGCGTATGACTGCGGTTACGTTGGAAAAAGTTAAGGTAGGGTTTGGAAAGCGTATCTTGACAAAATACGTACGTTAAAGGGGTGTGCCGAGGGGAGTGTAACGAATTTACGCGCACAAAAATACGCTACGCGAATAAACGTACGGCAAACGTAGTTCTGGGTCTACCCCAATTGTTTCTAAATCAAATTTTCACTTTTTAATACTTTGCAGAAATTCCTTTGCAGTCAATTACAGCATGAAGTCTGGAATGCATAGACATCACCAGATGCTGGGTTTCATCCCTGGTGATGCTCTGCCAGGCCTCTACTGCAAATGTCTTCAGTTCCTGCTTGTTCTTGGGGCATTTTCCAGTTTCTGCTTGTTCTTGGGGCATTTTCCCTTCAGTTTTGTCTTCATCAAGTGAAATGCATGCTCAATCGGATTCAGGTCAGGTGATTGACTTGGCCATTGCATAACATTCCACTTTTTAGCATTAAAAAACTCTTTGGTTGCTTTTGCAGTATGCTTCAGGTCATTGTCCATCTGCACTGTGAAGCGCCGTCCAATGATTTCTGAAGCATTTGACTGAATATGAGCAGATAATATTGCCCAAAACACTTCAGAATTCATCCTGCTACTTTTGTCAGCAGTCACATCATCAATAAATACAAGGGAACCAGTTCCATTGGCAGCCGTACATGCCCACGCCATGACACTACCAACCCCATGCTTCACTGATCAGGTGCTATGTTTTGGATCATGAGCAGTTCCTTTCCTTCTCCATACTCTTCTTTTCCCATCACTCTGGTACAAGTTGATCTTTGTGATCTAATGATGGCTTGCTTCACTGATAGTGACAGCTCTTTGAATCTCATATTGAGAGTTGACAGCGACAGATTCCAAATGCAAATATCATGCCTAGAATCGACTCCAGACCTTTTACCTGCTTAATTGATGATGAAATAACGAAAGAATAGCCCACACCTGTCCATGAAATAGCTTTTGAGTCGATTGTCCCATTACTTTTGGTCCCTTAAAAAGTGGGAGGCACATATTGTAATTCCTACACCGTTCACCTGATTTGGATGTAAATACCCTCAAATTAAAGCTTAAAGTCTGCAGTTAAAGCACATCTTGTTTGTTTCATTTCAAATCCATTGTGGTGGTGTGTAGAGCCCAAAATATGATAATTGTGTTGATGTCCCAATATTTATGCACCTGACTGTAGTTACAGGGAATGAGGTGGGGAGGGTTCAGGAGAAAAATGGCCGATCGGCCATACTCAGGGATGTGAGCTTGGCAGAAGATGTGGTAGTAGAGGTAGGGGGTGTTTGAAGTGGTGTTGAAGAAGGGGGAGCAGAATCTTCCTTCAATGCTTGGCATTCAATGGCGTGCGGAGAAGAGACATCATGTGTGGCCTGCTGAATTTGAGCAAAACAAATGTAAGAAGATGATTCGTTTTTGGTGTTAAAATTTTTAAAAAGTTAAAATAAAAACAGATACATTGCAAACTTTTAAATAAATGTACTTTCTTCTTAATCTGTGTCTACAGATTTGCCATCATAGGTCATGCAGGAGGCACTCTAGTGTCGCTGGAGTTGGGCCTGTTTTTCTCTCCCCACTACGCACCAAATTCTATTTTGTATAGAGCGAATGCTGGGGTTATTCTGGTGTCCAGGGCCCAGGGAATCCATCAGAAGAGTTATTCGGAGTTCAGTGTGGGTGAATTGTCTGTCTGTCAGCTTTTTGAGTTGTGTGTGAGAATTCTGGTGCTCTTTTAAGCAGATTTACAGTATAATTTACATGTGTGTTGTTCATTTTAGTGATTTACTGACAGACATTGGCTAGTAAGAATGCTCATCAATAATTGTATGATCAGGCAACACCTCCTTGAATTGGGCCTTTGTCGTGTCAATATTAAATATGAAGTTTGGATTGTATAAGCATTTTTGTTTAACAGGTGCAGAGTATTGTTAATAAATCAGTCTTTCGGTGCTTAGCATGCACATTAACAAATCACACAAAAATATGTCACGCTAGCTGACGTATCTTTAAATCTGGATCAGGGTCAGTGAGTGTGTGGGTATTACTAAACTTTTTGTGGTGTTCTAAACAGCTCTTGGTCTCACATGGAAATGATAGTAAATATGCAATTAGGCTGAGAAGCAGACTAATATATGATGCATAATGACAGCTAATGGCAATTAGAAATATTTGTACAGTATACACGAATACTGAAATACAAAGATACATGTGAAAATATGCCAGATAAGGCCAAAATGGGTTGTAGTTGAGGTGATCCCTATTTTGGCACTGATACCGCTGACTGATTAATCACTGCAGTATCAGTGCCGCAGCTTTCTAATAAAGAAGAGTTTTATATTGGAATGGGTACAATTACAAATGTTGCTATTTCACAGGTACCCATTAACAATGCCGATTTGTACTTTCCCTGATGGGGACGGTTAGAGTTAGGCTTTGGGAAGAGGACAATTAAGATTAATCTGCTATAAGGTGAATGTCAGGGTTGGGCTGTGAAAAAGGGATGGTTAGGTTTAGGCTGCGGGATGGGGGTGGTTAGGGTTAGGTTTGGTGAGGGAATAAAGTGCTGGTGTTGCTGATACTAAAAATACAATTAGTTACAACAAATGTCCAATAGATAACAAATAAAAGATTTGGTGTCATATAAGTTGTATTGCTTGATGGTGTGTTTCTTTAAAAATGTATTAGATACGTACAGGGTAAGAAACACTAAACTATCTATAAACTAAGAATAATAAAATGGATCTCAGTCCCATGCCAAGGTAGGTGGAAGAGCAATTGCTGTGGAAGTCATTAGATGTAGGACCCAAATAGACGGCTGAGAATATGCTGCTACAGCAGGCCCTGGTTTGGAGACTGTGGATTCCTTCTGCTGGCTGACAGATGCACTTCAGGCTATACTAACCCATTCTAAAGTCTTGTCTCAAATAAATCAAAATCATAACAACGATATTAATGGGGAAGCACCCATGTAGTTCATTTCCTGTTATACTAATTCCATATTATAACCTATTCTGTACAGCATTTTACCTTGTAAATAAACAATAATAATGGACCGTATTCACAGATACAAGTGAGTTAGGTGCGGACAGATCCACACCTAAGTCACCCGTCCTGCCACTATCCCGTCCCCCCATTTTAGGTACCTTATGGCACATACGAGTGATATAGGGCTACCTTATCTAACCGGCAGAGTTTCCTTATTAAGAAGGAAACTCTGCACGGACATTGCCTCCCTCCGCCCTCCCTGGCTAATCTATATCCCCCCTGCCTCCCACTTCTACTTTAGCACCCCCTGAGGTGGCATTACACCACCTCTTTCTACTTAAACTACCTAACTGGTATGTAGATTGCGTAAATGACCTACTATGCATGGATCATTTACTAAATATCCGCACCTAAGAAGCTTCTGATTCTTAGGTGTGACTACAGTCCAATAATAATAATAATAATAATGAAGTATGAACTATGGAGGATTAATTCTGTTTGTTTCAGCAGAGAGTAATTATCGAGTAAGTGTTTCAGCAATGTTTTGTAAGCATTGCAATAAATCAATCCTTACCGTATACAATATACATACATGATAATCAGCTTCAGGTTTAAATAGATGTCTAAAATGAAACACTCCTAGCATATCAGGGATTTGTACATAGAAAGTGAGATTTCTTTTGTTATTTACAAATAATTCTACTTTGGTTGCAATAAGAGATGTACTATTAGAGATGTAGGAACAGGGGTGGGGTGGCGCTTCATCTAATGCAAAGCAGGCACCGTCCAGGGTGGGGGCAGTGCCACCCGGAAATTATTGCTGGCAGATAAACTTATCAGTGATCTGTCGTCCGACTATAGTAACTAGTAGTCACTGCTCCCCAGTGAATGCAAACAGCTTTTTAATGCTTCAATACTGGCTGCCAGGCTTATGCACTTCTTCATTAACAGAGTATCAGTGAAGAACAGCTTGAGCCTTCCATTGGCTAAAGTGCGGGAAGCACAAGAAGGTGCTCAGTGTCGTAGCCAGCATATGTCATTTGATCTCCACGGACTGCAGCACTAGGGACCATCTCTAGCTCCCCTGAAATGCATAAATATTTTAATGCAAGATTTTTTGGGTTTAGTTTATTATGTTTATATCTTTAGTTAATATGCTAAAGAAGGGAGTGCAAATGGTTGAGCCACCAGCTCAGAAATAGTAATAAAAATTCAACATTTCCCTAAACGCCAAGCAAAACATCATGTAATTACTCAAATCAGGTAAGTCATGAGCGATCGGGCCATCTGATTATTATATGGTTGGGTATTATGTAGTGTATGTCCAGCATTACTTAGTAGTGACTTGTATATTGAGACAACTGATAAAAGGAGAGAATGCCTGAATTGGGCATGAAAGATAGTAAACACCCGAATGCTAGGCATTCACACCAGGCATAATGGGGTTTTTAGTTAGCCAATCATGTTAATAAAGGTAGTTAAGGAGTTGGGCACATATTGGGGTATTTAAAGGCAAACAGAAAGTGATTCAGCCTCTTAAGAATTCTTCTTCCCTCCCACCTTCCCTTTAAGTTATTTTAACATGCTGTTTTCTTTTCTGATGGAGCATAGGTTGGCGGTAGCGGTGTCAGCAATATCTGGCGCTAGGTTAGGGTGTATAGGTATGGTGTAGCTAGGTTAGGGATGAAGGTATGATGCAGGGAATACACAGCCCACTGAAGCAGGAAGCTATGCTGGCAGGCTGGTTCCTGGTTGCGCCCCAGTTCTTCCGGGGTGCGTTTTTATGACAGGAGTTGTGCTTAAGTTGACCATTTCCTCCAGAGTGCCGAGGACAGGGGGTTCCTGTCCTCCGTTATAATTTGCCTCTGTTTGGCTGACTCCCCACTGGCTATCAGCACCACCTTGTTTATGTTCAAATTCATAGTCTTCTAATTTATCAATTAAAAAATGTATCCCCCTTTTAAAAGCCATATTGTTGTCCATGTGGTTATTTCTTGAATGCATGTTGTGAGTGGCATAGTCAGCCGTTGGTAGTTTAAAGCCTTCTCAGAATATTTTCAGTCTTAAGTAAGTCAGTAAGTTTCTTTGTAATGTAAAAAATATTTTTTCAAAGCAAAAAAATTTAATGTAATTCACAGAATCTACTTATTTAATAGATTTAAAATAGTACAGCAAGTACAATGTTTCAGCAAGCTGGATGGATATGTCAAGTTGCTATTTAAAAACGTCATACATGTGTATTTTTAAAGCACATTGTGAAAACAGCATTTTGCATCAGCATTTTCCCAGAATAGAAATGCAGTGGAAGATTGCTCAACTCCTTCTGTGACCTAAATGAAAATGGGAATAATGATGCTGATTCTGAGTGTACAAAGAGCAATACTGTACAAAGAGAAGGAAATGGGTTCATAAACATGAATATCAGCCATATATTAATGAGACTTAGCCTTGTGCTACAAGGGCAATTTGCAAGGCACTTGTGTCTGATGTACCATACAATTTGTTTATATTGCTGTAGGGGACATTTTGTGACATATAATATTGGACCTTCTCATAAAATTCAATACTTAAGTGTGCAAAACTCTGAGTAACAGATGTGTGAATAGTACAGACCTTTGAATGCATCTAACCTCCAATCACTTATAAATCAGATATCAGATTCTGATACCTACCTTAGCTTTTCTGACTAGTGTGAACAGAAAATGGTGGTGGTGCAGGTGGTCCTGATCAGTATGCATAGTGGGGGCACATCTATACTGTACATTTGTAAGAACCAAAGTCTGAAAAGGGCAGTATGCATTTTAATCAGTTAGCGCAAATGTGTATATATGCACAGAACACTAAGCGAAAACTGAAACAAGGGGGAAATCAGAAATGAAAGATCTACCACAAGAGGTTCACAGAGCTGTTTAAGGGTTGAACAAATTGCATATAAAATATATGTTAAGAATTCCTGGAGTTTGATGCAAGGATGCAGGATACCTATCTAAGGGCCTGATCCAATTAGAATTTTTCACCGCAATAGAAGGAAAACATTTGCGGTGGGCTTTTTCCTGTCTATTACAGTAGCTGATTTTTATGTGCGTCTCTATGAGATGCAAATAAAAATACAAAAAAATAAGGGCTCTACTCACAGAAGTAGCAATCAAGCACACTGGAAGAAGGAAGGGGTGAAATACCAGAGGCAATGTAGGACAGGAACTGGAGAAGAGCACACAAAGGCGGGGTCCAGAGAAACACTGGGACTGGAAGGAGGACCAGGGCACTCAGAATCAAAGGATATAACAATGTCACAAAGACAGACCAGCAGGAGAGCGAAAAAAAACCTGATGCCAGCCAGCTACTGAGTTGCTGGTCCTATAAAAGGAGGCTGCTGGCCAGTGATTGGCCAGCAGATCCCCAGCTACGACTTCTGATTGGCTGGTGACCAGTCTATAACAGAGCAGACAGGAAGCAATAAAAGACAAAGGAAGAAAGCAGCTGCTGGTAACAGACATGTGGAGGCTCTACATGGTGCAGTGGCCTGCAGGGAATGATACCTCTTACAGAGGCACAGGGACAGGACAGAGAGGGACAGTTTTTGAGGAAGGGAGAAGTTACGTCATCACAATTAGCATGGCATGGACTAATTTGTTGCAAAATCAACAAGACAGTTCAAAGACTCAATGATGCAGTCATCTAATTGTTTAGTTTTTGACTGATCCCACCACTACTGGCTTAATTCTTCAAGGAACTGCACAAGACGCCCAAAAGGGCAAAGGCATACTGCGGGTCCACTATTTAATATCCAGACTATTGGTTGCCAGCTGAAGACAATGCAAATAATTAAGCTGGTTTAAGAACAAAATAAAGTTAGTGGGATAATGGCAGAGAATTTGGAAAATACAGAATCAGTAAACAAATTAGAGATGGCACATGTATAGGATGATAGGCACCACAAACCTGAAAGCAGGCATATGGCTGAGAAGATTAGACAGAACATGCAGCATGATAAATGATGGCATGGTATGGGAGAGCTTACATTTTAAAGGTGATCATTAAAATGTCTCTGGACAGATATTGACATTTATTGAGGTATTTTAATGATCAGCAATTTTATTGTCGTTTTATAAAGATACCTAAATATATGCAACAGCAATCCTCTGTTGTTATGTTTATTAGTGTGTAAAGGATTGTAGTGTGTAATGGATTTGGTCATCCTTTCAGGAGCTGCTGCGCTCTAAAGAATACTATCAGTAAGATTGATTATAATTAGTTCCCATATTAACTTAATTTTTTTAACTTTATCAAAGTAATTTAAGTAAAATAACTGTTTACCCCAACTGAGAAGAAAAAGTTGCAACCTGCTTATGATATAGCATGGCTTGTGCATACATATTTGAAGCTTCAAATTTGAACGATCTTATTCAACAGGCAAAGTTACTTATATAATGAATAGTCTTTATTTATTGGGGTGGGGGGTAATTGAGTGTGGTTAAATTAGTGTTAACTAAGGTGTATTTCAAGGTGAACTGGAGAGTGAAAAATTAATGCAGAATTAGTGAGTTGAGTTTGTGTATGGGGGTAAGGGGAGATAATATCATGTCAATGTCACTCGTCACCATGAAAATGCAATTTATGAATGAGAACACTCATTTTAAAAATTTGTCTCTATTTCGAAATTTGTTTTATGAATGGGTAAGTATGCCGATCGGCATACTTATACTTCATTCTTTCAGAAACACTGCCCAGTCGCAGGGAGATTATTAGTCAAAATAATAAAAATGTTAATACAAACTAACCAATGTATGCCACATGCGAACTGGGAATGGGCTGGAAGCAATGGGCTGAAACTTTCACTAGGGTACACAAAGACTATTCCTGGTATGTTATGGTATGTCCTTATGTCTTAGTACAGCTGCTTAAATTTAAAGCAATACCCCCGCAGTAAACTGACTACAACAGAGTGGTCCAATCTGCTTCTAATGTCAGATAATTGCAAGGTGGTCATAAAGTATAGTTTTGTTCCTCTGCTTTTAACACTAACATTCTTTCTGTATTCTATTTTTGAATTTTCTGTTTAATACAATATTGATTCACTACATTTGTTTGACTTGATGTCCCAACAACAGGTCAATCCTGCTTTGAATTTGGGGAATTAAATATGATATTGTTTTCTTTAAGTGTGATTCCATTCATTTCAATACTATAATTAACATATTCATCATTACACATTCCCTTTTGTAAAAAGGAACTTACTTAATTTATCATTCTCTGGTCACCTCATTATGCCAGTCAAAAGTGATTTTTTTTAAAGTTTGGTTAATAGTTTTAAAAGTGCTACTCTTATAATAGTTATTTGAATAAGTAAATGTCACAAAAATTGTTAGAAAAGAAATGGGCAACTAAAATTTATGATTTATTGATAAATGTTAGATAGATTGCTATAGGCAACACCTCATATATTTTTTTCATTTTAAATGTATTAGCAGTATCATCACATACACTATATTTATACACTGTGATGCAAATTATCTAAAGAAAGTAAAAAAAAACCTGCCATCACTATTGGGTAAAGACATGTGTATGCTACAAATAACTATAAAATAACACAATAACAAAAAAACAAAGTAATGGATTCCTAAACATCTTTGTGATATATGAATTATTCAGCAGGTTGGTAAAATCACAGTACTTCTATATTTAAATGGGAAATTCTCCCTTGGTGAATTTGCTAAATGCACCATAATATATGCCATTAGTCAACTATAGCTTAAGATTACTGGTCCTGATTCCGAGTTTGAAAATAAGAGAGGAATGTTACACCTGAGCAAATCCATGATAATTTCTGGGGGAGTCAAA
>WWET01001610.1:124934-141139 GCA_011038615.1 Limnodynastes dumerilii
AGGTTTAAACATATATAAAGTGGTTTAAACCTGGATGCACAGATGTGCCCCCAATGGGTTGACCACACCCCCTTTCACAGCATGGCACACCAAAGTGAGATGGGGTACAAAGGGGAGGGCTAAATTCTTGCCTCCTCCAAAATGAAAAAAAAGGTTGTGACATCCCTGCTGGTCTATAATGAAGAACTGAGCTGCTTTTTTGGCTGTAGAGAAATAAACTTCCATATCCACAAGTATACAGAGCTGACAGTTTTCCAGTGCTGCAATTTTGGACACAACTGTATCAATCACAGAGACATAAAACAGATCTTCCCTACAGTTATATATGCTTCATTTCACTCAGGGTATTATTACTCAATTTCCTATTTTTTTTGCATTGAAATATACAGTGTTCACATTGTCAAGTAACAGCTGCAGAGGAACTTGAGGCTGTCACTAACCAGGTTACTGATACAAGGGCTTGCTGCCAACATTTATGTACTGACCTGACATTATAAATCATCTTAATGATAGCAATAATAATGTACTAAATATTTTAACTTTTATATATATTTTATTATATTTACTTTAAATTTTAGACACCCTAAACAAGTTCTTTAATTAGGCTATAAATAAAGATTAAATTAATGTAATGTTTGCATGATTTTAACCATTAGGTTTTTATTACATATGCAGGTAAATAACCATGTACATATATCAGACACAATAGCTTAAACAATACCCATACTGTAATATGCTGTCTACCTTGCATAACAAACGTGGGGCACGATATAATTATTGGTGCCAATGTGTCAGGCTGCATGCTGTTCATTCTTTATTCATGCTCTCTACAATACAGAACACATGGACAGCGTTATGTAAAAGGAGGCGACAACACATAAAATACAACACAAGTCCTCAATATACAAATTGCGTTGTTTTGTTTTGTTTGTTAGCAGCTATAATTAGAAGGCTAACAACAACCTTGGTGAAAGAGACGGACCTGCTGTGTTGTGCAAGTCAGATCACTTGCACAAACCGGTTTTTTGCACACTTCCCTCTCTCTCTCTCTCTCTCTCTCCCCTGAGATAGCAGAGGCTGCTGAGGACAATCCAGGCCTGACGTGTCCCACGTGTTGTCAACATCTATTTAAATAGCAGCGGAGGGAGGAGGGGAAGTCGCTCTACCAGATCGCACGTCCACAGCTCTGTGCTCATGCTATGCCATGTGTGTTGTGACAGTGACGTCACGGGAGCCCTTTGCACACCGCTCATATACTCAGTACAGAGTTAAATGCACACAGCAAATAGCTGAGCAGCCAGGCAGATGTGGGAAGAGGGGGAGGAAATAGCAGGTCAATAATGCTCTTTGAGCTGCACGTAAACTGCATGCACATGTAATGGGGGAAGGGCATTAAAAGGAAAAATATTTTTTTTTCTTTCTCTCTAGTTGATTCTTCTACCTATTACCTTTGAGCAGTGTGCTGCAAATGGCCTATAGTACAATTTCAAGGACAGACTTCTATCTGTGTGTTTGGAGTGCCCCATGTTAGCCTTGTACTTATTACAGCAGATAGTGACATAGGGTTACACTTGTTATTCAGTAAACTATTAATATAGCTATGCCACTTTGTAAATCATTGTTTTCAGGCAGTGCAGACAAAAACAAAATTGTTTCTGTAAACTAAATTTTACAACTCATCATTTAAGGCCCTATAATCACGTAAGTGGCACACATTGTGATAAGCCAGAGTTACAGTAAGAACAATAAAAAAAAAAAAAGTGCAAATCTGGTCAATTTATGTTGCATAGTGAGGGGTGAAAATGTCATCTTATTTATTTTGCATACTAAGAAAATACTTAGGTTTTATTGCACAACAATATGAGTATTAAAATAGTATGAAAATACACTGCTTACACTATATAGGGCCTTTTTTTGGCCTAAATAGCAGCTTATTTCCGCACATTTTGCTTTGCCATTTTTTAAAATAAAGATATACATTTTTAAAGTTTTTGTTTGTTTTTGCTTTACAAAAAATATATTTAAATACGGTATTCTAATGAAAGAATACAAAAATAACAGCAAATTAAATTAATTATAAATTGAAAAGTGCATGTTTTTAATATCGGAACGTGTGGGGCGCTCACGTTTTCAGAAGTGAATCTGCACTACCACTCTGGCTCAGTCACTATATGCCACAGCAGCTAATAATGCAGAATGCACAGTTAGTCTATCCAGCCCTATAGTATACACTGTCTGAATAGAATGTTCAAGGGGTTTCAGAGGGGGCCAGTGGCTTGCTGAGATGTCGGTAACATTAGAATGCCAGGGGCAAAATAAAAACTCGGTCTGAACTGAAGATTTAATTATTTATTTATTAGGAGGTTTTTATATAGCGCCAACAGATTAAGTAGCGCTTTACAATTTTAACAATTAGTATAAACAAGACTGGTTAATAACAAACAGACTGGGTGGGTAAGAGGGCCCTGCTCACAAACTTACACTCTATAGGACAGTGGGTTTGATACATAAGGGGAAGTGGAACACAATGGAACCAGCCAAGTTGTATGGTAAAAGTGCTCTCAGTGCTCTGTATGATCCAGCCACACAGCAGTGTTAGTAACAGAGATGAGGGAATTTTAGAATAGAGAAAGAGAGTGTGCTGGTTTGTGTTAATAATGTAAAAGAAAGGAAGAAGTGGTTGTTAATATGGTACATAAAGCTTAGGAAGGTTGAGGAATTTGATAAGCTTGTCTAAAGAGATGAGTTTTAAGGGAGCGCTTGAAAGTTTGTAGAGTAGTGGATAGTCTTAATGGGCGAGGAAGGTTATTCCAGAGAGTGGGTGCAGCCTAGTGCAGAAGAGAGTTGTAAATCTTGTGATGATCTAAGAGGACGAGCTGGGATATATCTTGAGACAAGTGAGGATATGTATGCAGGTGCAGTCTTGTTTATGGCTTTATAGGTTAGCAAGAGGATTTTGTATTTGATTCTGTAGTTTACAGGCAACCAATGTAGAGACTGACAGAGTGGACTCGCTCTAGATGAGCATTTTACAAGGAAAATCAGTCTTGCTGCTGCATGCAATATGGACTGTAGAGAGGTAATTTTATATTGTGGGAGTCCAATAAGAAGGGCATTGCAGTTATCAATGCGGGAGATAATTAGTGCATGAATGAGAGTTTTAGCAGTTTCCTGTGAGATGTTTTCGTATTCTAGAAATGTTTTTTATGTGTATATAACAGCATTTAGAAACAGATTGAATGTGGGGCACAAAGGAGAGTTCAAAATCAAGTGTAACACCTAGGCAGTGAGCTTGGCGAGTAGGGAATATTTCAGTTTTGTCAACAGAAATAGAGAGACCGGGTGAGTAGTTCTTGTTGGCAGGAGGAAATATTAATAGCTCTGTTTTTGAAAGATTAAGTTTAAGATGGCGGGAGGACATCCAGGATGAAATGGCAGAAAGACATTTAGTTACGCAAGTCAGCACAGTTGGTGATAGATCAGGGGTGGAAAGTTAGATTTTTGTATCATCTGCATAGAGATGATACTGAAAACCAAATGACTTTATGAGTTGTCCAAGGGAAGAGGTATAGATAGAGAAGAGCAAGGGACCCAAGATTGAGCCATGAGGTACCCCAACAGATAGTGGAAGGAAGAAGAGGTAGATCCAAAAAACCGGACACTGAAAGAGCAATTAGAGAGGTAGGATGTGAACCAGGAAAGGGCTGACTTGAATTCCTATTGATTGTAACACATATATGAGAAGAGAGTGGTCAACAGTGTCAAAAGCCTAAGAAAGATCCAGGAGAATTAGAAGAGAGTAGTGACCATTAGATTTAGCAGCGATCAAGTTACTGAAATTAAAATTCAAATGTCTTGCTCCATGATAGACCACAGCTTACACATTACACATTACATTACCAAGGTGGTCAATGACTTAATCACTGCTAAATCTAAAGGACATTACTCTCTTCTAATTCTCTTGGACCCTTCTGCTGCTTTTGATACTGTTGACCACTCTCTTCTCATACAAATGTTACAATCCCTGGGTATTCGGGACACTGCTCTATCCTGGTTCACATCCTTTTTTATCTAATTGCTCTTTCGGTGTTCGCTTTTCTTGATCCACATGCCCTGCTCTTCCTCTATCTGTTAGAATACCGCAAGGCTCAGTGTTGGGACCATTGCAATTCTCTATTTATACAACTTCTCTTGAAAAGGTAATAAAGTCATATGGATTTCAGTATCATCTCTATGCAGATGATACACAGATCTACCTATCCACCCCCTGATCCCACCCACTGTGTTGGCCCATGTCACTGGTTGCCTCTCTGCCATTTCTTCTTGGATGTCCTCCCGTCATCTCAAACTTAATCTAAAACTGAACTAATAATATTTCCACCTGCTAATAAAAGCTATCCACCTGGCCTCTCTATCTTTGTCGACAACACTAACATAATCCCTACTCCTAAAGCTCGATGCTTAGGTGTTACTCTTGACTTTGAACAGTTCTTTGTTCCCCACATACAATCTGTCTCTAAATCCTGTTACATACATCTAAAAAAAACATTTCCAGAATACGCAAATATCCCACAAAAAACACTGCAAAAACTCTCATTAATGCTCTTCTTATTGGACTCCCACATTATAGAATTACACCCCTAGTCTATATTACATGCAGTAGCTAGACTGATTTTCCTCAAGAGCTTCTCCACTGTCATACTCTACATTGGTTACCTGTACTTTACAGAATCAAATATAAAATCCTTTTGCTAACCTACAAAGCCATCAATAAGACTGTACCTGCATACATATCATCACTCTGCACCTGCATACATATCCTAGCTCTCAAGATAGATAGATACATACATACATACATACATACATACATACACTAAACAAATGCTCTGATTCCCAGTTACAAGTCTTCCCCCGAGTTATACCCACTCTCTGAAATAACCTTCCTCACCCACTAAGACTATCCTAAACTCTCTATACTTTCAAGCGCTCCCTTAAAACTCACCTCTTCAGAGAAGCGTACCAAATTCCACAACCTACTTAACATTTATCTACACTATTTACAACTACTACTACTTTCATGATTTGACACCGTTGATCACCCTCTCCTGCTCCACACCCTTCGCTCGTCCTCTCTGACACTGTCCACTCCTGGTTCTCCTCCTATCTCTCGGACCACTCCTTCTCTGTCGCAACCCCTAGTTCCTCCTCCCCTACTAATCCTCTTGCCGTTGGCATGCCCCAGGGCTCAGTTCTTGCTCCCCTTCTGTTCTTGCTCTACACCTCCTCTCTGGGTGACCTCATTAGCTCCTTTGGCTATCACAACCACCTCTATGTCGACGACATTTAAATCTATCTCTCTTCCCCTGAACTCTCCCCCGAACTTCTGTCAAAAGTGTCAAATCGCCTCTCGGCCATCTCCTCATGGATGTCCAAGCATTTTCTCAAGCTTAACATGGACAAAACAGAAATCATAGTCTTCCCTCCTTCACGCATTATCTCTACCCCTTCTATTTCTATTACTATTGGCGACTCCACCTTCTCCTCCTCCACCCAAGCCTGCTGCCTGAGCGTCATCCTGGACTCCTCTCTTTCCTTCACCCCCCAACATCCATGCCCTCTCACTGTCTTGCCGCTTTCATCTCCACAACATTGCTCGCATCAGACCCGTCTTAACTGTAGACACCACTAAAACTCTCATTCGCTCTCTTGTTATCTTCCATCTGGACTACTGCAACTTTCTCCTCTCTGGCCTCCCTCTGGTCCATCTCGCACCCCTACAATCCATACTAAATGATGCAGCCAGACTCATCTTCCTCTCCCATTGCACTGCCTCAACCTCCCCTCTCTGTCAATCTCTACACTGGCTTCCTGTCCCTTTCAGAATTCTCTTCAAACTCCTAACCACAACTTACAAGATTCTGTCCTTCTCCACCGCTCCCTACCTCTCCTCTCCATCCACACTCCCTCCCGTCCATTCAGCTCTGCTGGTGACCATCACCTCAACTCCAACCTTATAACTACTTCACACTCCTGCATCCAAGACCTCCCGGGCCACCCCTCTCCATTGGAACAACCTACCACTTCCTATCAGGCAATCCAGCACCCTCCAATCCTTCAAAGGCTCCCTTAAAACCAACTTCTTCAGACTAGGCTACCCTTCCTCCACCTAAGCTTACTTGCCCTCCACATCTTCATCACTGTGTCTCTAGTTTGTTTACCCTCTCTCACTTAGCATGTTAGCTTTTATAAGCAGGGTCCTCTTACCTCCTGTCATCTTCCCTATACCCTGTTTTCATCACTTCCAATCATTTTATCTTTTTATACTGTCTATCTCTCTCCTTACTCATCTGCTCCTACACACATATCCAGCATCTTTATTTTTCTAACATATTGGTCCGCTATTTTTGTACTGTATTTTATTTTTTGCTTTTCACATGTATTGTATTCCTTATTCATGTTTTTATACCTTTTGTTAATTATTGTATTGTATATGTAACTATTGGATTTGCTATTGCCTCTCTGCTGTGTGACTGGTTCATACAGAGCACTGAGCACTTTTACCGGCCGGTCCGTTATGTGATTATACAGCACTTTCCCTTATGTATCAATCACTAATATCCTAGAGAGTGCAAGCCTGCAGGCAGGGCCGTCTTGCCCACCCAGTCTGTCTGTTATCACCCAGTCCTGTTATAATGATTGTTAAAAATGTTAAAGCGCTACGTAATCTGATGGCACTATATAAAAACCTGTTAATAAATAAATACTCCAGATATGGCCCTGTTAGTCAGGCAATCATTTTATATCATAGTTACATATGTGACTAAAAATATTAATAATTAACATTGATGGAAGTGGCTTAGGGGCACTCCCTCTCTCCCATGCATTGTCATATTACTGTACATTCCTACCACTGGTTGGTATATCATTTTTCTTTGCTGCTTCTTATACAGAGTAGCACTGAATAGCACATAGGACCCAACAAAGCTAACAGAGCATTCATATATGAACTATTTAAAATACATGTGGGAGGTATGGAATACTTGACATGGCAACTTTTATTAAACTTTATCACAACTGAATTATCCCATGGGGTATAATAGAAACTTTGCAGTTAAAATTTTTTCTAAGCATCTTTGTAAAGTTTTCTGAACAGAAAATTCTAGCAATCACAGCACCAATGTCAACTTATCCAAAATAGCTGTTATACAGACTAGCTGTACTTAAAGCTAACAACGCAGTATACATCAAAATGGTTTAGTGCCATTAATGACATCAAGAAAAAAAATAAGAATTGCATAAAAACACTTTCTGCTGTAATTGCAGTCTGTTGCTCTAGGGTTTTGCTGTTATGACATAGTGGCACATTATAGGTTAATGCATATTGTACGGGAAAATAAATCAAGTCCATCAGAAAAGACATCTAATATTTATGATAAAAAGACATATAAAAAATAAAGCATTATATAAATGTGAATATTAGTCCCTAAAGATCCAGTAACTCTATCAAACACAGATTGCTATTAGTAAGCAAAATAACTTAAGCAGCACTATTGAACATTCATACCTACAATATTGTATATACATACATATATATTAGGCAATAGCTGCACATTTCAACTGTCACATTTCTGGGTGTTAACCTTTCTCTGTGTGTGCAAACATACAGACACAGCTGTTTGCACAGAGCAAAGACGCTTTTCCAAAGTTCACGTCTGTTTCTCTGTACTGCCATTATTGCTGTTATTGTTATTCCTTGCTGGCCAGTTTGTTCCTGAAATTGAATCTCTGAGAACTGCGCAAAATAAATAAATAACCCAAGCCAAGAAACACTAGCTATAAAACATAGGCTGAATCAAACCTAATATTAGTGCAAATATAGCATTAATCAGCAGTGGAAATTGAATTTTAGCCTATCCGTTCTAGAGTGCAGGGAGCTTCTCTATTTTTCTATTTGCCAGCAGGATGAGTATGATCTGAGATGCAAGCTACTTATCAGAACTTCTTAACTCATCTGAAAATTAGATTGCAACAAAAATATTTCTTCAATCAAAGCAGATCTATATTCTCTTCAGCGATGTGGCTTTTTGAAATATGCCTTCCTAGATGAAACTGTTAAAGGGCATTACAGAATGATTTACCTGGAAGACAGGATATGAAATAGAAGCTATCAAAAAAACCTATTATATAAATAATTTTAAACTCATTAAATATACACCTCATGAATTAAATATGGACTTGCTGAATTATGTATAACGCAATTTATATTTTACATTTTCTGGTTGCCATTTACAATGATGCTTATCAGATATAAAAACATATCAAATAAAACAGTATAGAGCAATTTTTGAATACTGAGAAGAGAAAGTAGGCACTTAAGCTTAAGGAATGGTATTTAAATCATAGATTATAATCAATATAATGAGGTATGGATTTGAGGACTTGTACTAAAGTCAAACATTTATTCAACTGTGATTCATTGAACAGTGTTCCATCCAAATGAAATTTCAGTTGAGGTATGTGTCTGGGGGATGTAAATGGCTGTAGGAAAGAAAATGTGACAATTATTTACATGGAGCATAGACAGGAGACATCTGCAATTTTGAAGTATGAACAACTCAGCACATGGTATTTATGTTTCTACTCATAAAGTGTGAAAGTCGCAAACAATTTATCAAATATATAAGCTGTATCATATAAGGCACCCTTCTGTTCTTATTTTTTCTTGTGATCATTGAAATGGGTAACGCTCCATCCAATGTATACACTGTGAAATATATATAGTCACGTGGTATAAACAGTACAGGCTTATGTGTATTTTTTGTTTAGGAACAAAGGACCACTAAACTAACTATACCAACTGCCCTATTAAAGTTGGAGGAGTTTTGCCCTTAAATATCTATTTTTCTAGCATGCATGTAATAGTCATACATCTTTTTGCAAACTTGTCCATTTCAGAATTAATCTGGAGGGAAAACAAAAATGGGGCCTGATCCAGAAAATGCGCAGAGATCTGGAGTCCACACAAGAGATGGGAGTGCACTCGTTATGGACACATCGTGTCCAGAACCCTACCTTACCTTCTCCGCAAGGATCTGCGTCCGTCTGAACGCAGGTCCATGAGTAGCTGCCGATCGCCAACCGGCACTTCATTAGCACGCATTGTCTGGGGAGGATTAGGTATGCAGAAGACAAATGGTGCCTCCCAATCCATCCGTACGCTAGGAGATCCGTAGCATAGTACCTGGCACACACAGATGTTACTTTTTAGGAGACTTATGCAAGAGGTTTGCGGAAGTCTTCTTACTTTATTAAATGAGGATCTTGGCCATGGTTTCTAGGCACATAACTACCTAACATAAAGGCAAGCAGAATATTTTCAGTATTGTAAGCAGATAATTCCCTACAACTACCACTATTGTACCAAACTTTACACTTTGAGTCAGTGATTAGGAAGTGTGATTTTCAGCATGTGAAGGCTGTGGGAGGTAGAAGAGGGTTAATCATACAGATAAAAGAGGTCAGAGGAGCATTACAAAGTCTTCCTGCATACTAAAATATGTGCCATGTGACTTTTGTTGTTATTCATTTATTCTATGTGACTAATAACAGCAAACAAATGAATGACAACAGTTAATTACAATAATTCTATCAGCGAGATGGGGAAACTGCCCAGGAAGTGGACGTGCCACACACACTGACCTGTTATTCCAGGCTTGGATTCCACTGGTTGTCAGGAGTAATGCAGACTCAGAGCCTGAGGAAGGCTCTCCCCTGGCCTGATGACCAGCCTCCTGTCAAGCTTGGTAGCCTGTCCTCACGTTTATTTGGTCACTTCCTGCTGTGACTGATAACACTGGTAAAAATTATTTTGTCACAGTGCTCCTTGTATTATTATACATGTATTCTCTATGCTGACTTCAATAATGGCCCTAGATTCTTTTTGTCACCCACATTTTTGAAGTTATGCCCTCTTAAAGAGGGCCATATAGGACCAATTTATAGTGTTTAGGGGGCCTTTAAGGGTTGATCTTCAGATTATAGTGCCCTGCATGCGGTTTGGATTACACGTATTGGGTATCAGGATTGTGCTGTAAAGCAGCTGTGCGGACGATCACGTTCATCTTATATGGGAATACCTAGGAGCAATGCCTGGAAGCTGTGTTAACTGTCTGAACTTTTTTTTGCTACCTCTGTGGTGCGGTCATTTTTAAGCGGCAGAAACGTTGTTTGACTCCAGAACCAGTGCTATGAGCTTTACTTTGGATGCAAAGTCTGTAACCAAACAAAAGACTGGGAACAAAAGACCATTGCACAGACTGCTACTTGTGTCTGACATTGGGCATCAGCTCTAAGTCAAAGCACACAATGACTTATCTGGGTTTAACATCCCGTTTAAGTCCTGTGACTAAATAATTTAGCTCTTGCTGGGACTGCAACTCGGTACTGCTGTTTTCTGTCTGTCTGGGACAGCAGAGCCATTACATTCATAAGCAGTGACCAAAGCGAACTTCACTAACCCCAGGAGTGCAGAATGTAGTCAGTGCCCCACATGTAGAGCCTGAGAAATTTTGCCTTCACTCCATTTAAAGCTGGGTTTTGCAAAGAGCTTTATCAAAGCACTGGATCAAAGTGGGCTTGTGTTGGCATACTTGTGAAAGCAATTCTCGGGGATCGGTTAGGTAAAGCTCAAGAGGGGATTTTTCCAAACCAGCAGCTTAGTAAATCTAGACTTCTTCCCAAGCAATCTTGGGGCAGTCAGTGATGAACATGCCAAATGGTTCCTCCAGGACATTTCCATAATGGAAAAGGGGTATCAGGGCAAGTAGAGTCCAAGTACGCTGGTGACTACTGTTGGACACTTAAAAAAGATGTTCTTGAGGCAAATCAAAGCAGAAAATCCTATGCATCAGTGCTTTAATTGTGTTAATTACTTACTATTTCTGTGTTGTTAATGTAAAATTTTATGTAATCCTTAAGTGATAGAGTCACACTAAAACTGTTGTATGAATTCAGTACAGAATACACTAGACTATGAACTCTTGTAACAAAAAATAATAAAGATTATGGACCGGACTCACAACTAAGAAGCTCCGACTTCTTAGGTGCATATTTTTAAGAATGTACCTACTGCACATGCGCAGTAGTACATTTAAGCATTCTGCATACCAGTTAGGTACATAGATTGCCTCTGTGTTGTCCTTTAAGACAGCATGAAGTAGTTTAGATTAGCCAGGGAAGACAGCGAAAGGCATTCTCCGTGTGTGCCCCATAGCCCCATATATGTGTCCAGCCTTTTTTTGTGCCCCTTATATAGATCAGTCTCCTTATGTGCCCCCTTAAATATATTAACCTCCTTCTGTGCCCCCTTATATTATCTGCCCTAAATTACATATAATCTGCCCTACATTATATATTATCTGCCCTACATTACATATAATCTGCCCTACATTATTATAGGAATAATAATAATAATATGGGGCACATAATATCATTATGGGGGCAGATAACAAAAAAGGTCCCCCAAAAGGTGTAAGAAATAAAATAAAGCCTCTCTCTAACTAACACACACACACTATACCTGATCACACACACACAATACCTGATCAAACACACACACACACACACACACACACAATACCAGATCAAGCACACACACACACACAGACAATACCTGATCACACACACACACACACACTACCTAATCACACACACACAATACCTGATCACGCACACACAATACCTGATCACACACACACACCTGTACCTCATCACACACACCTGTACCTGATGTATTGTACAGCAGAGAGCAGTAGCAGGGAGTCAGTTCACCAGGAAGTGAACTGTAGGAAGCTCTGGTTCCATTAGGAGCCAGTGAACTAGGAAGCTCTCTAGACTGGTCACATGGTCGCATCACAGGAAGCTCTGGCTCTACCCCCGATCTGCAGACTGGTCACATGGTCGCATCACAGGAAGGTCTGGCTCCACCCCCGATCTCTAGACTGGTCACATGTCGCATCACAGGAAGCTCTGGCTCCATCCCTGATCTGCAGACTGGTCACATGGACGTATCACAGGAAGGTCTGGCTCCACCCCCGATCTCTAGACTGGTCACATGTCGCATCACAGGAAGCTCTGGCTCCACCCCCGATCTCTAGACTGGTCACATGGTCGCATCACAGGAAGATCTGGCTCCACCCCCGATCTGCAGACTGGTCACATGGACGCATCACAGGTCCTGCTGCAGCTTAGATTTCTATTCTTGGCTAGGGTAGGCAGCCATTCACTAGGACACAGCCTGCAGATGAGCAGTCACCACTAGCAGGGCAGCACTAGACCACCAGGGAGGCGGCCCTAAAACACAAAATGGCAGTGCTGTCCGTGGGGCACATGTCACCCTGCCCCCCGGCCCAGCCTCTGCCCTCCCTTTTTAAATCAGCTAGAGGCGCACCCCGTGCGACCGCACGGCTCGCCCGCCCCTAGAAACGGCTCTGGGGTTAGGGGCTGCACAAGTGAGTTAGGTGCTAATCTGTCCGCACCTAACTCACTCTTAGGCATGAATCCGGTCCTTTGTCGACCAGTGTAACATCCATGATTTAACTGTATACACGTTGACTTGATTTGCTGGTATCCGGGCGTTTTTTTTGTTTCCAGATTGGAATGTTTATAGCATAGTGTATGGCTTCCATTAGCATACAGTTTATTATTTCTAGTAGTTTCATGCAGAGGAGAATGCAATATTTCTAAAGGGTGCTTCCAAAGCACATTGCCTAGTCTAAAAAATGAGAGCAACAGAAAAGGGTAAATACTTATTATACACTATTTGTTTGAAATATGCTCAGAATGCAGTATGTATATAAAATTATACATTTACCATATAAAGAGGGCTTCTTTTTACATCCTCCGCGTGGATGCTGCTGATGGACTTTTTGTTAAATAGTTACAAATTTTCAAACAGTCAGTATTAGTTACTAATGATAAATATGACAGATATACCTTCATTGTAAAATATAGATCCTGGGTATTGTGACAAGACAGACAGGACAGTTGATGACAAATATATTGACAGGACAGACAGTTTTTTGCACTTGTACAACAAGACTGCACCCCTAGCATCAAACATTACTGCTGTCTGTGAAAACATACCTCTTTTTGAAAGTATGCAAAGATTGCAAATATATGGAGGGGTTCTGTATGTTTGCCCGCTCCAAATCTCCATACTTGGTTAGATAGGGCACTCCCCCATTCACATATGGAACTTGGAACCCTTGCAAGTTCCTAAACCCACCTTATATCATCCACAAATAAGGGTTAATGTGCGGACAAGACAAACGTACATAAGGGCTAAACCTATCCTTTACAGTTCAATTTAAATAGAACACCAACCCACCGTGCATATAAATTATGCACTAAGGTCTGCCACGAGCCACGTACGGCAGTTCTGTATGTCCAGGACTCAGAGCCGGAACTAGAAATTTTAGTGCCTGGGTCAAAGCGGAAAAATGGTGCCCCCAACCCTGAATTCCAAGCCAATTTAAACATAAATATTAACTTATTGGTGCCCCCCTTAAGATTTGCGCGCTGGGCAGCCACCTCTATCGCACACCCCTAGTTACAACCCTCCCAGGACTTCCATGCATAACCACGTAGTGCGTATGTGCAGTATAAATGGATGAGGTGACTTACGCATCCAGCGTGTCTAAGTCACCTATCATTAAGTCTGGATTTATAGTATTATATGTCATTTATTATAAATCTATCTATCTATCTATCTATCTATCTATCTATCTATCTATCATGAATCTATCTATCATATATTTCTGTATGCTGTCAGTTTAGGATATTGCATGTCTACACAATTAAAGTAAAATATGGTTAAACAATAATACATTTTTTGATGAATTGAAACAGGTTTCATTTAAACTGTTGTATTGTTTGTAGGAGCAAGCAGCATGTGACCTTCTACCAGAACAAATTATGTACCATTGTTAGCTAAACAGCAAAGTGTGCAGGTCAATAAATGATTGATAGGCCAGAAGAATTCAGCCTTTCTGTTGATAAGCAGATAGATTTATTTTAATAGGCAAAGTGACTTGTTCACTTTCATTGTTGCTAAATCATCTCAAGGAAGATGATGTTATACTGTTTACTGAGGCCTTCTTTGACTTCCTTTTAATAAAATAATATATTAAATAACAAATCCATCTTTAAAAACAGTATGTAACTTAGGGATTTAGACTTCCGTCTGACACTCAGTCAGCTAGCAGAAGCCATTTGTTTTTTTGGCACTGTGCATGCGCGTGCCTGGTTTTACGCAACTGATCTCCTATCATATGGAACTCAGTTCCACATGCTAGGAGATCCGTCCAATGAGACGTTCTGTTACATCCTCATGTCTTTTCCCTGCAAGGGGTATGGGGATAGGCATGCAGATGAGAGTGAGTGGGCGGTTGTAGGAACTTTCGCACAGATCTGCATTCAAACGTATGCAGATGTGTGCAGAGAGCTTAAGGTCGGTCTACGGATCCATAAGTCACTCAAAGTCTGCACATGAGAGTGGAATGACATGGGAGTTTACTTCCCTCTCATGTGTGGACTCTTACACCTCTGTATATATGGGGGTGAGGGTCACCGCTTTCAAAAAAGGGTAGTTTTTTCCCAGCCTGTTTCCAACGTTCTCGCAGAAGAGAAGCAATCAATCGACGGAAGAAAGAAGATCCTACAGCAAATGGTAAGTATGTATTTAACCCCAACCCTAACCCTCCCTTACCTGCAGCCTTACCCTAAGACTCCCTTCCCCGCAGCCTAACCCTAAAACTCCTTTCCCCACAGCATGACCATAAGCGTCTGAATAATAAAGGAATGAATATGCCAATCGGCATACTCACCCATTAATAAAAAAAATTCAGGGCCGTATTCAGAGATCCGTCAGTTAAAGGTATGCAATTATACGCATGAACATTGCAAGGCAACACCCATGACACTCTCCTCACACGGACAGGTTTTCGGTGACTTACGAGTCCATAGAGCACCTCTATCTATACCTATGCATTTACATGCGTTTAATATTTCCGCACATGCGTATCAAACTAACCGCGCACTCAAATGGTCATTTAAATGCCTCCCCCCACCCACTTTCAGGTAACTTTGCCCGTACGGATTTCAACCACGCCCTCCGCATGTATGTCCCTAAGTGCGTTTCACAAGTATGTGCCTAATGAACTTCCACGCGTAAATTCAATGTCAACAGCGTAAATAAAGTTAAAACGCATGCACAGTTCATCCGATCCTAAAAATACGCACGGACCTTTCGCGCAAAAATGTATCTGTGAATACGGCCCTCTGTCTCTATTTCTAAATAAGCAGTTTCGCAACACAACTCCTACCGGTGTATGGAACACGCATGGAGATCTGCATCAGATCCTTCATTTATTATTTAGTATTTGTATTCTTACATAGTGCTGGATTCATTCACCCGGTAATTTTACAGTCTGGGCTGCGTTTGACAGTTCAATGCGGACCAGAGGTCGTACTGATCTGCACAGGAGACATAATTTATGGTTATTTCAGGGTAAAAAGAGGTTATGGCAGGGTAAGAAGGGAGTGACAGGGGAATTCACTACCCTCTTCCGTGCGTATAGCCAGAAAAACGTACAGAAGACTGAACCCATAGCAACATCCACTTCATAAACTGGTTATTGTTAATAATGCTTACATAATGTATAATATATACCTTAAACACTTTACATTTTTGGACTCAACTCTATCAATCTCATCATTAAAACAATTATTAAAAACAAAAAAATGTTAAGCTATTAAAGGCTTAAGACGGATTTAAATTAAAGAATTAAAAGCTTTGTACAAAGTGGATAAAGAAATGTTAATAAATGTTAATAAATGTTTTTTAAGATTAAAGATGGACAATTGGTAGTAATGGAGGGTCACCTTTCATTATAAATGACAGTGACATGGCCTTTCTGTAAGAGACACTATCCAATCGTTCCAGTCAACATCAGATATCCCAGTCCTTATTTAAGGCTCAGTAATGCATTATATTGTGGCCAAGTGTTTAGGCATCTTCACACAAATGTATTCCTCTTCATACCTATCTTACTTTTAACTTACTTGGAACAAAAAAGTGATGATGGACTATACAGAATAAGTCTGGGGATCTCTAATTTGGCATATAATTATTTTAATTACATTTA
>WWET01001610.1:145520-168591 GCA_011038615.1 Limnodynastes dumerilii
GAAAGAAGAAGATAAATTCAATTAGAGAGGAAACAATGTGAGCTAGGCTAAAGAGAACAGAGGGAAGGGTAAAGAAAAAAACAATGAGAAGAGAGATATAGAAGGAACAGTAGGTATAGGGTGCAGTGTAGACAGTGATACTATGGGACAGAGAGTAGAGGAAGCTGTAAAGAAAATGGGAGAGAGAGTATAGAAAGGATAGTGAGTTTGGAATAAAAAAGTGGGAGGAGTTAATTTTAGAAAGAGGAACACATTTTAGAATCACCTCTTCTAAGGAGAACCACTGTTTTAATCACAACCACAAAGCTACAAGTGTTATATATTATCCTTTACTCCATGCTCCTTGAGCTAATCTTTACAGTCTTTTTTTGTAACACTATTCAAAGTCTCTTGCATTCTTCACCTTCTGTTTCCTGCTGTCATGGTGGATGACTCATACTCTGGATGCTCTACCACTGTCACATTAATGTTTGGCCATTGCTTTAATATAATTAGCCAGATGCTGCTTACTCTAGGTACTTAAAGTTCCATCCTCAGCAATTGATTTGTAAAATTTGCTGAATGCTTTTGCAGGTAGGATAAACTGTCATACATCTCATTATTATAGTGTTTTACTATAGTGTGTTTTTAATATGCATTGAACACAGCAAGCAATTATGTCCTTGATTTGCAGCATTGCCAACCTTTGATAGAAACTCTTGAGCTGTGTGTATAGGCCCATTAATGTTCATTATTTTTGGCACTATCAGAATCAGTCTATTTAATAGACTAATGGAAGATGTGTTAAATGCTCAAAATAAGGGATTAAATGGGGATTAAATGTGTTCCCAGCCACATTGTCAGTGTTTTAAATGAAGCAGCTAAAATAATAAGTGCATTTTCAGACACAAAAATGTGTGAGGATTGAATAGAAATTGTACATACTAATTAATTTTAGCTGTGGTATTACTGGAAATAAATATTTTTACAGGGAAGTTAGCAGAAGACACTCTGGAATTCACTGACATGAATGGTGTGTAGATCTGTTTGCCATATGGCAAAGCATCAGCAGATGCACAGTATTATGGACTTACAGAATTAAAGGGTAATAATACTAAGTGGTATTTAAATACAGCATGATCATTTGTTTCTCTGTGATTTTTCTTCTGAATTTATGTAATGCACTTCTGTGCAAATGCAGAAGCTGTGATTAGTTTTAATGATATATTTATTAATTGGAAACATGCCTTGCTTGTAATATCCATCACACATGCTTGTAATGATTTTCCATTTGTTACCTGGTATTTCAAACATGATAAAACGTATCTGTTTAATTTAGTATTTACATATTGATTATCTTACATGTAAGATTATAAAATCAGAACAAGATGTAGTTTCTCTACAGAGGGACTTGAATAAACTGGAGAATTGGGCGGCCAAATGGAAGGTGAGTTTGAACAAAGATAAATGTAAGATTATGCATTTAGGGACACGCATGCACTCTATAAATTAAATTGGATAGATTTAGGGAAATCTTTAATGGAGAAGGATTTGGGAGTGCTTGTAGACAATAGACTTAGCAATAGTGCTCAATGTCAAGCAGCAGCTGCAAGGGCCAATAAAGTATTAGCATGCCTTAAAAGTGGCATAGATGCAAGGAAAGACTGTGTAATTCTGCCACTATATAAATCATTGGTAAGGCCTCATTTTGAATACGGACTACAATTCTGGGAACCACTCCATAAAAAAGACATTTTGGAACTAGAAAGGGCTACAAAATTGATAAAAGGTATGGAGTCTTTGAGAAAAAGCTAGTCAGTTTAGGATTATTTACTTTAGAAAAGAGGCGTCTAAGAGAAATTATAATTACTATAATCAATTACATTATGGGTCAATAATGAGAAATTTCATGCGAAAGTTACCCCCAAGAACTGCACACAGGACACCCAGACACCCACTAAGGTTAGAGGAAAAGAAATTTCACAATCAGCAAAGGAAAGGGTTCTTTACAGTTAGGGTAGTCCAGATATGGAATTCACTGGCAGGGAAGGTTGTGAAGGCAGATTCAATTGATATGTTTAAGAAAGGGTTAGACAAATTTTTTGTGGAGAAGGGTATCCAGGATTATGATCGCAATAAAAATGATGGATAGTAGTGGATCCAGAGAGAAATAGGACTACCATCTTAGGTTAGGAGGGATTTTTCCAGACTGAAACAGATTGGTGGTTGCTTCATCTGGATCAATTTCATTTACTAAATAAGGATCACAGCAGACCCATAATAGGTTGAACATAATGGAATTTTTCAACCTCATCAAGTATGTTACTGTGGGCCTGATCCAGACGTCCATGCATCTACACGGACAGGGGAGTGAACTCAGGTACTTACGAGTCCAGAACCCTACCTTAAGTCCTCTGGACGGATCTGCATTTGTCCAAATGCACATCCGTACAGAAGTGCATACTGCCACCCACTTCACTTCATCTACATGCCTATCCCCACCTCTCTTGTGGGGATTAGGCATGCATATTTGAAATGCTATCCTTATTGGAAGGATCTCCTAGTGTACAAAACTGAGTTTGATCCTTAGCATAATAGTCGGCGCGCACATGCACACTGCCAGAAAGACACCCGACTTCCACAAGCAGCTTGCGGAAGTCAGGTGTCATTAGTAAATCAGGATCAGGCCCCATGGACTGGATTCACACCTAAGAAACAGATGCTGCTTAGGTGCGTATACTTAGTAAATGACCTACTATGCATGTGTAGTAGGTCATTTACACAATCTATGTACCTGTTAGGTATGTAGATTGCCTCAGTGCGGTCTTTAAAGACTGCACAGAGTATTTTAAGTAGAAAGCGATGGCGTATTGCTGCTTGGGGAGTGATTAATTAGAAGTGGGAGGGGGGAGGGATTTAGATTAGCGGGGAAGGTGGAGAGAGGCAATGTCTGTGCGGACAATGCATGGAGAGATAAGGTAGGCCTATAGCACTCCTAAGTGCCATAAGGTACCTAATAACGGGGGGCGGGATAGGGGTAGGGCAGGTGAGTTAGGTGCAGATCTGTCAGGATCAATGAATACGAGCCTATGTTACTATATAAAACAGGCACCAAGATTGCCTCTGATTGTAACAATCTTCAGAATGCTGTAATACTGTTTGTCTGTCAATTACCAATTACAGGCATTAAAACAGATCTTCTCTCTAGTAATACTTACCGACAGAGATTTCTGTGCATTTTGAAATTGGGATCCTCATAACAGGCAAGCACCACAATGCACTCAAAGCAAGCAGAAGGGATAATGCTGTGAGCAACAGAGGTCAACTGCTATGGAAACAGCATTTTCTATTGCTTATGAGAAAATGTGGTTTGAACAAACAAGGTCAGTAGTGGGCAGAGTTTGGTTGGAATGGGGGGTGGAGCTTATTCTGAATGATGGATTTGAAAGAAAACTTTACAGAGTGGTAACATTGAATCCCATAAAACAGTGTTCCCCAACCTCAGTCCTCAGGGACCACTAACAGTCCATATTTTCTAGGTTTCCTTAAAGAATCACAAGTGATATAATGAGCAGCACCTGTGGAGCTTTTAAAATGTGACAGTTAGTAATGAACACACCTATGCTCCAGCAGTGACACCTGGAAAACATGCACTGTTAGTGGTCCCTGAGGACTGAGGTTGGGGAACACTGCCATAAAACACTATGTTGGGGTCCCAGTCTGACCACTTGTTGGTGTAAGCTGGGTAGATTTTTGACACAGGGAGCCTGTTCTGGACCTTCCACGTGAGAGATTTGGATGGCATTACATCCCATTTTAGGAGGTACTGTCTCAATTTGTGGGCCACAGAGCTTATGGAAAAGAGAGTGTGATTTTAAGAAACAAAGTAGAGTTTGGCTAGAAAGAAAGTGAAGCTTATTTTGAGTGATGTTAAATGACATTATTAATAAAAACTGTACATACTGTCAAGCTGCTATGTATTTTTAAAATGTTGACAGTTAGATCCAACTCATTGCTTAGTTAATAACGTAAATATTTAAACTGAGGCAATGCCAGGCACTTATGCTAGAACTGTATAAAATGACAATCACAAACACATGCAGGCATGGTTTATATTAGGTTTGTATAAGGTGAGTGCATATAGGACTGGATCCAGACCCCCGCACGTATGAAAAGGGTATTGTCAGTCTGAGAGAGAGGGAAGTGCACGCCCCTGTCACTCCCCTCTTTTGTGTGGGTTTTATGCCATAACCCTGCCTTAAATGAATAGTGCTGATCAGCGGTCCATACGACTGCTGATCTGCACCCGTGTGGGAGCCCCCTCTCACACTGTACACTTTGCATGCTTCCCCCCACCCACTTTAGCGAAATGGGCTTTGTTCCATGTGATTGTTGCTAAGCTAGGGTTACGATAGTCAAGTCAGGCCACTTACGCACCTTGAGTGCATAAGTGACCTGACAGTCTTAATTCTGGATCCGACTCATAGGGGTCGAAACAGAACTACGTCCGTCTTCTATAGACGGACGTAATTCAATGAACAATAGCTACTGCGCATGCGTAGTAGCTATTGTACGTAATCTGCGTATCATTTCGATACGTAGATTGCGTATATGCGGTCTTTTACGCAGATTACGTACGCATGCGCAGTAGCTATTGTTCATTGAATTACGTCTGTCTATGGAAGACGGACGTAGTTCTGGATTCGGCCCATAGTGTTTATATAGTGAATATATAAAAAATTGTTAAATCAGTCAGATATTAGCCCAAAGCAACAAAGAAAACACAATTATTGTGATCTCAAGACATACAATACAAGGAAAATTTTAGTGATGATATGCCATATAAGGGGGAATTCTAATGAACTTACACAAATACAAATAACATTCTAATGACATTTACAGAAAAGGATTAGTTCAACTAATAGAGACTAATTATGTTCATTATCCATTATAATCGTTTGGTTAGTAATTTTCTGATCATCTCACATCAACTCTGACCCCAGATGTATCGCATATTAAACATAGATATAACCACATTATTAAACATGCTTTAGATCTGACCCCAGATCTGATCTGACCCCAGACCCTGATCTGATCCCTCTTTGAAAATCAGATCTCATTAACCTAATTCATGCCATAAAATACAGAATGCATCCTAGTAATTCTCACACATCACAATCGTTCCTTCCCCTGTATGCCTCCAGCCATTCTTTCCTGCCACCCTGTGTGCCCCTAGTATGTGTCCAACCATCCTATGTGTCCCTTTTATGTGTCCGTCCATTTCTACCCCTTATATGTGTCCAAACATCCATTTCTGTCCCTGTATCTGTTTACCCCATTTATTTCCTGTCCCTATTCCCAAACTTCTATCTTCAATAACAATTTATTTTCTCCATTTATCTTTGCTGTCTTCTCCCTTTTTCTTCTTTCTCAAACCTCCTAAGAGGATGATTCTGATATGATGAGTCTGCATCATTCATATAAACAGTATTAGCTATACACTGCTCCTCTGAAAGACTTGTAGGACTATATCTGTGTCAATGAATGATGTTGGCCCATATGTTAGGTCATATCATTTACAGAACAGATTTGCTCCTAAAGATCCTGTAGGAGCCCTATATAATTAATATAATTTATGACATCTGTTATTTGATGCAGCAGGCATCTATGTTAGTGTATGCGCCCCTGTTCCCCCAGAAAATTACCATTTTGTGAACACAGAAACCCATAATAATAAAAAAGAACTGCTACCTTTAGTGAGAGGGGGATGTTTGGTAACTGGCTAACAGCACCAGGTGTTAAAGGTTAGGGTAAAGCTACGGGGATGGTGAAGGTTAGTGTTAGGCTGCGAGAAGGGGAGGGTTAGCTTTAGGGTTAGGCTGATTAAAGGGTAGGTTGATTAGAGTTAGGCTGATAGAGGGGAGGGTTAGGATAATAGAAGGGGAGGGTTAGGGGAAAATGTTACCGATTGAAACAATCACAACCTGATTGCTCGCGCTGTCCACAGTGTCTGAATTCAAACTGCAAACAAGTTCCTGCAGTCTTGCTGGGTTTTCCGGAAAACAATGTGGCACAAATTGTTACATTATACGGGCAAACCACACCCTATTTTAAAATAAGTTATTATTCAGGGAAGGTCACCTAAAATGTACCCAACCCTTGCAAATATATCTTTAGTGTCTTGGTTCAACCCCCTTGGTTTCAAATTTAGAGATTTTCATTGAGTCTATATTTTTCTTCTCCATTTCTGTTTTTAAAAATAAAAAATGAAAATAATAAAAATAATCATGATAATAATTTGGTAAGGCACTAAACTAAAAGGCCTCTCTGGAAATAAAATAAAACTAAACTAAAAGCTATAGGAATTTGGAGGTGAAAGCATATATAAAATAGGTGTTTGCAAGAAAAAAATGATTGAATTTATGAACTTGCCAAACTTTATATAGTGTCTGTGTAATTATTAGGAAACATGTATTCAAAAGGAAGGATGTTGTACAGAAATTAATATGAATCATGGTCCTCAAAATCAAACTTAAATTCCTAATGTGAAGCTAATAAGCTTAGGTCGTCCTGGTGAATACACAAATCTGAAATGACCTTTTGGAGGAAGGAGGTGCTGCTTAGAAGTGGGACAGTGGTAATAAAATGCTGATGTGAAATTACACAATTGTTCATTTCTTTGTATCTCTGATAGGTAAACTGTACCATTGGGCTCCATATACTAAACGGCGTTCGTTTCCATGAGATAAAGACCGTTTTTACCTGAAAATGGTCTTTATCTCCTGAAAACGAAGGCATTGCCAAATACAGCGATCAGCTGGCCCGCATTCATTAGAGCGGGCCGGCGAATGGTGGAGGTAATGCTAATGATCGCGATGGAAACCATGGCGATCATTAGCATTATCTCCATCAATCGCTGGCCCACTCTAATGAATGCAAGCCGGCTGGTCGCTGTATTTACTAAGTATTGGTGCAGATTTTAACAGTCCGTGCTGATACTCAATATAACGCCATCTAAAGATGGTGTTAGGGTAAGTATTCCTGCGATCTCCCCATATACCCCCCTTTCCTGCTGTCTCCCCATATACCCCCTTTTCCTCTCCCTAATAGCTGTTATTAGGGGGAGGAAAGGGGGCTATGTATAGGGAGACTGTAGGAATACACAGTGTGTGTGTATAAAAAAAATGTAAATTAAATTTTTTTTTACTGTTTTTATAATGAAAAAATAAATAAATAAAAATGTCTTAGATTGAAATATAAAGTAAAAGAATTGTTTAACTCACCTCTCCTGCGCTCTGCATCTCTCTTTTCCTGAAGTTAAGTCCCGGCGCATGCACAGTGTATTTAACTTTTGGGACTTGAAAACTTTTAAGTCCCAAAAGTTAGCACCTGCGCTTGCACCAGGACTTCATATTCAAGCGTAGCCAAAAATCTCTGACAAAAGACCATCACAGGACCTCACCAGAGGGGTAAGTATTAGTAAATACTACCCACGGTACTGCAAGGCTTGCTGCACTAATGATAATAAATGGACCCCATAGTCTTGAAGTCCCAGCACAGAAAGTATCCTTTGCATAAGTGAAACTCTTTTTATTAACCCTTTTATTTTATATGAAACAGTTTGCATTTTGCATGTCATTTTATTTTCATTTTTGTAAGTAAACATGATTTCTTTTCATGTAACCTATCAATTTATAAGTTCATGTCTCCATGTTCTTACAAATTCACATGTCAGATCAGTTTGTTTCTTAGTGGTAACATAGAGATCATTTTTAGTTTATGATAATTCTGATAAAGTATATTTTGTAAAATTGGTGGAAAGGAACCTAAGACCCTCAGCGCCAATTTGTAGACTGCTCTAAAATTCCTTGTGATGGCAAAATACCAGTAATAACTCATATATGAGGTAAACAGGAGGAGGGGATTTGTAATTGTTGAACAGACCAGGTGGTTGGTTTTGAGTAACCCCTTGTCTCACATAAGTCACATGGCCTCAGCTGAGGTTGGGGTTCTGGCAGAAAGCTATGGGACCTTATTTAAGAATAAAGAGTTAAAAGCATGTGGTTGAAAGCATGTTTGTTTAACTATTAGAAAGCCAGTACTAAAAAAATTATATTGTACAGAAAGAAAAATGAACCATTTAAAGATATGAAAGTAAATTTCTTGTTCTTTCAGTCAACAAGGAAATGAATTGTGCATTTCATAAAACAATTTCATTTTATAACTGAAAGTAAGTTTGGTAATTTAGATATGAAACCGCTTCCTGACAGTTCAGCAAATAGTGCTACAAATTCTGCTACAACAGCAATCTCACAAATGCTGTCTTTTTGTGTTGTTGCTGAAACATAACATGCACATGTACTGGAGTGTGATGTGTACATCAGCCTATGGCTCAGTCTGATAAAATTAGATACTGGCTAGCAAAGCATAATTAAATGGATCCCTGGTGATTAAGACTGTAAATTGCTGAGAATTTTTTATGTAGAGAACATGAAAATTATGATATCATTAAAACTCTGCATTTTTATTGAACTATTAATATAGACATGATCTTTTTGTGAATAAAATGTATTATTTAACTAAAGACTATCACAAATGCAAGCAGATATACAGTGTTATAAAAGCTTGGAATAAAATGTGAATTGCTAATACACAGAGTTATATACTATTAAAGTGACAGATCACATGCAATAGTAACCAGGTACTGACTCTTCCATTGCATTTCTGAGCAGATGTAGACATGACATTGATTTATCCTTGGTCACAATTTTGTGCGTTTTACAAGGGCTCCTGTATTTTAATCCGCAAATATATTGCAAATAATGTTTATTCCTGTTATATCCCTTATACTTTATTCATAAAGCCCCCACATGTTGAACAGAAAAGTACATTGAGAGGATCATGATATAAAAAGAAAAGTGTGGGGGGAAAAGTCTGTTTGTATACCTTAAGACAGAAGCAACAATTTGTACCGGGCTCTATTACTAGAGTCGCTTCCTTCACCAATTCTCAATTTACAGTCAGTCACCTTCTGGTTGAGCTGTCACATTTTCAATTCAACACTAAATACCTCCAAGCAGAGATCATTTTATCAAAATTTGCATCATGTGTTTGGTTATACTAAAAGAAGTGTGGTATAGAAGAGGTGACTAAAATTGTAAACACTGTAACTATATTGATAAATCTTAATAGTCTAATAATATGATTCACTCCATGGGCTAGATTTACTAAACTGCAGAAAAGGAAAGATGGAGATGTTGCCCATCGCAATCAGATTCTAGCTGACATTCTCTAGTATGCAATAGGAAAGTGAGAGCTTGAATCTGATTGGTTGCTGTGGGCAACATCTCAATTTTTTCTTTTCCGCAGTTTAGTAAATCTAGACCCATATGTGTCTTCTTAATTCACCCACCACTGTAATTTGCACTCTGCACTTAGTTTCTTATTTCTTGTCCATCAATTGTACCTCCACATTTGATAAGCTATTGATAATACTTAGGTAATAAAGTATAATTGGTTGTTTATAAGATGGGTCTGATTTAGTGCTTAATGCCACATACTTGATTTCATATGTAAGCATATTTCACATGAAAGTGTCTGTAACAAACATACCTCCATTCATGATCTCTTCCTTTATAACAACCTTAACCTCCATTCGATAACAGAAACTTGGCTCACTGAACAGACACTGCCTTCCCTGCTGCACTTTCACATGGTAGCAGAGATGGATTTAAAACTCATGGTGCCCTAGGCAAGATGACGGTTTGGGGCCCTCAAAGAGATCCTGCCTGTCGGAAATGACTGCTCTCGTCTGATAGGGCTGCAAGGGTCCTTAATTGTGTAAGATCCTGGACCCCTGGGACTCACCAGGCCCTAGGCGGGTGCCTAGGTTGCCTTGTGGATAATCCGGCCCTGCCTGGTAGACTCCAGTTTACTCATGCCCTCAGGCCTGGAGACAAATGGGAAGGTGGAGTTGGACTACTTCTTTCCCAAAACTGCACTTTCACTGTCCTACCCAATGTCTCTTAACTTACTTTTACATCCTTTGAAGTACATGCTATACGCATCTTCAACCCTTTTTCTCTGCTTCCTCTTCCTTGTGTGTGTAGCTGTGGTCTACCCCAATGGATCTTGCCAACAATTTTTTCAGCTTTTCTCTGTGTGGCTCCTTCATTTCTTATCCTCGTATTTACCATCCATTATCCTAGGTGATTTTAACATTCCCATTAATAATACTCCTACTGATGCATCTAAACTTTTCTTTCTAACCTCATCTCATGACCAATGGATTGATTCTTCTATACATAAGGGGCCTGATCCAGACTTAAGGCCATTTTATGTATGCATGCGTGCCTAAATTATGCTCTACTAAGAAGTCAGTCCTCCTGGCATTCCCCTGTCACTTACGTAACTTAGCTGACTTAATAAATCAGTTAAAACTTAATTCATCAGTTAAAAATAACAGAAAGGCGAAAGATTAAAAATTTCTTAATATACTGCTTCTTCCTATAATTCAAATGTAAAAATATAGTTCACATATATATCTACCAATGGGTTACAAGAGTATACATATGTAGTTAAACATAGGGTGAGATGACTTTAGTTAAATGGAGGACACAATACAAATACAAGTAAACTGCACCGTTGTAACTCCTTAGTACAATAAGGTGTGATTGCTGGACCTTAACAAGGTGCCTACCACCTCACAGCAGAGCTTCACCCTTATTTAGAGGAATATCTGACCCTATTTTGCTCTGTTTCCTTGAGAAATCTGCACTCAGCAAAACGTGCTTTGGTGGTAAAGGGTTACCAAGTTGCATCTCGGCAACCCAATGCTTTAATATCTTTACTGCTGATTTCCTGATTTGCCGGGCTATGTTGGTAATTTTTGGCTCCAAAAAAAAATTATTACAATTATCCGATTCTGATTATACTAAGGTGTTAAGGTATTTTTAAACTACAGATACTATAGACTATTGGGGCACTTGTAGAGAAGCATAGGTTCAAATATGTCCTTTGTTTCCCACATACAATCTGTTTCTAAATTCTATTTTATACACATAAAAAACATTTCCAGAATACGAAAATATCTTTCACAAGACACTTCTAAAACTCTCATTCATCCAAATCAGATCTGCCAGAGGAAATGCCTTTTTTCAAGTAATAGAGGGCTTTTTACCAGGGGGGAGATATCAATCCTGCAACTGAGACAACAGGGAAGCCTCATGGTAGGCCATAAAATCAGGTAAGTCTAACCCCCCATTTTTCTTTGACAAATAACACATAGTGTAGAGCCAGTCTTGGTGGTTTCTGTTTCCAAACATATTACAGCATTCATTTCCTAAATCTATGTAAATCTTGTTTAGGGATTGTAAAAGGGATTGACTGAAATAAATACATAAGTTCAGGCAACAGAGACATTTTAAATGCAGCTATATGGCCAAGCCTTGAGACCTAAAAATGACACCAATTTCCTATTAATTAATGTAAGTGGAGTAAGGTTCACTTCAAAAATGTTGTCTAATTAACTAGGAATATAAAATTCCAAGATATTTTAAATCGACTGGCGTCAATGAATAGGAAAAACTTGAGATTAGCTTTCCTAAAGCATTGGATGGTATGTTAATAGGGAGTGCCTGAGTTTTAGTGGTGTTGAGTTTATAATAAGATACCCTTCAAATATTGGTTGATAATGTCATGAAGAGCCTGCAGTGAGGTCTCTGGGCTAATAACAAACAAAAGGACGTCATCAGCCAATAAACATAATTTGTGAACCGAATTATGAATAGAAATTCCAGAGAATTCCAGACAACCTGAATTTTTTAAAAAAAGGCTCAATAGCCAAAGCAAATAAGGGGTGAACAAGGGCACCCTTGTCAAGTACCATTGGATATGTTAAAAACAGGTGACCAAAATCTGTTACTAAAGGCCTTTTCAGCATCTAATGAGAGGAGCACTAATTCAGCCTTAGATTACTCAACCCAGTTTATAATATCCAAGACCCTATGTGTGATGCCAGGTCCCTGCCATTCTGGTTTAAACCCCACCTGATCTGGGCTGGTTAAGCTAGGCATCAGGGGGCTCAAGCGGTTTGCTACCTAGCATAAATCGTCAGATCAGTATTAAGTAAATGCTATGGACCTATAATTCCAACAATCTGATGGATCTTTCCCTGGTTTAGGGAAGGAGCCTTGTTCTGAGACTTGGTTGTATAGATTGATCAGAATGAGGGAAAGAAGTTAGGATAAGGTTATTATTATTATTAACGTTTATTTATAATGCACCACACGGTATCCACAATGCCGTACAGAGACAATAGCAAAGCCAATAGTTACATATACAATACAATATATAGGTTATATAAAAATTATTAATAAAACCTTCAGGTCCTGGAGCTTTGTCTTTTGGTAAAGCCTGTTCAACTTCTGCTTGGCTCTTAGTAGAGTTTAAAGAATGAAGGGCGTCCTCTCTTCCTGGACAAGCTAATTTTTAACAGGGTCTGAAAGAATAATTTTTTAATCCTGTCCCCAGTCTGAATGGCCACTCCCCGTTCTACTGCCTTAAATGCTCACCAGAATGTTAATATTGAGGTGTCACCGGGGGTGTTGGTTTGTAAATAGGCGTGTAATGCATCCTCCAAAGTTTTTAATGAGTCTGGAGTCATTAAGAGATACTTTTGGAGACGCCAAAGTCTTGGGGGAATATTAGCTGCTTGCAGAGTCCAAGACCAAAGGACAGGGGCATGATCTGACCATGAGATAGGAAGTATTTTGGCACTACATGAGTGTTAGAGGGTCCATTGGTCTACCAAAATAAGGTCAATGTGGGAATAACTATTATGTTACTTACACTGCTGTGTGACTGGATCATACAGAGCACCATTCACTGGCACAGAGCACTGGCTGGTCTACTGTATGATTATGGCACTTGCACTAAAAACCCACTGTCCAGAGTGTAAGCTTGTGAGTACGGCCCTCTTACCCACTGAGTCTGTTTGTTAATACGCAGTCTTGTTTATACTGATTTTTAAGATTGTAAAGCACTACGTAATCTGCTGCCACTATATAAAAACCTGTTAATAAATAAATTATTGCACACCTTTCATCTGATATTAAATGTAAAATGGTGGCAGTTATGAAGTTGGGATCTGTAAGCAGCACACCTACATGGTACATTGTGATACCTAGTCACGTCCACTTGTATGCGGAACCCGACCCTCAATTAGAAACTGTTGGAAGTGGAATTTATTGGAAGTCTGGTTAGAGCGGATATCATTAGGTAGCATTGATGTTTGTGCTTGTACAAATCACAGATATTTTTGTCTGAAGTTTGGACATATGGCCAAATCCAGTCCCCTGCACACTTTACGTGTGTGCGGGGGGTTTAAATTACGCAAGGTAGAGGAGAGTACTTGCCCTTGTCACTCCCCTCTATCGATAGTAATTCTGAACATTTACGTATGGACATAGATCAATGTGTATTTGGGCTTCCCCTGCCCCCGCCCCTTCATTTGAATGCCTATAACTGACTGTATGGTGGAGATACGCCATCCGTACCTGAAGGGTTGGCTTCTTTTTCGTACCTTCTAAAAAACAGAACTGAATTCCATATGTCAGAAGGTATGCTTGAGTAACGGCTGTCGTACACATGTGCCGATGTTACTTGTCAGGACACTTACGTAAATGACTTGCGAATGTCCCCTGATGTTATTAGTTCTGCATCCGGTCCATGCTTATTATTATTTCTCCACTTTGAATGGATCCTGAAATCTGAAGATCAAAAAATGCCGGCAATTTACAACAGAACATCTGCGCTACAGACTTCCACCATCAAACTGGATCCTCAGGAAGTCTTTCCGATGGCACGATGAGAAGTGTACAATGTGTAAGTTAAGTGGAAAGTATTTAAATAGTGCAGTAAGGCTGCTTTTCAGCCCTTACGCACTATCCAGATTTCTGAGTATGGAGAAGGTGTGGAGATCTTAGCGTCCTGGTGCTGTAACTCCTTGCTTGTGAGGGGAATAGCCTCCATCACTCCCACAGAAGTTTGAACACTTTATTCACTCTTCATGCACATGATGACTTCACAGAAAGTATGATGTGAAGAAAACTAATGTGCAAGGAACTTTCCACATTTTCTAATCTGTCACTAAATTACTTGAAATCATGGCAATTTTATTTTATTTCATTTTTTTTAACCTCTTCGATCCAATTTCCATGAGAATCTATACATAAATCTTGCATTGCAAATGACAATATTAGTGTAAATAATAGTTTTTTTTTGTGAGTCTTTTAACAAAGATTGATTTCATTTCACAGCCAAATACAATGCTGTTAGGTGTTGTTGTTTTTCTTTTATCCTACTTTCTTTTTCTCCTAACGACAAGGTTTTACATTGAGTAACAAATAGACAGTTAGCTTTGTCATTGTCATCTTGCAATAACTGTGTAGGTGGAGAAACTCAGTGTATCTTACGCAATACTAAAGTTTTCAGACTTTTCTCTCATATTTTGAGTCACAAACTCCTAATTAAATGATGAGAATATAAACTCTATTCTTAAATTTAACCTAGATTAAGCTGTTTATCTTTCATCCTGATTATACTGAAAAGAAAGAATTATGATGTTTATGAGATAATAAAAAAAAATGTCCAAACAATTCTGCCAAGCACTTTTGCCAAGTGCCTGTATTTACACTCTGTTTTGCTAGAGTGTTCCCAGTGAAATTTGAGGGTTCCTTAAATACCAGGCATTAAAGGGACAATACAAGACAATTTTTACTCAACTATAATATTTAATAAAAAAATAAAGCAAAGTACATGAATAATACTTAGCTTCGGCTGGTACTTATTGCTTGATAGTGATCAACAGGCTTCTAGAAGCTACTATCTCGTTGCTGTGCTGGAAAGGTCAGCGGCTTTTTCTGCAGTCAGTTCCGCAGCTAAGGCTGGGGAGCTGACCTTGTTAGGTTGTACTACTTTCTACATTTTACATATGCGCAGTATAAGCTAGCATTGCATAATGTTAGTATCACGTACCCTCTGCTCCTACATGGAACATCCTTATCAGCATTTGTTTTGGTTTTTTTTTTAATTGCACAACCCTGAATTTTGTGAACAGTACACAAAATTATGCTGGGTACACACCTATCCAATATGCATCAAATCTGATCTCTGACAGTCCTGTTGGTCCGACATTGGATAAGTGTATGTTCTCACGACTACTCGCACCATTGAAACTTGCTTGCCTGCTAGGGTCAAATGATTTTTAAACCTGTTTAAAGATTTATTGATCCAACTACCAATCAATTCATTTCCAAATGTGTACACCCCCAAGACTGCTTTATACAATTCTACTCCTTGATTTGAACCCATGCATGTCATCTTTGTGTGTAATTGACTAATAGTCTGGCAAACTAGTAAGAGTATGTACAATGACAGGATCCTTTTAGCGGATGGACAAGTGAAACACGAATTGAGTGTTATCTGGGATGCAGTTTCATAATTCAGAAAAATCTGTAAATAGGACATTGCTATTGGGAACAGGAACCTATTTCCCCCTTCCCAATAGCTACAGGTTGCAGTGGGTATATTAGGGTTAGGCGGCGATGGCTGAGGTGGATATAAGGCTAGGGCTTAGGGGAAAAGTTAGGCTGCAAGGCATGAAGGGTTAGGCTGTGGGGCATGGACGGTTAGGGTTAGGCTGTGGGGCATGGTTGGTTTGGGGGCATGGATAGTTATGGTTAGCTCTGAAGAAGGGAAAAGATATGGAGGGTTAGGAAAGAGTTAAGGGTAGTGTTACCTTTCAGCAGATGACTGTCACTCACCAGGCTCAGTGCTGATCCATAAATGGACCACGGCGATCAAGAGGCGTGGAGTCTATTTACAAGCCTGGTTTTCACCAGAGCCCCTGATGGTGGGGATGGATTTGGCTGCAGACAAGTAACAGGTGGCGGCCCTTTGATCTAGCGCACAGATGCTAAGGTGGTCAAGGTCCGAGGGGAACTGGCAGAAGATGCAGGTAGTGGTGGGACTGCTACCAAGGCTGAATACCAAAGGGTAGTGAAAACTGGAACTGGAGGAATAGCACTGAAGGTCTGGAGAGATTCTGGAACCGAGGAGTCCAGAAATGGAGACTGGATACACTATGAAGCGCAGGATACCAGGAGAAATAACAACTGGAAACCAGGGAGTCAGAAGACACGATACAAACAGCAGAGAAGATTTTTGTTGCTCTGACAGGCAAATAATGTCAGTGAGAGACTTAAATAGACAAGGTGAAGAGGGAATCAAGCAAGGCAATTAGTAGCACCTGTGAGGTAAAGTCTGCAGCCGAAAGTGAATACCAGGAAGTGCTGAACTAAAAGGAGTCATGTGACAAGCAAAAGGTAAACAAAAGATATATGTGCAGTAATCAGGGAACTAAAGGAATCGTGACAATGGGCCTGATCCAGACCTATGCTGTATCGGCACGTAATTCCCACTACACTCCCCCCTGTCCCAGCGTATTTTCCCTCGCTTACGCCGGCTGAAGGCTATCCTGACTTCAGCCGGCATAAGCGAGGGAAAATACGCTCGGACAGGAGCGTATTAACTAAAACCCCTCCCTCTCCCCCACTTTCCTACACTAACATTTGCGTAGTAACAGTGAGGGACACCCCCCTGAGCCATTACTACGCGTAGTTACGCCGGCCAACATCTGGCCGGCGCATGCGCAGATTGGCATTTTATCCCATCTTACGTTTACGCCCGGCGTATTACCGCTGGGCAACGTAGGTCTGGATCAGGCCCAATGACTCTTCATAACTTCAGGAGTCACATCACCACCACTTTCTACAATTCAGCTGTAGTACGAAGACCATTGTACCAGCAAACCACTTCCTTTTATCTCTGAACTTGGTCTCAGTCACTGTCCTTTTTTTTGTAACCATACTGTTAATCTGCTTCAAAAATGAAGACTGGTTCTGGAGAGGTCCCTGGAACAATATTTATACCCTATGAACAACTGATTATCTGTGACTAAGGGGTCTATTCACAAAGATCATTTTAGTGCGATAGGGCCAGTTTTCACTTCAAAACTGGCCCTATCGCATTAAATCACTTCAAAACTGGCCCCTATCGCATTAAAATATAGTTAAGCATATTCACAAAACGTCGGAGCGGAGTTTTACACTCCGCTCCCAGCTTTAGACTATCGCCAGCTCAGACTGGCAGTAGGGGTAAGTATTCCGGCGAGGTCCCCATATACCCCTCTTTTCCTCCCCCTAATAGCTGTTTTTAGGGGGAGAGAGGAAAAGGTCTGTATGGGGAGAACGCCGGAATACATAGAAATACAGCGGGGGGTTAAAAAAAAAAAAAATTTAACTTAAAATAAAAATCAGTAAAAAACATTAAAAAACATTGAAAATATAAATTAAAGATTATAAAAAGATTAAACTCACCTGTCCGGGTGTCCCGTCGGGCTGCAGCTGTCCGGTCTTGGCATGAATACACTGCACATGCGCAGTGTTTCTCATGTTGGAAAAATTTCAAAGTGCCTAAAGAGAAGCACTGAGCATGTGCAGTGTTTCTCAAGTCGGCATTGACATTTTTCTAAGTCCTGATTGAGAGGTACTGCGCATGTGCAGTACTTCATTCAGGGATCGCACGGAGGAGAAGCACAGCACCGACTCGCGGCTCATCGCGGGACCTCAGAAGAGGGGTGAGTATTAGTAAATAATGTGAAGGAAGCTGCCAGCCTCGCTGCGAGGATAAGCCAGCCTGATGCAGCTTTCTTCACAGAGAATGAACAAGGTAAGTAAATAGAGCCCGAAAGCTGTACTAGTCTACCCATTCCCCATTCTCCATCTAAAGCTGTAGAGGCCCCAAGTGTCACATGAGATGCCACATTGGCATTATATATATTGTGCTGCAAAGTCTTCTTTGAATGCTGCTGGTGGTATCTTGACCAAATGACATATCATATACAAGGCATATGAAGTCAATAGCTGACAAGGCTGTGTAGTGGCTCCAGCGCTCAACTAATACAAAGAAGTTATACAATGATATTCTGATACAAATGCTGATTTAACTGATACAATGAAGTAACAGGCCACTGTTTACTATTCTGTAACTGTTATATTGGTTACAGATTTATTTGTTATAATTCGGTTCTGCCAGTTGAAACGAATAGTCACAAACACAAATTGCCTCTAAACAAATGAAATAATGTAAAGGTGTTAGATACAGCAGACATTTGTATTGTGTTGATTTGCAATGGGATTTGTTAGTTAACTCTATAGCACTGCATTATTTAAGTCTGTCAGTGCCTAAGGCACATTGTAAACAAGTGCTTTTTAGATGCAATAGAAACTTGACATACAATTGGATTTGGTTCAATTATAGTAATTCTGGCTAGCAGAGTTTTCAATGTTTGTGACACATTTTATACTCCCTAAATATTTGCTATATTAAGTTTTCTCCTGTCCACATTCATTAGCATATCATTGAAAAGAACTGAAACAAACAAATAGATTTTCCCTGCAAGAACTAAAAATAGTAAAAGTCGTTATTTGTAATAGCGATAGTTTGAGTCACATAACAATACTATTTAATAAAAGCAGGTGTTCATTTTCTGTAAACTTTTTCCTTCAATAGGTGAAAAGAAACATAAGGGAAAAATATTAAAGTTTCTATCAAGTTTTGGTATGTTTATTGCCATTTTGTCTTTGGTATAAGTACAGAATCAGGGTCAGAACTACCATTGGTGCAACGGCATCGGGGCCCATGCTGATACAAATGCCCATAGCCATCATCGCCTCACAGAGGTGCGCATAAAAATCAGCTTCTTGCTTCAGTCTTCTCCCTCCGGGCTGTCAGGCCGTTCCAGCGGCGGGGTCTGTGGCGTTCTCCGGCATCCGCGTGGAGTGCTGGGCGCTGCCATCTTGGAAAACGTCACATGACTCCCCGCGGCCAATCCTGAAGCAGGCCAGGGGAGCATGTGACGGAGGAGCCAATCAGCTGCAGGGGCGGGCTATTTAAACCCCTGTCAGCTGTGGCTCATTGCCAGAACTTAATTGTCTTCCACGTTGGAGCCTGGTTCCTGTTACCCTGTCTAAGCTGCTGGATATCTCCTTCCTGCTTGCCTCGCAGTGTACCAGTCTGAATCTACAGTCTGTCTGACTTACCTGCATCCTGCCTGCAGTCTGTCTGACTTACCTGCATCCTGCCTGCAGTCTGTCTGACTTACCTGCATCTTGCCTGCAGTCTGTCTGTCCTACCTGCATCCTGCCAGACCTATCTACAGTCTGCCTGACCTACCTGCATCCTGCCAGATCTATCTACCAACCTGTCTGTTCGGCAGCTCCAATCCTTGTCTACCTACCGGCCCATACAGCAGGACTTATCTATTCACATTAGCGTGTTGTTCCTATAAGGCGCATTGATCCTGTTCTACCGTACCTAGCTGCCTATGCACCATCATTATTTAAAGCCACCCAGCTTCATATACGCAGCCTCTGTCCAACCACCCACACCCAGTCCTAACCAACCCAGGAACGTGACACTGACCCATTGTGTGAATTGGTCAACATTATAATAAAATATTTTGAGCTTTGGTGCTCTATAGGCCAGATTCACAAATAAGTACGTCTGCCGAATTCCATACGCTACGTACGGAAATCAGCAGAAAAATGGTACTGCTCATACACAGTACCATTATTTTCGCAATGGAGTGCCTCCAACCGATGCTGTACTCCATACAGGTCAGTGCCCCCTGCACGGGGGAGCGTGCCCAACCCCTATGCATAGAAGATAACTAAGCCCTTACGTATAGTTTAGTATCCCTCTTGGAAAGGGTTTCCAGGTGGAATAGTTAACTAATAGACTTTCCTCTATCTGACAGGGTTGTGAACTCGAATGATGACACTTGCTATGTTCAGCATTACAATAATCATATCCCTAAACCATAACCTAAACTACTAATGACTTAATTACTTACCTTTAATGCAGGTCCAACGACATTGGCAGGACATAGTTCCAGCAACAATCCCAGGAGAGAAAGAGAGAGAGAGAGAGTGGAGGAGCAACAGGACAGAGCAGAGGAAGAACATACAAGGGACAGAACAAGACAGAAGAAGATATACATAGGGATAGAACTGTGGGGGGAGTGAAGATAATGTAAGAGGATAAAAGGAATAGATAGATAGATAGATAGATAGATAGATAGATAGATAGATAGATAGATAGATAATTTTTTATGGATTTCAATGTTTTATATTGCCTACCATGCCATCAGCTATAAGTTCGGTATTGTCTCCTACTGAATAACATTTTTTTTTATTCAAGACACTTTTGGCAATGATACTATAACATTACACAGTCCACTATCATTTTTGAATTTGTGATTGTTGCCATAGAAACTGAAACAGATTTTAAATTTGTGTATGTCAACTGTAAATTGTAATGTGAAATAAGCCTGACCAATAGGCAGTTCAAAGTAGATACTATTTTGCCTGGATGCAATAAAAAGAATTACATTAAGACCTCCTGAATGACAATGGACTGGATCCAGACTTCAGTGAAACACCTTCTATGTTAATGCGTAGTCAGATGAAAAATTGTGACTGTCCGTGAACGTCTCATGGCGCAATTCCAAAGAAACAAACTTCTGACAAATAGCAATGCTGCCATTTTATGTGCGCATGAGTCAGAAATTTTATGGCAGGGTATGGGTCTCAAAAGTTCATCTGTGCAGGGGTAGAGGTTAGTGGAGGTCTCGCATGAAAAAAGCGCATGCTGAGTTCAGAGTTCTTTTGTCCAGGTGCCTATTTGCACATTTAAGTAGTTTGTTCATAGAGTCCAGGGGCCAGAGTTACAAAACTGCGGGAAAAGTGGAGAAATTGCCTCTGGCAACCAATCAGATTTTAGCTGACATTCTGTAGTATGTAAAAGCAAAGCGAACGCTAGATCCTGATTGGTTGCTATGGGCAACATCTCCATTTTTCCTTTCCCGAAGCTTAGTAAATCTCCCCCAGGGAGTCACTTGCAGACTGAATATAGCCATTGGAAAAGGAAAAGAATGTGCGAAGAATGTGTTAATGGGGGCAGGTTTTTTTCATTATTTGAATGCAATATGTTTTAGCTCCAATGCCTTTTAATTAAACATTATACCAAAAGCGTGACCCCTGCTCTGAAATTAATTTAAACATAAAGCACAGAAGCAAAACTTTAAAACATCTAAATAACCTGAGGTTACTATGAATAAATGATTTGTAAAGATTAAATTATAATATGTTCCAAAATGATTAGGCTTTAAACATGGAGTGAAATTACATTATATTCATATTATAATGAGCTGAATCAGTGTGTCTGCATTGAATACATATAATTTTCAATATAAATAATGGGAAAATCAAATATCCTATTTTGTGGGTTACAAAAGCATTTTTCATGTGCTTATTATATATCATGCGATTCTGTTTTCAGAATTGGTAATATTGGAATATATTCACTCTTCCAAATCTAAATGATATCCAAACCCAGAGTTTGCACATTAACGTGGTTTCTGACCTTTGATGAAAGTCAAAATTCATACCAGATTAGACTGCTATTTCCATTCAGTTTCCTCTTGTGTTTAACAAAGCCGTCCAGTCACTCTGCTCTAATGAAAAAAAAGAATATGAAAGGACTGGGACAGAGTTTTGGCAGCAACAAGTTTGGCTAGCAAACTGGAAAAAGTATTGTTATTTTATGGAACACGCCCAATCTGGACATAGTAAATGAATTGCTTGCGGTTCCAGTCAGGTATATTACTCAGAAACAGGACTTTGCTTCTAAACCTTTTGCCTTCTTAGTGCAATTCCAGTAGCATAACACATATTTATAGATTAACTAAAGATAATTATTTACAATGCAAGTAGGTAGAAATAAGCATACACTTATGGTTGACTTTCTATGACATATATACAAGGAGCATATTTTCTTGCCATTCAGTGATGCAATAATATATCACATTTCTATGTTACAAAGTTCAGGATAGTTTGTTTCCTGTACATTGACATTTGGAGCGGTATAAGAATTACTGAACAATCAAACTTTGTTTTGAGATCTTTTTCTTAACTGCTTTCTTTGTTTGCAAAACACAGGCTGTATGACTATTCCCTGTATTGTTAAGGTGAAATTAAACATCCTCAGTCTGCAATAGGAACAGGCATGGTTAGTACTGAGTAGTTTTAGCAGATTGTCCAGCCCTGACAAGGAAGCTGTTTAAGTGCAATTCGCAGCCAAAAAAGTCACACACAATAATTGTCGGATGTCCTTGCAAATCCAGAATTGGCTTGTAGATATGATTTTGTGCTTGTAATGCCTAGGAAATACTTAAAATAGTTTTATATTAAATGGGCTGGAAAGTCAGTTTAATAAATGACACACACATACATTTATGTACATATTTTTTTTAAGTTGTAGCACCCGTCTTAAAATGCACTAGTGGTTCAAGCCTCGCTGACCTTTACACTGAGTCATGGGAAATTCTGCTGTTATAGGGGCTACTATTTTTGACACAACTCCATAAAGTACACAAGGATGCCAGTGGGGTTGCCAAAAACAAGGAAGAGACAGCATTGGCTATGAGGACATGCCATGTAAGACAACTCACACGAAATTGGATCACTCCCTTATATTGTATATATATATTCACTGTCCAAACACCACCATCTTTGGTTGCTTCCTTCAAGCATAGGGATATATAAAATAATGCTTGATTTCAGATATAGGGGTTCAGTTAACATGTAGAGGGTGGCAAAGTGACAGTCACTAAGTAAACTGTTGTATTTTGTCTCTGCTGTGTGGCATTCTTTAGGGCCACAACATTTTGCCAATGTTAAACTTTGTCATCCCCATCATTTTCTATTAGGCGGTGACCTGGCCAATTTCAACTGATAGAAAATTTCTGCTCTAATTAGCTTCCATTTTCATAATAATGGGATTAACCTGTCACTAATCCTCCGTCATGCAAATGTTACATAGGCCAGGATCACAATTAATGATAATCCTAGCTCCATGTTTGATTGCCTACATTATTACTTTAGAAGCCACATTGAGCCAAGTTCAATAT
>WWET01001610.1:178689-192930 GCA_011038615.1 Limnodynastes dumerilii
GCGGCTATATTATGTAGGGGAGGGGGTAATGTGTGGCTATAATATGTGGGGGAGGGGGTAATTTGTGTCTATAGTACGTGGGGGAGAGAGTAGAGTAGAGTATATGTACTGTATATGTAGGACTGTATAAATGATGAAGCTAAGTTAAAAAAAATAAAAATTAAAAAAGCAAAAAAATAAATGTGCAATTTCCAAGGTTTATTCCGGGTGGGGGTCTGTGTCCGGGAATTTCTTTTTCAAAAGGTGGTAACCCTAGACCTATTAACATGCAAATACTCTTAAAAAATCTTTTGCACAAAGACCTACGCAGCCGACCCTGCTCCAATCTTAGAATTGGAAGCACTTGCAGATTTAGAAGAATTAAGCACAGATGTATCTAATGAACACACTATTTCTCTTCAAATTCAGTGACTACATTTCCTAAGCTGTGGGAAAAAAAGGGGGAGATGCTGCCCTTGTAACCAATCAGAGTCTAGCTGACATGCAAAAGGAAAATGAGAGCTAGAATCTGATTGGTAGCTATGGGCAACATCTCCACTTTTTCTTTTCTGCAGCTTACCAAATCTAGCCCCAAATATTTGCAGAACTGGTGTCACATAACATAGACACTCTGTTTGGAACTACATTTATATCTTCTAATTTAACTAAAAAAAGAACTTAGCAACTAGACAGATGTGGCTTTAAAACAAGCAAGCAAAAGGGGTAATGTGATATGGCTTATTGAATTATATTTAGCGGAAGCATAGCCAAAATTCAGGGACTGTACCTGCTACCAACTTTTAACAAGTACAATAAAAAAATTCTAGAGGTGTACAATCGCATTACAGATAAACCAAATAAAAATTACTAAATATATTATGTATTACATAATTGTATCACATTTATGTATCGAAAATCCGAAAATCAAAAACTTCCAACCCTGTATCAACAAGAACCCAGTCACACCTCAGTCAGACCAATCATGTTGGGATATTGGCAGCTTAATTTAAAAGGCCAGTAGATTTATAGAAGAACACATGTGCAAACAAGTTTTCTTTCTCCAATTTTATATAAATGATACACCGAATGTACTCAAGATTTATAATTAACACCCAACACCAAACCAGCTATCTTTGAAGTATAGAGCTTCTCTATTACTATCAAGCATGATAGAGGCTTTGGAACAGTACAATATTTACTTAACATGGAAAGAAGAGAAAAGATTTATCTATTCAAATTTGCACTTAATAGAAATGATGTTTCTTTGATAACAAATTCTTTTTACAAACAAGGGTCCGGATCCAGAACTTCCACAGACGGGCGTAGCTTTTAGGCTGCTCCCGCTGCATCCGGAATCCTTTAAATTTATGGGGTTCAGGCTGCTGCAGGGCTTCTTTATCGATCGCTGTTTACCCATGGGTTGCGCTATTTCTTGTTCCCTTTTTGAGAGGTTCAGATCTTTCTTGCATTGGTGCGTGTCCGTCGGGGTGTCATTTTGCCATAGCTCACTACCTCGACGACTTCCTGTTCATCGGTCCTGCGTCCTCCAAGTCCTGTTTTCCGCTAGAGCCGTTTTCTGGCGGTTCGAGGTCCCTGTGGCGGCTGACAAGACGGAGTGCCCCACGACTTGTTTGTCGTATCTCGGTATAGAGATCGATACAGTCAAGGGGTCTTGCCGTCTCATTTTGTGCACCTCTCGGCTGGTATCAGGGAGGACGTCGGCGTGGCTGAACATTAAGTTTAGAGCTCGACATGTCCCTGGGGTTGGAAATGGGGTCGCTGATGTTCTGTCGCGCTTTTACTGGCCCAGGTTCAGGGAGTTGGTGCCGCAGGCTCAAATGTCAGGCTTGTCATGCCCCCTTCATCTCTTTGGCGGACAGCTCACTGGCCCCGGCCACACTTAGGGGATACCAACGGGCTTGGCAACAGTGGGTGTCTTATAAAGAGGCCAAATGTTTGCAAGGTAAGACAACTAAAGCTGCGCTTTTACATTGGTTGTGGGATGAGTTTAAAGTGGGCAGATCCCGAGCGTCCATGACTTCCCTTTTGGCAGGTGTTGCTTACTTTTCTAAACTGTTCCATGGCCGGATCCACGGCAGCCTATCAATGTGCAGATTTTGCGCAAGCTCATCGCCGTTTTGGGAGCAGTCGCCAGAGACGCGTTCGAGGCCGGGCTTTTTTGCGTCGCTTTTTCTTGGGCTTTTTTTCGGGTTTCCGAGCTTGCTGCTGCTAGCAGAACAGCGTCCGATTCGGATTTGCTTTCCTGTATTGTTCACTTTTCGGATGAGTACGTTACTTGCCTGATTCACAGATCCAAAACGGATCAGGAGGGTAAGGGACACTGGATTTCGCTTCCTGCGCATGCGGATCTCTCCATCTGTCCAGCACTAGCCCGGCTTTACGTGAGAGAAGCTCACCCTGGGGGTCCAAATTGGTTGGCACACAGGGATGGGTCTCCTCTCACGCGTTTTCAGTTTTCAATGGTGCTCAGCAAATGTTTCAGAAGGTTAGGCATGGACTCCTCCAGTTTCAGCACCCATTCTTTTAGAATCGGGGAAGCGACTTCTGCGGCAGCCGAAGGCCGTTCCATCCTGGCCATTATGGCCGTAGGTGGATGGAAGTCGCAGGCTTGATCATTGGCCATTCGTACATTCACTGGGCTCATTCTTTTATTGTTCAGAAAGGTGCACCCTTTGAGCTTCCTGAGTGCGACATAGATTGGTTTGGGGTTCGGGGCATGCGCTGGGAGCTTTTTCCCTGGGCGTGCCTCCAAGCGATTTGTGCGTTCGGTATCCCCAATTATTTAATCGTACACCTCGGCAGTAATGACCTAGGTCATGTTAAATCCTGTGTGCTGGTAGGGATAGTCAAAAGGGATCTTTTGGCCGTTCATACGGAGTACCCAGGTATCACTTTGTGCTTGTCCCGTATTATACCTTGTCGATCCTGGCGCGGTCCGGGCTCCATCTCGGCCATCGACAGAACACGGAAGAAGCTTAATTGTGCCATCTCTAAATTCATGGCAGACTTAGGAGGTAGGGTCTGCCATGATATCTCATACGGATCCCGAGTTATTCAGGGGTGATGGGGTGCACCTTTCTGATGCGGGCACAGTTTTGTTTTTGAGGAGGTTGCTGGGTGTGCTTTAGGTCTTATGGTGGTGGGCGAGGCTACTGGAGGGTCCCTCGCTGTGGCAGTAGCGGTGTGGGTACAGCATCATTTGGCGCATGGGAAAGGGGTCTTTGGTAGTTGGTAGGTACACTCCTCAGTATTATCTGGAGGTCACGCCAAGTGGTTGGATTCCAGCTGCCGCCAGGTGGCGTGCACGTGAAGCAGGTTAGTACCCGGTTCTGACCCACTACCTGGGGGGCTCCTGTACAGGGGATGTCTGTCGTGTTTTTCTAACATGTACTTTCTTTGCAACAGCTGTCCCATACCTGCTATTGGCCACCATTTCAAATTCTATAGTCAGTATTACCAATTAATAAATCTGTGCCCCCTTTTAAAATCCAGCACTGTGGTCCGTGTATTTATTTAGTATGAAAGGTGTGTGTATGCGGTGTGTTGACCTAGGCAGTTTATGAGCTCAACTAATCAAAGAAAGCTCTTTACTCCTGTGTACACTAAAAGACTTGCATCTAGTACCCCACAAATCTAAACTCATTGTCCATACCTCATTGTTCCTCACATTTATGGATTTATTTAATCCAGGCTTTCATGATGGTGCGGCATTTCTCTCAATCCTTACAAATCTCTCTCCACTTTCTTTGAATGTGATATTAATAAAAAATGACTGACATTAAGTAAACTTTGATATTTTTGAATACACTCTAGAGAAAAGAATAAGATGTAGTTGATGCCCAACTGTTACATGCCGCTGCGCTAGGCAGTCCGGCATGTAATTTTCATACCTGCTTCCTCCGGTCCCCCGCTGTGTTCCTCCGGCGGCATGTGGCTTCCCAGCTCTGAATGCTGCTGCAGCCACTCAGGCACACGCTCAGAGCCCTCTGTTTATACTATGATATTCGGCTCCCTTATGGTTTAAGGCAGCCAATCAGAAGGTGGAGACTGGATGCTGCTGTCCAATCACTGGACAGCTGACTCTACATAAGTACTGGCAATGCAAGTGTAACACTGACAGCCTTTGACTTGCTTCTTGTTTCATAGTGCCTTGTGCTTCTGCCTTGTGCCGTTTTGTGTTTTTCTAAGTGCCCTTACCGTTACTGTTCCTTGCCCAGTTATCCAGAACAACGCCCGCCGTCGCTAGGATGGCGGGCATAAAATCGGCTTTTCCTTTCATGGATCGTGGATCGAGCGTCCATAGCAGTGCCGTAGAGACGCTGGAGGGGACGTCCCCCAGCGTCCCTACGTTCTGGTTAGTGTAGGTGGGCGGGGGGAGGGAGGTAAGGCGAATTTGCCAATCTTGGTGTTCTCTGGCAAATGCCAAACGTCCCGCACGTCTCCTCTGCGAGTGTATGGCCCCTTCCTTATGCCGGCTGAAGTTAGGATAGCCTTCAGCCGGTGTAAGGAAGGGGCCATACGCCCGCACAGGGGGAGTGTCGGGGTAAGTGAACTTACTAAAGCACAGCGCATCAGCGTAGGTCTGGATCAGCCCCCTAGTGTTTACCTCTTGCAATTCTGTGTGTTTATTCTGTTTTTATCCACTTTCACTGCCCTGGTGTGATTGCGCGTTCTCCCCTTCATGGGAATCGCTGGGTGATGTTTGCTGAGTGGCCCTGTCTGTTTATCACATTAGTCTACTTCTTTCTACATTAGGTCTAGTCCCTTCTAGTACCTCTTTACCTGCTGCCTTACTTCTCTCTTGTCTCATATCTCCTCTGATTCTTACTGCGTTTCCATTTCTTCTCCCGGGTTGCACCTCTGGGGACCGCGACCTGCTAGGTGTCCTGCAGCCAAGCTGCAGGACATTGATAGTAACGCTTTCTTCTATCATACTCAACAAGCTATATCTATAGTATCCTTAGAAAGGGTTGTGAATGATTGGCACTTTTGTCTCCAGTGAGAGAAGAAAAAAGAGATCTTTCAAAAACATTTAAATATATTTTGATTGGACCCAGATCTTAACTTGATTGTAGGAAATAATATTCAGATACAATGGAGAAAACTAACACTGCTGTGTCACTGAATCATACAGAACACTGAGCACTTTTCCCATACAACGTTGCTGGGATATTGTATGTTATGTACCCGAATGTATCTATCCCAATTGTCCTATAGAGTGTAAATTTTCAAGCAGGCCCTCTTACCCGCCTAGTCTGTCTGTTACCACCCAGTCATATTATAATAATTGTTAAAATTATAATGCGTTAAGTAATCTGATGGCACAATATAAACACCCATTAAATAAATAAAATAAATGAAATTTCAAGGATCCAGAAAGTTTGGCTGTAATGGCTGTAGACATATTACAAAAGCCAAGTCATTTACAGATAACTTTAAAATTAGTTGTACTACTTCCATATAGACTCTGTAACACCAGGAGGTTTTAATAAAACCAACTGTAATTATAAGGGCACAATCAGGCCTTTATATGAAGGTTGACTCTTATAAATGGTGTTCTACCACTGACTTTCTGTAAGAGGGGGAGCATGGTCTTTTAGGGGGTCTAATACACATTCATTCCCCTTTCAGATCGCTGCCCCGGCAATATCCCGGGTTCACAGACCCAGGATATTGCTAGGGCAGCAGAGGATCCCAGGGTCACAGTTTCACACTGTACCCCTACCCATGTCGGACCCGGGAATAACCCTTCTTTTCACCCGGGTTGAATTCCCGGGTCTTTTGAAACGGGTCCACCGGAAGTGCACCTTTCACATCACAACCAAATACCCAGGATTTTGCCGAGACCCGGGTTTTTGGCGAAAATCCCGGGTATTTGGTTGTGATGTGAAAGGGGTATAAGATAAAATTTTGACCTTGTAGAGAATCGTCTGGTGGTGCCGCATGCCAAATTTTATAGAAAAATTATGAAGAATGACATGAATTTGGAATAGTTCAAATTGAAAAATGTTGTTGATTTTTTCCACTTCCTGTTAAGAAAGTGTTTAAGTTATGTGAGTATTTTAGAAGGCAGAACATTATACGGCTTCTTTACACAAGCTGTTTTCTTTTTTTATTAGAAAGATAATATTTTAGTGGAGTGCCTTTGAGGGGTAGGATTTGTGAGAAAATTACACTTTTTTTTTTACAATTTATGAAAATATACTAACATGAGAGGGGGTGTGGGTTTCGAACTGGCTGGGATATTGATTGCTTATGACTCGATGAGGCATAGCAATTGAACTACCCCATCCCTTCCCCTAATTATCACCCCACACGGGGGAGGGGGCTGGAGGCACATGATGGGAGTACTGGGGGGCGCCAGTCCCTTACTTTGCCAGGGGTGCTGGACCCATAGATAAACCCCTGCTCCCCTGTAATCAACATGGTTTAGCCCAGGAGTAACTAAGTTCAAGCACTTAACTAGGTCTGGATCTGACCCTTATACTGTAGCTTCATAAAAATGCTGTTTAATATTGTATTGGACACATAGAAGAAGTATCTGTTTAGTTTGTGAGACAAATAATTTTGCAATAGTTTTAGCAACTTACCTAAATGGATTATTTTTGTGGTGAAAACATATTGCTTGACTAAATGGTATAAATGATATTGGGCCTGATCCAGATCCTTGTGTGTTTTCCATATGCTGTATACACGGAGATCTGGAAGTCCGCATGGAGGAGAAAAGTGCACTTTCCTGTTACTCCTCTCTCGTGCAGAGTTCTGGACACATAAACTTCTCTGCATGGATCTGCATCTGAACGCAGATCTGCTAACTGCTGCACACCACACTACAATAGCATCAATAACATGTCTATCCCCACCTCTCTAGTGGGGATTACAGATGCAGAAAGGAAGTGCCCCCCCCCACCACTGTCGTACGGATCTCCATAGCGGAACATCTACTGCGTGCATGTACAGATGTAATGGTTTAGGGCACTTACGCAAGTCGCTTGCACAAATCAATATCAGGCCCATTGTTACTACTGATCACATACATGGTAACTCAAACCATGGTAACAGTATTTGCTGTAAAACTTTTTAAAACATATAACACATTATTTATAGAGTTACTGTTATTTTTAAACAAAATGACATTGAAATTTAGGCCACTGTTTGATTGTCTTATGTTTTGATAGGAGAAGGCTGATTTTTTGCATTACTGAGAGGTCATTGTCAGAACTAAACTACAGATAATGGAGGAAACAGTAATACATTTTTATATGTATTGTACCAGTCTAAAAACCTGTATTTCATCCAAAGAAAACTAAAAGATAAAAAGTTATATAATGAATTATTGCATTGTTGATTTCCTTTTCGCTACATCTGCAGAAAAATAAGAAAAATAAGAATATGTGCAGCCTTAAACACTAGCTAAAAATAAGAGAAAAGATTATAAAAATCTAAATAAATAAAATAAAAATAAATCATTTAAGTACAATACATTTGGACCTGATCCAAAGATTTAGCATGGCAATTTACCATTGCCATATACCATTGCAATTTACACTAGCATTGTCAAAGAGTTACAAAGTCATTTGATTTGCCTTCTTGTACAGTATTTCATTTTTAATTATAATAATTACTTTTAACTTTTAATAAATAAAACAATAAAAAAATAAACCATACATTAGAAGTAGAAAAATGTCAAAATACTGTTATTTACTAAAATAAATAAAAGAAAATTAAAAATCAAAAATAGTAAGAATACTATAGACTAAGGCAGAGTGGCTAAAAATATGATTTATATTTTTATTACAATGATGAGTATCATCTGTATGTCAGGCTGTGTTTTAACTGTGTGCAGGGAGCTTAATTAGTCCTTTGTATCTTACAATTTAGTATTGAATCCCCTACTTACTAATCTAACCTGCAAGAGATGGGTAAAAGCTAACGCTAAAATCCCCTTTCTTATACTGAGCTGATCCAGAGCTGCACTTACTATACCTATACATATTACCAGTGCTCTGCACAGAATGGGAGAAAACACAGACAGCTGGACACAAGGCTACCTATTCACCTGCGTCTGCTTCTGTGGCCTGGATCCAGAGCTAATAACATCAGGGGACTTACGCAAGTCATTTACGTAAGTCCCCTGACTAGGAACATCAGCACATGCACGCCCCAGATGTTCCGCAAGCGTACCTTCACACGTGTAGAACAATAAAAGGGCCGACCCTTTGGGTACACATGCCGTTTCCCCACCATACAGGACGGGATAGGTATTTAAATGAAGGGTTGGAGTTGGGGAAGGACAGACACGCATTGAACCAAATCCTTAAACGCAGATCAATGCATATAAGTTAAGGTAGGGCTCTAGATGCGTAAGTATTACTACCAATAGAGGGGAATGACGAGGTTGTGCACTCCCCTCTATGTTACGGAAAGTGTGCTGGAGTCTGGATCTGGCCCTCTGTATGCAGTTCCACTATATCTAAATTAGAAAGCAGGTGGTTTTGTGCTTTGCAAGCGCAGTAGCTGACCAGATTCTCCTCTTTTCCTCCTAAAACCTTGCTCCAGCTCAGGGCTAGAATATATGTAAAATGGAGGACATTTTTAAGCATTAAATGGCCCTATGTTTTTTACTTAAAACATAGTCCTAGACGTTACAAAAATTAAAAGGTTAAATTTAAGAATGACATCTCTCAGTCTCTGCCTATATGTATCCGTTTGAAACAAATTCCCATTTTCTGTACATCCTTTCCAGAGATGCACATTTTGGGGCTCTGGAAAGGTCACATGCAGTCTGAGCAGCAGATTTGTGCAATAGATGCGCTAAAACTCTGGATCTATGGTTAGTGGGTTTATAATGTTCAAAACTCATCTTGCACCTAAATCCAATGTTAATAAATGACCATTCTCTATATTTGATATTGCTTGAAACATTGTTTGAAAAGAAGAACTGAAGGTGGAGAATTGTGTGAAAAATAACTATGCCATGAAACCTTAATAGTCACAATATTAAACCGAGTTTTTCTGAAATTAGTTAGTTAGAAACACAGGGCCTGATCCTGATTTAATAATGACAGACTGTTATCGTAAGTCACGTACACATGAACAGTACCTGGAATTCCATGCAGAATTCTGTCTTCACATAGGAGGTGGGCCCACTCATCATAGCTGTGGTATGGGCATTGGCATGTAAATCATCCACTAGGGGCTTGGCTAACATCTCTGTGCACATAGGAGTGCAGGAGCAGTGCCCTTTTGTCTTGTATGCAGCATTTGGGATAGCAATTTCCATACATTAGCCTCTATTGCTGAGGCAAATAAACAGAATTGCCACTGGAACTGGTCCAACAAATGAACTCATCATGAATCATTCATCAGTTATTCTGATTTCTTTGTCTAATGCAGGTTATGACATAATTATGGTAAAAGGGAATGAAAGTGTTGTGACGAAATTTATCATTTTGGGATTCCCTGGACCTTCCGCTTTGCAGTACTTCTGCTTTCTATTATTGCTGTTTATTTATTTGTTGACTCTTTTCAGCAATTTCATAATTATAACAATTACTTGGACGGTAAGATGTCTTCAGACACCTATGTACTTCTACCTTCGTAATTTTGCATTACTTGAGGTCTTTTATGTGACTGTGACTGTTCCCAAGATTTTAGCCACCATTACTAAAGATGGACAACTTATTACATTATATGGCTGCATAGCCCAAATGTTTTTCTTCTTCTTCCTGAGTTCCACAGAGTGCTTCCTGTTGGGTATCATGGCTTTTGACCGTTACTTGGCAATCTGCCATCCTTTACGTTATTCATCTGTGATGAATGTAAACTTGTGCCGCAATCTAAGCATATGTTCATGGGTTGTTGGATTCATAACCACATTTCCACCTATTTTTTTTATATCTCAGCTTCAGTTTTGTAGTAATGTTGTGAACCATTTCTTTTGTGATACTCCTCCTCTTCTACATATATCCTGTGTGGATACCTATCAAAATGACCTCTTGGGTTTTATCTGTGCTTCTTTAGTGATTATAACCTCTTTTACAGTGACTTTATTTTCTTACTTCTATATTGTTGCAACTATCTTAAAAATCCCTACAACTGATGGTCGAAGGAAAGCTTTCTCTACTTGTGGTTCTCACTTAACTGTTGTTCTTATTTACTATAGCACTGTTATATTTATATATATCAGACCAAAGATGAGTTTTACAGTTAATCTAAATCGAATAGTATCAGTTTTTTACATTGTGATCACTCCTATTCTTAATCCCATTATATACTGTTTAAGGAATAAAGACGTTAAGGAATCAATAATGAAATGTATAACTTTGGTGAAAATTTACAGTCATGCTAATTGTAAAATGTGTAAGGAATATTTGATAACATAATACTGAATTGATCTATTTTAATTTTGAACATCCATACTTATAACATTGTATAAAAGAGGCACTTACATACATCCATAGGTTGGTTTAATAAATCTAGTCTGAACTAACCAAGCTGTTCTGTACATGCCATCCGTTTCTGGCCTTTTAAATCTTTCGTTCATGCATTTTTTTTATCCTGGTTAATTGTTACATTTTGCTGTTACATGTTTGGATATACACACCTTTAATTTGATATATTTAGGTAATTGGATAAGTATTAAGAATTATTTTTAAAAAATAAAAAATTGTTGGAAATGTGAAAAACATTGTGTTTCTGCTTTATTGATACTATCGATTTGCATCAGCAAATTCCCATATAATTCAAAAGGCTTACTGGGCCCTATCCAAAGGTGAGCATATGGTGAGCATATGCCAGCAAACATAGCGTATTTTACTGAGATTTGCTACTGTGCATGCTCAGAAACCATGGTCGTGCTACCGAATGCCATCCAGACCCTAGCAAAAATGACTTTGCTACACTTTCCGTTCTGAAGGTCATTTCATGCGTATGAGTGAAAACATGTAGTCAATGAATTGCCTGTGGTACATAAAAAAGTACGCTCAGTCCAGACCAGAACATGGCTTTGTGTGCACTAGAGATTTGTTGAAACTTTTGTGCTTTAAATGATTCATGTGTAAGTCAAGGTGTAGCCTAACAGAAGACAAATGCATTGTCTTCCATGCTACTGGGAACATCATCTACACTCAGAACACAATAGCAATATAATCAAATAAAATGAACAGTTTTACACAAAATTTTATGTCATTTATTTAACTTTTTTTACTAATTTTTTTTAACGTTCATCCATACAAATTATTATACACCATCATATACTTACCATAGACATTACCATTATTACCATTACCATAGTAATGCGTCTTTACAATATAGTGCAAGGTTGCAAAATGGAAAGGACTAGTATAAACTATGTGTTTTGCATCATACTATACATTGATGTGCAGTATGTCAATGTATTATATAAAGTCTATATTCATATGTGTACATATATATATAGTAAAAAAAAAAGTTTATAAAAAAAATAAAACTTTTTTTATATATTTTTTTTTCATATATAAAACATTAGCATAATTAAATACAAAAAACTAAAGAGAAAACACAAGACAAAGTTTTTTTATTCATGCCCTTGTGTTCTATTACACCTCTTCCTTTGAAAAATGCCACCCTCCTCTAGCCATTCACCACCCTTGTTATATTTGAAAGCTGCTATCATATCCCCATCTCCTTTCTCTGCTCCAAGCTATACATGTTTAGTTCCTCTAGCCTTTCTTGGTATGTTTTGTGACTCAGGCCATGGACCATTTTAGTTGCTAGGAGCAATAATGGCCCTAGTGTACATTTATACAGCCCCAAGGCCATCTTTACTAAGCTGCGGGTTTGGAAATGTGGAGATGTTGCCTATAGCAACCAATCAGACTCTAGCTCTCATTTTCCTATTACATACTAGAGAATGTCAGATAGAATCTGATTGGTTGCTATGGGCAACATCTTCACTTTTTCAAACCCGCACCTTAGTAAATCTGGCCCCCAATGTCTAAATACAGAAGTTACAAGTCAGTAGGACATCAAAACCTTGGTCCAATAGACAATACCTTTGGTACCTGATGCAATTGGGGGTAACTGGGTTATTTACTAAAAGAGACACCAATCAGACATTTTCTGACATTTTATATGGTTATTAATGCATGTGCCTCTGAACTCACTTATAACTGATTCGGTCATAAGATGAAGACAAATCAGAATCCAGAACACTGATGACATCATGTCCAGTTATTCCATCAGGGAATTTAGCTGAAAGGCCTTGCAGGTGTTGGAAACACGACCACGGGCAGAGTCTCTGCAGAAGATAAGCCAGCCTGATGTATCTTCATTCACAGAGAAATTAAACTGTCTGTAAATAGACCCCTATGTCACCTCCATTACATATTTCCTTCCCTGCACCATTTCTATTACCTATCTCTCACTCTCATTGTCATCACTTTTTCTTCACTATCTCGCTACATTACAAATTGACCTCTCATGTTTCTTTTCCCTTAATACCTATAACTCTAGCAGATCCTCTTCACTAACATGCAGCAGCTCTCTGTCATAAGCAGCATTAATGGGGGGGACTGACTGTTAATGTGGGGCAGGATTGATAGGTCATGAGGCGGGGTCATATTTTTATGCCCTGTCTTTGTTCAGTCGGTACATGGAGCATCAAAATCACCTGTTTCACCCACACTGCACCTTAATAGGGAATGAGCACATTTTTAAACTATCCAAATAAATATGTGCTGTATAGTACAAAAGGCTGAGAGGTGTAATGCAGCAGCCAATACAAGTTTACATGTCTTTTTGTTTTAAGTATAGGCACTCCCCTCGCTTGTATGTACTTTGGCCGTTTTATGCTTGCCAAACCCTACCTTAACTTTTCACTGTGTAACTACTGACGTAACGTACGTACGTGTCAAAGCACGCCCATACTGTATGATTTAAATGCCTCACCCCGCCTCCGAAGTGTAATTATGGGTGTCATATGACTGGCACGCCCCTTAGTTCATAGTTACGCTGCTGGTATCAGCAGCATTTTTACGTCAGCAGCTAGCGTAAATACTTTAGCGTACTTAGTTCTGGATCTACCCCATTGGGCCTGCTTTGCATGTGCTCACCAATCACTGACAGCTGTTTTGTAAAAGATCTGTCATCTGTCCAATCAAAGAAAATGTAGAAGATATAGAAAGTAGGATCTTATTTTATTGAGCTTGTCTATTCCCTATTATATAGCAAAAGAACAGCTTATAGATACAATTTTCAATTTAAAACATAACATTTATTCTTTTAATAAGAAAAAACACAAGAAAAAAAAATAACACTGGCAACAATATAAAAAATATATTGACAAGTAATTCTGCTGTAGAGTGGGTGCAGTTTTCATACTATAAAGAGTTACCCATTTCTAGTAGACAGAAAAGTGGATCACTTTAAATCACATTCCATTGCAATGTCTCGTAGTAATTCACTATATCAGTTACACTTTAGAGGATATATTGATTATTCAACAATTGCTCCCTCAAATTATCCTCCCATTTCCCAGCTCCCATGCCCTTCAAAGCTGCTTGAAAGACTTGCCTACACTCGCCTCACTTACTTCCTTTCCTTACACAATCTTCTAGATCCTCTTCAGTCAGGCTTTCGTTATCAACAAGTATCCAGATGCATATTACATCCAAGTCAATGTCTATCTTCTGTGATAATTCCAACCTTAACTACAATCTGCAATCTCTCTCTGTTAGGATGAGACGCACAGAAACACCAGAATGCGAATGCCACCTTCAGGTGGTCTTCACCAGTTCACTTTGTTGTGCCCCAAGAAGTAGGTTGCTACCCCTGGAGTACTAATGCGTAGGAATGGGAGTAAAAACACCCTAGTGCAGATAGAGTGCAATGACAGCCACTCAGACCAACCAGCCTACAATAGGGGAAGAAACCCCACTGACAAAAAGTATAAACAAATTCTAGAAGGACTAACAGGGGGGAACGAGACAGTGTTTGTACTAAGTACCGGGGGTAAGAGAAAGGTGACAGAGGCACTGTACAGAAGGGTGGTATAGGAAGTGCTGGTACTATGTACCGTAGAGTAATGCAGGATTGCACAGTGTGCCAAAGGTAATGATAAATAGAACAGGTACTAGGTAGCGTAGGGTAAAGCAGGTTGGCAGAGACACTATGTGCTGGAGGTAGGTATAGAAAAAGGCAGGTACTATGTACCGGAGGGTAATACAGAGTGGCAAAGACACTATGTGTCAGAGGGGAGTA